>CM035138.1:9482500-10082500 GCA_020205605.1 Panax ginseng | reverse complement strand
ATCATCTAGCTCAACTAGCTTGTTCCTCTTTCTACAATTCAAATCCGCTTGCATCTCCCTCATAATTTTTGTTGTTGTTTTAGGGCACTTGACTACATCTCCAAAATTTCCTACTAGATGTTGCTTCAGCCTTTTGATTCCCGAACAACATTGATTCTCACATATGATATATTGCACTATATCTTTATTACTCATATTCGACCAATACCCATATTTCCAACCCGGATCGTTTGATTTGGCCTTTCTTTTCGGGTCCTTGTTATATCATAACTATCGACTCCCGAACTTTCCGGCATTTTGTTTTCTAGTTTCTACACAATACAATCAAACAAAAAATATAAGACAAAATTGATCCAAATAACAAACCATTCATCAGAATTATTTAGTACTCACTGTCCAAAACAATATATTTTAGCAATTAAACACTACCCACTGTCCAAAAAATTACCGTCTAAAACAACATTATGTAGTTCATATTGTTTAAAGTTTGCAAATTTTAAATTGTTAATAGTTAAAAACAATACCCATAACATATTACATATTACCCATAACATATTACATAATACCCAAAACATGTTGTACTAGTGTAACATATGTTGTACAAGTGTTGTACAAGTGGACCTAGAGTCTAACATATGTTGTACAAGTGTACAACCCAACTGACGTAAGTAAAGTAACCCACTAAGACAGACTCACTCACCAAGACTTACAGTATACCCATTATTCATAACGCAAGTAACCCAACCCAACATATCAGTATATCACAACATATCAGATGAAAGCAAAGTCACTAGAAATTTATAAAATATGAGTACATATATATATATACTTTCATTTTTGGAGTAAGGAGCAACTGACAGCAGTCAGCAGAGCAAAACAAAAGGGGAAGAAAAAAAAAGAAAGTTGTGAACCAGTGTGCTTCTGGCATAAGCGAAGCATAAAAAATAAGAAAAAAAAAAGAAAGTAACGACTTGCGGCCAGAGAAGAAGAAAGAGAAGATTTAACAAGGGAATACCAACAAGTAGCGTCGCCGGAAGAAATAGACTTGAGTCGCTACTGATCGAGTAACCTTTCTGAGTCGCTATGCGTCCGGAGTAATCGATACTCAATGATATATTTGTTAAGTCGTCGCCTAGGCGACGCCTAGTCGGCAAGTCGGCACAGAAGAGATAAGGCGGAAGAACGACTTGGAAGTTGACAGAAAGGCGAGCGCCTAGACAAAAAAGGCGACGACTTGGACAGTCCGGCGACGACTAGGACGCCTAATCTGTTGATCGATCAACTTGGGCTCAGACAAAAAATTGAACTGGGTTTTTTAAAAAACGAAACGACGTCGCATGAAGATAGATAATATAAACTAACCCTAAAAGTAAAGCTCGATCGATCTACTGAACTCAGAAGATCGACCGAGAGGCGAGAGCGACTGACAGAGGCGAGAGCGAACTCAGCGAAGAAGAAACAGAGAGAGAGAGAGACTGACCGAGAGGAGAGGCGAGACTGACAGACAGAGGCGAGACCAAGAGGCGATCGGCAAGAAATGAAGAAGTAAGTCAATGAACGCATCTTGGCGGCGGTCGGTCGGCAGTGTGGTACGGCTTTCTCTTCCCTTTTCCTCTTTTCCCCTTTTCCTCTTTTCTACTTGATAGTTGATAATGATATACGCGGTTCCTCTTCTTTTTTTAGCCTCCTGCCTGTCTTATTTGCATTATAACATTATAGCCTTATGCTTTGCATTATAACATTACAGACATATATATATATATATACCTGCTTGGCTTTTTTTTTTTACCTTATCAGTTATCATTTTGTTTAAATACATATTTCACTAAAAGAAAGAAATTAATCAAACATGAAAAATAATGATTGTGAATTAGTACAGTAGTACTACTGTGAATCTGTGATTAGTATGCTATAATGGATAAATGCATGACTGTTAGTTATTATTTTGACCTTAACTTTATGGTTAACTCATCATTTGGACTAAATAATATGAATTATTATTAGTTATTTGATATCATGTGGCCTTGTGGGTGCATTATGAGATTGTGAATTCTATATAAATATTATATTATATATGTTTGTCTTATATTTTTTATTTGATTGTATTGTGTAGACAGTAAAATGGCGGAAAGTTCGGGGGCCGATAATTATGATATAACGAAGGACCCTAAAAGAAGTGCTAATACTAGTAGTAATCTAATGACATACTCTCGTCGTGGTGATGGTTCAACTTCAAGGGAATCAAAGTTGATAGATTCCGACTCTGATAATGAAGTTGATGAAGAAGAGAGAATTTCAAATGATGATGAAGATGTGGAGGATGATTTTGGAGAAAGACCACCACCTACGCCTTTGAATGAGAGTAGTTCTCGTGGAAGAGATGGAGATGATCTTTTCTATGATGATTTTGATTGAATGATGTTTCTAGTCTAGACTAGTGTAGAGAGTCTAAACATTATTTTGGCTTGCTATGGTGGTGTTTTAGTAGCTATTAGACTACATAATTGTGATGGTTGGTTGCAACTTTATTTTCTATGTGGTGTTTGTTGAATTCTTCATTTCTTTTACTAATTTTTAATAGTAAGTGTGTTGTTTTTGGATTGTTATTGATAAGTATTTACATAATTATGCCTTTAATGTTATTCCATAGTGTTATGTTTTGAGTTTTAATGTATATAAAATTTTATTTCCAATATACTTGTTAAGTAAAATAAATAAAATATAAATTGCACATTGTAAACGACTTGTGTCGCTTTACAGACGCCACGGCGGTCGCTTTAAGCGTCCCAGCGTCCAGCAATGGCCATCGCCATGACTCGTCAGTGGCCAGAATAACTATGGTACTCAGTAAGTTTCTCTTGCTCTCGCAGTCTTCTTCCCCTTCTAATATGTCTTCTTCCCCTTGATTCTGCGAATCGAGTATCAACTACGACCAATTTTGGAGCGACATCGTTTTGGGTATTTTTTAACCCAGTTGACAGTTGGGTCGATCCATACCCAGAGTGACCAAGTCGCTCGCTCAGCCAATATGTCGTCCAACGACTGGCTTGCCTAGGCGCTCGACTTTCAAACCTCCACCAAGTAGCCCGGTCGCCTTGCCTCCTCCTACCAACTAAACGCTTAGGCGACGCCTTAACAACTATGCATCTCATTAATGTTCTCTCTTACTGACAAGAAGATTATTATTTCTAGCAATTGCCCAACATTCCTAACATTTACAAGCTGTTAAGACTTAAAAACCTCTTGATGAGAATTTGTGTTCATTCATTAAACTAAAAAAAGTTGTAATTAACAGAAAATAGGATAACATTTTATTAGAAAATAGGAGGACAACATCAAGTCATCTACAGAACTTTCTTTACAGCACTTCATCTTGAAACCCAAGAGCTAGCCCCATTATTACAACAATCAATATTCAATTACAAAATGTAAGATTGCAGTTGCACACAAAATGCTACTTACAGGGCAACGGAGATTGACCGGAATAGAATCAGCAACAACTTCCAGATCACTGTCGCTATCAGCATTCTCTGTAGCAGCTCCACCACCAACACATCGACGAACACGGGCAATAGCATCGTCAAATAGCTCACCATCAGATTCCTTAGGAATCAAGTTGAGAATCTAAATAAAAATAAAAAGGCAAAAAGAATATCAATGACGAAAGAGCGAGGCAAATGAACATATCATCTCTAGCCACTAATCAATGTCAATTTACACTTGCAACTTGGTTAATAACTTGTGATATTTGTTCTCTGGATGTTTAAACTTGTAGAACAGTTGAATTCAGCAAGTAAAAAAAAACTAATCACAGTAAGAATCAGGCAGCAGTGTGAAAATGCCCACAAAAACTAGCAAGCAATCAAAAGGGAGAGAAGAAAAATTTGATGACAGGTTTTTGACTGTGTTTTTTTAAAACTCCTTTTGTACATGGACAGCACCCCCTGGTGCCCTTTCTTTAATATCAATAATATAAATATCTTTACTTATCAAAATAAGTAAATTTTGATTGCCAAAGCAGATAATCAAAGTAACCAGCGTGTTGATAAAGTTGAAGGCAGCAAACGAAAGTGAAAAAATCAGATCAACCCCATGTCAGCCATTATCCATAACTGCTCAAAACTTGAATTAGTTTCAAGCTTCACACTACAATCAAATACACAAACTTTATCCTAAAGGATCTAAACAGCCCATACTGCAAAGACAATAACTTCACCATTATAGAAAGTAGAAACTATTGAATATATTGCGATCACAGATGAATCTCAATAGTTATGCTACAACACGATTCCATAGAGGACATAACTTGGCAGGTTTAAATGCTCACATGGCAGATAAACTGACAACAGATAACTGATTAGTTTTCATCCTAATCTCTTCACAAACAAACCCCCCCAAAAAAAAAAAAAAGGTAAAAGAAATGAGGTCTGCGAACATGAACACAGAGTAGATGCGTTACAATTAATATGGATTAAATAGTTTCAAACAGGTGCAAATAAGCTACAGGAAAAATTAAAAAGGTAATTCTGCGGTGGTTTAAATAGAACACATACAATATATAGAGTGGACACAACCGGCAGCTACAATGAGGATCATAATTTCTGATCTAAATAATCACAAATTGCATAAGATATGAACTTACATGTTGAACTGTACGCCTTTTCACAATTCTGACCCCCAAACAGAACACCCGAGCATCACATCCTGTTAAGGAAATTTTATTGATTCCGTCTCTGGTGCAAGGTGTGATCTGACAAAACAACAAGTAACTAAGAACGTCAAATAAAAGTGTTGTTAAAACTACAAGTGTTTGCTCAAATTAAGTAACATGATTACGAAATAATGAAGACAAGCACTGCCCTCACCCCTCACTAACTCAAACCAAAAAAAACAATACAAAAAGGAATAACTTCAAAACTAATCAGGATATCTTCTCCCGTAAATAAGTATCTTAAACTCCCACACGGAACAGTACACAAAAGAATAACTTCCAAACTAATCAGAGATATATGTTTATACGAAGTAATGATCTTAAAACTCCAAGATTCTGCAATGTGCAAAAGTGAAAAAAACTTACAACAGGACCATCATCACGACCGTTGGCCCCTAACAATTGTGAGCCAGGTCTATTAATCGCTCGCACTGGCACACCTGTTAAAATATAGAAAAATAGGGAAAATGTGTAAACAGATGGCACCAAAGAGGAAAAACTATCTCAGAAAAGATGAATAAAGAACAACAATAAAAAGATGCCATGTAGGAATTTATCAAGCTCAAGCCCTCACCATCAGAAAAAATGAATGGTAACTGATACTTCCACAAGGACATTTGATATTTCCACAAGATCCTCTCACATGAATATGGGAAACTATTTTAGTGAGGATGACCTTGCTGAAATATTAAATTTCCTTGTGGAAATCAGAGTGTTAGGAATAAGGAGAGGATATTGGAGCAAGAGAAAAACTAAATCTCAAAACGGATAGAACCAGCAATACACAATTTGTATAGCACATACCATTGACCTGTAGATCTGCATATTGTGGCCACTGCATCCTAAAGGAGACCTTGTCATTAAGGAGAATACACCATGCCTACAGATAGATGCAAACTATTCTTAGCACATCCCAAAATCCTCAATAGATAACTAGATTCATGAGAGAGCAGATAGTACTCAAACCGAACCTGAACATCATACTCTGGTTTTGCCAACAAGTCCCTGTCCACTCTAGTAAGTTGAAATGTTTTTTCAATACTCTGAACTGGATTGGTACTGAAATAATTTGTAAAAGTAAGTGCAACGGAAGCTAAAAGTAAGTGCTAGCTGCAATAAATTTATGCAATTTCACATACTACAAGAGCCATGCATGCATGTTTACAATACAAATTTTCTTTTATTTTCTTCTCTTTGTAAAAATAAAGTCCCCACTCCCCAGTAAAGATATAAAGGTCAATGATCCTCCCATCACACAAATATATGGAGCCACGTGATGAGAAACATCTAAAACATTTGTCCTCTCCCAGGCAGGCTGTGAGCCTGGGACCAATAAAACAAAGAAGGAAATAGAGAAGATATCAGCTATTCATTCCCTTACTAATTATGCATAAAGATAGGGATGCCCTGCACAATCAACAAAAGTTATATCCACAATAATCAAAAACAACATTTAGAAACTAGTTCACAAGGTTTTTCTCTCTTCAATTATATAAAATATTGTCTAAATTTGGATTTGCTAATAACATTAGTTATAACCACACAGCACTCGCAATAAAAAGTAAGAAGTTTACACTCTCAAGGGATGAAGTGTTCATAGGGGATGAGAGTAACAAAAAATAGAATCACTCACCCATCTGTTGGAAGATTTGTAATAGCCAACTTTACAGGATATAAAGGATGTGCTGTTGTCACCCAGAAGCTGCAAGCACAGAAATCAATTAAAAATGAAGAACTGAAGATACTGACCAACTTCTATGAAGTAGGACTTAGTTGTATGAGTTAATACAAGTACAAATTAACTGAACTGCAATTAAACGAGCTCATTAGGTTTTTGTCTTCTTATCAGTACATTCATACAATGCCTAAAACCAATAGTTGCCAATGTACACTGGTTCATACAATAATTACTTAATTATTTACTAACTTGAGTTAAAAATCATCACTACAAGTATCTACATAGCCTAGGAGAGACCCATCAACCCAAAGTATCACAGAAAACCAATATCAAACCCCTATACCACAATGATGGAACTGATAAATGAAGCAAAAGCAGCAGACACACTGACATGCATCAAGAGCAAGTACAACCCATGTCATGCTGAAATTTGAAAACAATAATAGAATAAGATAGAATGCGACAAGTAGCAAAAGCCAAATCCAGCAAAAAAAACATTTATCAAGAGATTGTATAAACCATGTGAAGCTGTAAACTTAAAAACAATAATGGAACTGAGATATTAGCAAAAGCGAATTCCACAAAATAGACCCAAAAGGGTTCAAGAGATGGAACAATCCCCATAATACTTAAAAATGGAGACAAGGGCAAAGGCATATAAATAACCCAAATTATATAGGAGTATAGGACAACCAGAACAGTATGTGATATGCTAACAACATAAACAAAAACAAATGCTCATACTTTTTTTAATAATAAATTCTAGGTTGGAAAGCAAGGTAAGAAAGTGCAATGTCAAATATACAGATCACCATCGAAAATCGCAGAGATTGCACCGTAGAAGTATTAATTTAAGATTAGAACAGAAGAAAGTTTTTTTTAGATGAGTACCACCTCATAAGTATTAGTACACACGGATCAACTAGAAAGGAAGAAATAATAATTGATGCCACTTACGGGTCTGCACGAGCAAGTCTACAGAGTTCACAGTAAAAAACCTCTGGAGGAACTGGCACAGAACCCTCCATAGATTTCTCTGGAATAATTACACAACTAATATGCTGCCACATGTTGCATCTTGAATCCTCACACTGCATGAAAAAATAAATAAAAAATAACATCATTAAGGGTGTGTGATGGATAGAAAACTAAAAAAGATTGTTCATGTGCATGCGCAGGGAGTTGCTATTAACTCAAGGGGCAACTGAACCCCTTGATTTTCATAAACCAAAAGGTATAGTAGAACTAATTAGCAGGATTACTATATGTTGCCCTCTTAAATAATCCGCAAGTGTTGGCTGGCTGATTAATAGGTAATGGAAAAGGTGGTACCCCCTCCCTACCTAGTTGTGGAATTTGAGGCAGACTGTTTATTTCTCTCTATTTATGTAAAGATGCTATTTTGGGGTTTCTGTTTCCTTGTAAGGGTTCTGCACCCTTAGACTCTCTTTTTTAATATACAAAGTACTTGTCCATTAAAAATAAATGACCCCTTTATTTTATGGATAAAAAATTTATAATGTGAATATTTTTTTTGACCCCTAGCAGCCTAGGAAAAATAAAAAAGATTGATAACATAGCATACAATATATATTATCAGTCAAAAAAACAGTAACATGGGAGTATATATAATGCCAAATTTAACACCAGACTAACAGAAAAGCCAACACCATTCTTTGTTCAAAACCTTCTTCCTTTTTCTTCCCTTTTTTTTTTCCTTTCTTGTTTTTTGTGGTTTTTTTTGTTTTTTTTTGGGGGGGGAGGGATACACGAGGAAAGAAGAATAAAATGTGAAGTTTGCAGAAGATGACATTCTTCAGTATACCTTCCCTTAACTAAAATAGGGCGGATCTTTTTTTAAAAATTCACCACTCTTTTTTCCGTGCACCAATTTCTTCTTCCACTAATCCGCTCTTTTTCTTAAAATTGAATTTAGGCGGCACTGTTGTTGGAATAAGGGTTGGGGTTTTGATACAGAAGGGCAGTGTTAATGTAGCTCAGTTGGTTAGAACCTGAGCTGGTCAAAGGTTTAAGCCCTGAAAAATGTGATGAAAAGTGGAAAGCTGAAGTTAAAAATCAAATGTTACGGGTTTATCTTTAATACCGGACAAGGTTTATGTTGGTTTAGGAAAAGTGTAAAGGAGTAGAAAGAAGAGGGAAAAAAGAGAAGAAGAATGCCCTTTTGGGCACAATAGCACATAGCCTCAACTCAAGTCAATATATAAACTCTCTTTAAATTTAAAAATTGATTACACCACTTTATATAGAAGAAGAAGAAGAAGAAGAAGAAAGGGGGGGAACTATTTGCCCTAGATAACCTAATTTAATACTCATCTAATCTAAACTACTACAATCTGATTAAATACTTATCTAAAATAATCTAATATGCCTAGTTTATTACTTATCTAAAATAATCTACTATAACCTAATTAAATAGTTATCTAAAATAATCTGCCAACTATAATTAAAAGATAATTACAACTAATTCATATTTATGTAATAATACAAAATAATAATAATAA
The DNA here is from genome assembly GCA_020205605.1 of Panax ginseng. Classification (NCBI taxonomy): domain Eukaryota; kingdom Viridiplantae; phylum Streptophyta; class Magnoliopsida; order Apiales; family Araliaceae; genus Panax; species Panax ginseng. Next base: position 10,073,589 of record CM035138.1, on the reverse strand, counting down.
TTTCCTACAGTTTCCATTATTCTCCATGATTTGTTCTGCAACATTAAACCAATGTCTTACTCAAAATGTATTGAGCATATTTACAAGATTTAAATCACATCATTAATTTAAAACCGCATTGGTGGGTAAATTTACTTCTTTTTTCAGAAATAAGAATATTACTAGAAGAAATGAACTTGTAGGAGGACAAGAAGTTCACAAGAAGCAAATATCCCAAGTAGGACATTATCTTTTGCACATGCCACATAAACGGAATCGGCAACACTAAAGGACTGTTTCTGAAAATAATTAAGCTACAAATGAAAGGAACAATATATTCAAGTTGAAAAAGTACAAATGACAGAGGAAGACAAAGAAAATAACTATGTTCATGTATATGACCAAGTAAATTAGTACGAAATGCACTGCAAGAAGACAACTTGGTGGATTGTAGCAGGCAGAACACAGCAAAAGTAGAATCAATAGCAGTTAAGTTATAGTGGGATGTGGTGGGTAAGAAACAACAGATCCCTACGGAAAAGAGATGGATCATGGTTCATTTATGTGGCTGCAGGAGAGAAGAAAGCATCAACTACCATTTCTGAAAGCATGCACTCCAAAATAAGGAAAGTAATGAAATATTTAACAACTGCACCAGATCCTGAAGAAGGCCAATAATACTGTCATATGAAACCTATATGCAAAGAATTTCATGAATTTGACATACCTGAACACAAAATAACAATTTGAAAAATAAAAAACACTACAATGGAGAAACAAAAGTAACATTATCCAGTTCCGAGATTTCAGAAGTGCTACTACCTCAATTCTACATAAATCAATAGATAAATACACATACGTGAAATAAAATCAAATCTGAGACAATACATATTTATATATATGCGTATGTATGTATGTATACACAGAAAGAGAGAGGGAAGAGACTTTTATGAGTAACAAAAAGGTGTTTCTGTCACCTTAACCATTGAATCATCCGGTAATGCACTCCCACAGGGACATCGAATCTTTTCTATCTGATAAGATTCTTCAGGTTCTTCTTTAAGCTTCACATTACTGCTATCTGAGAGAGACTGTCCTTTTGATGATAAATCAGTTGTTGCCCCAGAAATCTGCATTTTCCTACAGGCAACAACGAACGTTGCACAATGATGTCAGATATTTTTCCCTCACAACAAATATAAGCAAACTGTTGATCCAGAAACACAACCAATAATACGTGAAGTACTGCAAATGACCATAACAGAGAAAATTCCACTAATTAAACTGTCATCTAGGCTAATGAGACGAACATTATAAAACAAATACACACCTGTAAGTGTCATCTACTAGTTTTGCTACTTCTTCCTTCCCGACAGCATTTTTCTTTGCCCACATTCCAGAAACTACTCAACAGTGGACATATAGATGGCAAAGAATAGGACCGGGCATTCGTATAAAGAAGTTAGAAAGAAAAGTTAAAAACATGAAATTCAGAAGCATAAGAACAAACAAAATCACCTTAGAAAAATCTCAAACTGTCAAGAGTTGAAATGATGATAAAATTATAACCATTACCCCTACCCCTACCCTTATTATTATTATTATTATTATTATTATTATTATTATTATTATTATTATTACTAATACCACTACCACTACTACTATTATTATTACGGAGTATTATTTAATTTCATAGGTTGTCAATATTATTACTATTATTATTATTACAGAGTATTTTTAGATTCCATATGTTGTCAAGATTTGATTATTGATATAATTGTACCATCGATGTCAGAAACGGTTTTTTCCTCCTTGGATTTAATGTTGAATTAGTAATTTTGGCACACACATCATGCGTTCTGTTTTTCAATTCTTCTTACCTTTCATCACACTTTTTTCTGAGTTGATTTTTAATATTTAATTATAGTCAAATTTTTAGGTACAAGAAGCTCGTTTCGTGTAGAAGAGGGAGTTGTGTGCATTTGAAGTTGAGCAGTTGGGAGCTTTTATATATCACACTTTTGAGTTGATGGAGCTTTTGTCCAACAGGAAAGTGTTAATGTGGCTTCAACATATAAGTAACATCAAACTCCCTCTGGCATTATTAATTTAAAACTAGATTGATATCATATGGACGGAGAGTATCCAAGACGAGTACCTGCACTGAACTCTCAAGTACAGCATAGAAAACAAAAAGAACCAAAATGTTATCAGCACAATACACCCACACACGCATATATATATATATATATATATATATATATATATATATATATATATATAATCATGCACACATGAAATGTTTAATAGTATAATAAAGTAAGAACACATCTATTTGGCAATTGATGAAAGAGAACAGCTTACCTCGATCATCAGAAAGAATGGCTAATATCCGGTCAACTAGGTCCTACAGAAAATGAAGCGCAAGGAAATTAGATATAGCATTTCTCCATGACAATCAACCTCAAACACATTAAAAGTACAAATTATGTAGAGAACAGACTGCAGTGAAAGTTAAAACAGCACAGCCCCTTATGTGATTGCAGGTACATACTGGAGTCTCTTATGGTCAAAAAAGTTATTCAAATTTTCCGTGAGCCAACTGATACACAGTAATAGAGTATGCACTCGCAAACCACTCCTTTTTAGTTCTGAGTTTTATAGCTCATCCTACTGATCCAGCATGTATTAGGTTCAAATTAAAAGCTAACGCTAAGGAACCCTGTTTGTAAGCTGTAGATTTTCTATTTCTACAAGAAACCCAAAGAGAGAGGGCGAGGTATGTGTACCAACATCCTGCCTAATTACCAACTCTAGGATATAAAAGCTCACAAACATTGAACAGAACCCAACAATCCAACTGTCCAATTAAAGTTAACAAAAAGAATTGCTCTTCACCAATCTATGCAAGAATATACAGCCAAAAACAACAAAGAAACAATTCAAACATCAAACCTGCTTCTTTCCTTGCTTAGAAAGACCTAATTGTGTAAGGATATCCTTAAGCTCCTTTATTCGAAAATATGCCAATTTGTCCTACAAGAAAGTACAAGTCATCAAAATCAGTTACAGTCAAAGAAAGGAACTTCCCCGGGGGGGGGGGGGGATAAATCATGTACAAAGACAGAACAAAAAGCTTAAAATAATTAAATGTATGCAACCAAGCATACTAACCAAGAAAGAAGAATTAAATGGAGAGGAAAAGGGGGCAATAATTGCAATAAATACAATAACTAATTTATGTTAACCTTCTAGAAGGAAAAAAAACAAAAAGTTTTTATCAAATAGAGACAGCATACAAAAATAGGTGCAACATTATAGTGTCAAATCATCACTATACCAACGTGAAAGTACTGAAACTAACTCTATCCCATAACACATGAAAAGACGAGACGGAAAATTTGGTATCCAATCCTTAAACCTCAGAAAATAGAAAAACACCCACAATGCCGAAGAATTCCTAATCCTACCGAACTTAATCTGATAAAAAGAACCCCTGAAATCTGATGGAAAATTTAAATGGTCCCCTAACTCCCCAATCCCAAACAAAGAAGGTGAAAGTTTTCATGCCATATGACAATGAAAAGACTGGTGATAATTCATTTCACTTACCAACGCGCACATCCCACAGACATCTGAAGCAAATCATTTAGCATTTGAGCAATCATAATCGTACTTTTAAAAAGAGTCCTTGCATCCAAATGAAAGGAGCCATTGGAAACAAAAGATCGGATGGACAGATCCAATAAGATGGGGAAAAAATGTGACACGTTCAAATACACAGCGTGAATTGGAAAAAGAAACAGTTGAAGAATTAAGAAGCAGAAGGCAAAGGAGTAAGCGCCTTCCACCATTATTTACAAAGCCCTTTGTATCTCCATGAATTCAATTGTAGCAATCAAATCCATCCATCTTGATCGATTGCGGGCCAATTTTGAAAACGTCAAGCACGAAGCAAAAACCATGTCCCTTCTCTCTCATCCCAATTTCCTAAAAGCCCACTGCTCATTCATCGCCTTTGGGTCATTATGCCCTTTATGCCTGCCGGCTCTTTACAGTCTATAATCGCCTCTTCTTACGCGAACAGCTTTTGAAAGCAATGCATTGCCGTAATTCTCAAAGAAATGTCGAACATTTTCAAGCATCTCCATAACCAAGGCCATTTTCATAGAGATATTAAGGCAAGGAACATTCTAATGGCTTCAAATGGTCGATTAAGCTCGCGGATTTTTGGGTTTCTGCGTCATTTCTGAGCTAACCCGTCTCATGGGTTGTCTCGATCTCTGTCTCTGTCCTCTTCACCTCATTTTATGGCACCCAGGGGTGATACATTCACGTAATGGATAAGTTTGATGGCTGATATTTTCTCTTTTGAGATTACTGTGTTGGAATTGACGCATGGAAGGCCTCTGTCTCCTCTCCCTCCTTTCAATGATTTATCTTCCGCTACCAATAATTGCTGATATTTAAATAAATAATTAAAATTTATGGGCTTTTCGGTAAGTTAATCATTTGTTACTTCTACTAGCGGCGGCATTCACTAATATTGGCAGATAGCAAATTTTTTAAAATTTTAGGTCGTCTGGGCCGCCTATGGACAGCCGAGCACAGATGCAATAATTAAAAAAGGAGTACATAACTAAAAAACTAGATGCTGAAACCAACGACAAAGTGAGTTTGAAATACATGGAACTGCCTCAACATATGTTTTTCTCCAAAAGAGAGGTTTCCCCCCAAAATCCACCTTGCCATTAGCTTCAAGAACGTTACAAGAATAAATTATTACATGTTACAATTAAACTACAAAAATACACTCCCTGGACCCAGCAGAACCCACTTCAAAATACAAAACCCAAATGTACAAACTAAGTCACTAACCTAGGGATAACACTAAAGTCTATATACTACATATCTGTAGGCAGTAGTCATTTTACTTAACGGGATCGCATGGCCACTAATTTCAGCTGCCTTGTACACTTATTATAAAAAATTAAGGCCTAAAAGTAAAATGTTGAAAACTAAGCTTTTCAGCAAATAACTATCTGCATAATTGAACAAGTTTACTATACCTTCATGTGCATGCTTCGTCATCTAATAACAAATAACAAACGAAAACATTATCTAAATAACAAATGAAAACATAAAAGTGCAGAAATTAAGAAAATCAAATACCTTGCAACTAGACACTATATCCATCTCAACACTCCAATTGAAAAAACAAAACCCGAACAAAATGCCGTTTTGGATCCAAACTACGATCGATCTAACCAAAATAATCAAACACATAACAAAATTAATTCAATTTCAGATACAAGCACAACCCACCATGCTACAAAAATGATAATCAGATGCCATTCCCTAATTATACTAAACAAAATCATATTATATGAATATATGAGCAGAAATTGAGGTGAACTCTTACATATGTGAATCAATTGGTACAAATAGAATCGAAGTATTTGGAATATTAGAATTGGTGATTTTTTCAGATTTTTTAGGGTTTTTGTAATTAATTTAGAGCCTCACGCCGATTCTCTGAGCATCGGGGGGTTTGGCGTTGGGCACTTGGGCTGCCTCTTTTTGACCAAAACCAGCCGGAAAGATAATCCTTCAATAACATTGTTAACGGACGTGTCGTTAATTATCCAATCGGGTTTGTTAATGCAAACGAATCCGGGTCCGGATCGTCTGTTCCCTCACTTGTTAAATATGGAACTGTAAATAGTGGGGTCCTTATTGGGATGGGGACAAAAATGTACATGTCCTAAATATAATGTGTTGATTATTAAAGTGTAGTGTAATTTCCGGGAAATAAATTATTATCGTCATTTTTCTTTTTTAATATTTCATTTGTTCTGAATGATAACATCAATATTTATTTTTTAAAAATTAATTTGAGATATATTTTTAAATTTAAAATTAACATAATTTATTTAATTTTTAAAAATAATAAATTTTATAACTAATAGTAATTTTTACATAATTTATAATATTCATAATTATATTCACATAAACTAAATCAATCATACTATATATGAATAGATTGGAGCTAAATTTTTCCCTCTAAAACAAAAAAAAAAAAAAATTACACACAATTTTCCCCCCAAAACTTGCACTATCAACTGATATACTTTTACACGTTTAACAAAAAAAAAAAATCATTTCTTTTATATCATTTCATACTATATATAAAAGTACAATTCCCCCACGCCCACCCACCCCCTGCCTCCACCCCCCACCCCACCCCTCACCCTCACCTCACCCTCACCTCACCTCACCCTAACCCCAACCCCAACCCCAACCCCAACGCCACCCCAAACTTACACTACCATCTAATATAGTTTTACACTACCATCTAATATATATAAAAACTCTTAATTTCTTTTATATCATTAGCCATTTAACAAACAAAAAAAAACTCTTTATTTTTTTAACAAGAAAAATATCTCACTCCCCTACTTTAATGCTATTTATCACCATCAATAGCATTAATTTTGTGTTAGATAATTTTGTAGATTTTGAATCAACCTATAGATAAAAGGATCTATTTTATTCGTCTTCTATCTTTAATTCGGAGAATTTTTCGAAAATCCCTCGGTATTTGTTTATGAGCTATATATATATATATATGATTAGATCCAGACGGACTACCATCTTATATTTTCTTCTTCTTCTGTTGCCATTTTTTTTTAATTTTGCAGTGTCTTTTAATAACAATGGTTCGAAGAGTGGACTTCATTTCTTTTATAACTCCAGACAGACATAATTGGAGGTTGAGAGTCCGAATAATCCGTCTGTAGACCACCCCAAATTTTGTAAATCTTAAACATATCATACTATATATAAAACTAGAATCCACTCGAGCTAAATTTTTTCCTCCAAAACAAAAATATTTCCCTCCAAAAAAAATAAAAATTTGACACAATTTTTCCCCCAAAACTTACATGTACATCTTATATACCTTTACATGTTTAACAAAAAAAAAAGTCTTCATTTCTTTATATCATTTCAAACTGTTCCTTCCGTTCCGAAAATATTGTCCTTTAAGGTTTTGACACATGGATTAAGAAAGTATCATTTACCAAGTAAAATTTGTTTGAAATTCCATCACTACCCTTTTATGGGAAGTTAAAAACTATTAATATAAGAGATATAATTTATTGGGACAATGAGAGAATGTAGGGATAATATAGGAAAGTAAATAATTTATTCTTCTCGAAAGTTGTAAACGACAAATTTTTTCTTCTAAAACGACAATCTTTTAGGAACGGAGGGAGTATACAGAAGAGTACACTACACTGAAGCTAAAGATTTTCTTCCCAAAAAAATTAAAAACTGACACACAATTTTCTGCCCAAAAATTACACTATCATCTGATATACTTTTACACGTTTAACAAAAAAAAAAACCTATTCATTTCTTTTATACCATCATACTATATATAAAACTAGAACACACTGAAGCTGAAATTTTCCCTCCAAAACAAAAAAAAACTCCCTCAAAAATAAAAATAAAAAATTGACACACAATTTTCCCCCAAAACTTACATTTACATATGGTATACTTTTAGCCAGTTAATAAAAAAAGACTCTTCATTTCTTTTATATCATTTTATACTAGGGCTGAGCAAATAACCAAATTGGAACCGAAACCGCACCAAAAATCGCACCAATTAAAACCACACCAACGGTTCCGGAGTATGTGGCGGTTTTAGGTGGGTTGAATAACCAAATTTACGGTTCCGGTTTGGTTACTAGCCAAAATTGAAACTGCACCATGTGTGTATGTATGTATAATCTCTAGTAAATTCTAAAGTTACTTTTCACTTGAACACGCTCAAATAAAACCCCAGTCTTGCATTGTCATTTTTTCACCAATTGAAAGAAGATGTTAGAGGTTATAGAGTCAAAAAATAAGCAATTGGGTTTTGAAATTTCGATTTTGTTTGATGCGTTATTGGAGGGGCTTATATTTGAGGGGCCAAATTCATTGGTTCGAGCATTTGATACATTGGTTAAGGTCAATGCTATAATAGGAATAGTCTAATAGATTATTTTTCAAATTAGGTATAGTTATGATTATATTCTATAAGTCCTCCCTGCAATATTTTATTCTATCTCCAGTATATCTTTTTAATTTTTGGGAAACTAGATAAACATTCTTACTTGTTATCGAATATATGGCCTCCGTTGTTTTATATAGCGTATGTTTTAGTTTTAAAGCATCATTCCTTTATTATAAACTAAAACTATTTTACGTGTCTCACTGTTCTATGATTTGATGGTGAATTTAACATGTTTGGCAGAAGGAACTTTGGTTATATGCTTGATATAATTCTCATTGCCGACTATGTCACTAAATTAATCGCTCGATATAAGTTCTATGTTAAATTTTATTGAAGACTTAGACTTTTTTGTTGTTTCAATTGGTTTTGAAACCGAAACCGCACCAATTAAAACCGCACCGCACGAATCTCAAGCGATTTTGTGTGCGGTTTTGAATTTTTCAAACCGCATCTAAGCGATTTTGAGTGCGGTTTGGACTTCAAGCCGCACCATGCTCACCCCTATTTTTATACTATATATAACAGTAGAATACACTGAAACTATATTTTTTCCTCCAAAAAAAAAAAAATTGACACACAATTTCCCCCCAAAACTTACACTATCATCGGATATACTTTTACACGTTTAACAAAAAAAACATTCTTCATTTCTTTTATATCATTGGCCATTTAGCAAATAAAAAAAACTCTTCATTTTTTTTAACAAGAAAATATCTCACTCTCCTTTTTTAATGTTAATTATTACTATCAATAGCATTAATTTTGTGTTAGATAGTTTTGTGGATTTTAAATCAACCTGTAGATGAAATGATCTATTATATTCGTCTTTTATCTTTAATTCAGAGGATTTTTCGAAAATCTTTCGATATTTATTTATGAGCTATGTATATATGATGATTAGATCCAGTTTAACTAACATCTTATATTTTCTTCTTCTTCTTATATTGTCATTTTTTAAATTTTACAGTGTTTTTTACTGTCAATAGCTCGAAGAGTGGACTTCATTTCTTCTATAACTCCAGACATGCATGATTTGAGATTGAGAGTCCGAATAATCCACCTATAGACCATCCCAAATTTTGTGATTTCTAAACATATCATCATACTATATATAAAAATAGAATACACTGAAGCTAAATTTTTCCCTCTTAACAAAATAAAAATTGACACATAATTTCCCCCCCAAAACTTACAAATTTTACACATTTAACAAAAAAAAAACTCTTCATTTCTTTTATATCATTTCATACTATATATAAAAGTTAAATACAATGAAACTAAATTTTTCCCCACAAAAAGCAAAAAAAATTCCCTCCAAAAGAAAAAATTTGACATCTTTGTGATTTGGATTGTGTCTCTATTCCGAGACACTAAGGTGCTGTTTATTTACATCTGATTGTCTCTTAATGGACTGTCTCTTATTCGTTAAGAGGCATTATGTTGTTTGTTTTGTTTTTTTTTTACCTCTGAATGTCTCTTAATCGGTAAGACAGAAAGTGAAATCTTAATAATTAAGAGGTATCTCTTAATGAAATTTTTTTGATAATTTTTTTTATATAAATATATTCAACAATATTATGCACTCATTTTTATTAAATTGAATATTTAACATTATTAAATAAAATTTTACCTTTTAAAATGATAAAATAGTGTCATTAAGAGACAACTTACTTTTTAGTTATCAAACAATTTTTTAGATTCAGACCTCATAACCATTCAGATGATCTAATTTATTAAGACATTATAATCATTCAGATCTTAATTCCCAAGTTTATCAAACACAACCTAAGTGACTCGAAGGAACCTTAGTGGTTCTGTTGTAACTGATCTTTGTGATCTATCCATAGTGAATTTTCTACTCGTAAAGTATAAGAGTGGACTATAAGAGTGGACTATGAGTTGTTCAGTTTCCAAGCTACTTAAAACCTTCTATGCCTTTTACATTCAGTTTTTATATTATGTAATATTATATGTTGTGAATGAATTCCATAAGTACTAAATTCATAATTGAGATTTCATTAAATGTTTAAGGAAATTTTTAAGTTAATTTTCCGCTATGCTTAATTAATATTAATTAATTAATTATCTGATAAAACATTATTTAACTAGATAAAAAATTTTAAATGATCTATTCAACCCCTTTTAAATCTCTTTGTGCATATGGTAAACAACAATATCAATTGTTCTATAACACTGATGTCCAATGGCTATTAAAAAATATGACTGTGGAAATAAATCAAATACTTGAATAATATGGAAAGATTTTATCAATTTTGATTTCAGCGACAAAAAATAACCACATGGATAAAATCTTTTTTAATAGGAAACGAAATAGAAATTATGGAAAATTTGGAGGAAACCTAATCAACATATTTGGAAATCATAACTGTTTTAAAAGATTTATAGCAAAGATAAAAATGCCTTGTAATTAATTGTTAAGGTTAAAAAATCTTACACTAATTTTCCTAAAGACCTAATCCAGTAGGATTTTCCTGTCTTCAAAACTTCTAGTTGAGCCTCTCACAATTTTAACAATATTCTAACAATTTTATAATAACGATTATAACTCTATGTGTGTCAGCATTCTATTGATCAATTGACCAATTTATAAAAAAATAAACTTCATGCTAACCGGATACATGTAACTACATACAAGATAATACAAAACCCAAGTTATCATTATTAAAGCCAAAAACATTTAAACCAACAAATTTTACGATCAATACCTTATACATAAAAGCATGACAAGAGATAAATCAATTTAACCATCCGAGTTAACTCATCGATTAGAATAAGTTAACTCGATTTAAAAAAAAATTATGTCGATCCATTTTTTGAAGTTGAGACTTTAGGCTTTCTATACTCAACCATACAAAACTTTTTTGGGGGTTATAGACGCATGACTCACTTAAAATTAATAGTTACTATTTAATTGTTCAAACAAATGCAACATATATACATAATTTATAAAGAATACCAAAAGCCTAATATGCTTTGTATAAATAGCCCTATAGTTCCTTCTTTTTTCTTCACTAAAATTTTCAATTACTTTTATTTTCAGAATATATTTTGTATAAATAGCCATATATATAACGAGAGAGTGCATTTGGACTTGTGAATGATTTTTTCTTTGGGCTTTGTGCATTTGGCCCAATTGGTGATATTCTATTTCTTAACATATGTCTTAAGAGTATTTAAGTATATATAGTTAAAAATAGTACTCCCTCACCCCTAAAAGTTTTTATTACTATTTAGAGTAACCTTATTTTAAGTTTCAAGGAAGGAAGAAGTACATTTCTCGCACACATGCCTATAAAATTCCCTTTTTATTTAAATGCCTTTTCCAACAAACAGAGACCAGGGTCCATACTCCATACCAACAATCCATTTCAAAGGCATACTTTTTTATTTTACATAATATGCTCGTTATTTTTGGTGACGGACCGAATTGCAATCGCTATAAAATAAATAAACGATTTATATGTTATGGCGACGGTTCGATACGTCACTAAAAATTAAGACGATATTTTTTTGATATACGCGACAAACCGAACCGTCACTAAATATGATAATAAAATATATAGGATCAAACGGTATACCCTTCATTCTTTCCTACGGAAGTGGTTAGTATGAAGTTTATTTTGGGGTAAATTGGTCAATTGAGCAATAGAATACTGACACGCAGACGAAATTGTATGTGTGTCAGTATTTTAATGGTCAATTGACCAACTTATCAAAAAAATAACTTCATGTTAACCGGATGCCTTTCCTACCTATCAATATACCATACGGTAAGATTTTAGTACTTGAATATTTAACACCAATATTTCTTCAAGTAATTACTCCCAATAAATATATAACCAAACTAGTGAGCACACATACGAAATCATTCATCCTTTTGCCCCTTTCCTTCCAAAAGAAATAAAAAGATAAATGCAGTCCCTCTTAAACCAAACAAGCAGTTGTGGCCTTCCTCTGTGTCTTTCGGGGATCACAAACCCTCTCACTTTTTCAAAAGAGTATATTATCTCGATTAGATCTCTCTACATGTATATATGTATATTTATTTATTTATACATAATTTATTTATTTTTTTCTTTTGGGGTCTTTAGGATGGCAGATCATGATCTTAGAAGGGAAGCCATGAAAAAGCATGAATCTCAAAGCGTAGGGGTTTCAGAAGCAGATCAAGAAATGGGTATGCAGAGAACTTTTGAGACAGTGATTTGGGAGATGATAGGAGGTGAGGTTGATGGAGATCTGGAAATTCTTGTAAATGTCTTGTCATATATTTTTCTGCAGCTGCCATGTTCAGCAAAAGCTGCATAACTAATTAGTTTTACTAAAATTTCAGTCTTTATTTACTGGTCTAGATCTAAAATTGAATGATGAGGTTCTTGTTAATTTGTTGGGATATTTATATATATGATCAATCCATTTAGGCCTGGTGCATAATTGTTGCTTATCTATATTATTAAGTGAGTGCAAAAAGTTGATTACTTTTCAACTCCTTTGATCTCTCAAACAAGAATATTTTTTTGGACTCTTGCTTTCAATCACTCCTAAACTTTTGAAAAGTTATTGCATATTGCAAAAGAAAGTTATTTTTTTAAATTTAATGGAGAAGTTATATTTATTATGTTTTTTATATTATATTTTTAAAAATTAATAAATACGTTTTAAAAATAATTTACTATCACACTCGTACTACTATAATTTTTTATTTTTGGCGTGGGTTAGGGAGCAAAAACAAGAAAATTACATACATAAACACAGTAGCTTTGAAGGCAGAAATGATGAATTTCTCACTATTTTTCCCTCAATTTTTATAATGATTTTTATCTATTAAATTGTATTACAATTTGGCATTTACATATGATACACACACACACCATTTTACTATTTGATCATAACTTGTTTTTTATTTCACAAACTCTATCCTGTTTAGGGTGGATTAAGCTCCCCTCCGTAATATTTATTTATCATTCAATTTTTTTGATGCATATTTAATGATATAAATATTATATTTAATGACAAAATAAATTTATGACAAAGAATTAGCGATTTAGGAAGCGTCGCTCAAAATAATATTTGTATCATTAAATATATTATTGAAATAAATTAAAAAATATATATAATGGAGAGTGTAATATCCCGAAAAATAAAAAATAAAATAATATTAAATTTATATTCTTAAAACATATTGTTTGGAACTTGTCATTTATTTGGGTCAAACTAGTTATTTAAATTATGTGGGCTAATAAATATTAATAAGTGATAGATAATATTATATGGTTAAAATTTGGGTCTTAATATTAATTTAACCCAAATAGAAGTTTATTAGGGCAAACCTAATTAATAAATAGCTAAACCTAATATTACTTCATTATACAAACTGAATAAGAAGAGGTGGCTACTTTGGAGATAAAGAGAACAACTACAAAGGGGGCTCAGGTGAAGAAAGACTAGAGATTTTGATCACTAGTGGGAAAATTTCATCAGTAATAAGTAAGTATATTATACATTATATAAAGTGGGGATAAATCACGTGGTTCCATATTAAATTATTAAATTTAGTATGTTGTTTTTTCATCACGAAGCAAATACTTTTGTAATTCAAGAACCAAGAGCGATCTTGCGAAACAACTACTGACTTTATTATTACAATAGTAAAGCGTGAGTTTAAATCTGAGATATTGCCATCTAGAAACATATCCACATACAAATAAATCCTCATCATAATTATTGATACATTATTTTACAACAATGGTGAGGACTACTTAAACAACTCTCCACTAGAACTTTCATTCCATTACCCCAGGCTTCGTCTTTCATTATATATTCTACGCCTCACGAGAAGAAAAATGGAACAAAAAGAAAAGGGTGAGCTCATTAGCCCGATAAAGAATATTATGACTAAGATAATATCTGACAAAATTATCGTTAGTCTTGACGAGGAAAAATATAATAGAATACAATAGACAACAAGTTTTAAATCAATATTACATGCGTGAAATAATAATTCATTAGAAGAGTTAAGTAGAGAATGCAAACTACTATCTTACATGTATGAATTTTAAAGTTCATCGTCTATTTTTTTATCCTGTAACATCAATCGATATATATCTGGGATCAAATATTCATCCTTTTACTTTCTGAGCGAGGGACATTCACGATTAGTCATGTTCATCATAAAACACTGTTCATCTTTTGCTGCTACTGGGCGAAGATATTCATCAAAATCATTCATCTTTGCTTCTACGGGCGAAAGATATTCATCGAAAATCATTCATCTTTGCCTTCTGGGCCAAAGATATTCATCATAAATCATTCATCTTTGCTACTACTGGGCCCAAAGATATTCAATAATATCATCATTTAAGGCGAGGATGATGAAAAATATTTTTTTAAAAGCGAATCCGATGAAACAAAATGGCGAGGATTAAGGATTAAGGATTAAATACTTTGTTTTATCCGTCCAAAATACCTCAAAAATAATCATAGTGGTGTAAAATTCAAGAATGATCAAAACATGGATCTGATCAAAGCTAGTATCCGAATAGATATTTTGAGACGAAAAGAAAAATTTTTTTTTTTTTTTTAGATGAATAGTCTTAGTATTAAATGAATAATAATACATATCGTCGTGAATAGTCTTGTATCGTGAATAGTAACTCAGACACACAAAAGTTCCAAATTTGATAAAAACTTGGATCAATATTTGACATAATGATATTGAAGAAATAATATCATTCTGAAAAAAATAATATCCACTTACCTCGAAAGATCGATCTTAGCTGGAATCTTGGATATAAATATATCTTGAACTTTCATAGTATAGCAATACTCAAAGTATACTCAAAATACTCACAAGAATAAACTCGATAATATAGAGAGAAAAACTTGATTTTACGGTGTGATTTTCAATTCTAACTAAACACTTTTTTATATAGGAAATTGCTTAGAACACCAAAGCGAAAAAATTTATTATAATAATAATATATATAAAAAATTTTCTCGCCCATTCTTAGAATCTGAAAATCTGAATACAAACCACATGCTCCTTCTAGAAGAAGTAAAAAAAAACGTTTTTCATAAAATAAATAATTAAAACTTCAAAAATCAATTATTTGAACTTGAACTTCATAATTCATAATAAATAGCCCTTTTATCGAAAATTCGAATCTCGCGAGTTTTTATAGGAAATTCAATTCTCTACAACTTTGCGGAAGAAAGTTTTTCAAATTCCCAAGCAAAATTGGCCAAAAAATCCACAAGCAGGCGATTTTAGAGGTATAATCAAATTTCGATCGATAAATGGGGTCCATGAGCATGTTTAACATGTTTTAAACATTTATTGCAACAAAAATACTCTTCCTCTCTCGTATACTCATATATCCCACATTAGTTGTAAAAATATCACCATTATTATATTATTAAAATATAATATTATATATATTTAAATGAATTATTTTATCGAAAAAAGATAAAATTTCAATTTTCAACAATTGTCACATTAAAAATTTTCTCCATCTATATCCACATAAAATCAATATTTTCCTCATCATATGAATCAATAATTAATTATTCACAAATAATATTCTGAGAATCCATGATATTAATGACGAGGCGGTTCAGGAAGAGGGGGCTTTCGATAAAATTTCTCTTTCTTGGCGGCGATTAGGTGACCAAACCTCTCCTTAAAGCGAAACTTTCTAGACATTGCCAATAATGTTATCTAATAATATTATTAGAGATAATATGAATTATTGCTTCGATAATGAAAAATCTTGTATAATGACAATTATTAAAACAACAACAATATAAAATATCAACGCGACAATTATTGAATCGATAAAATAAAACCTTTGAGCGATAATTCACATAACCATTATTGAGTAGTGCCTTAACATGTAAAATCGATAATTGGTGCGATCTCTGGTATCTTCTTCTGTGCTGACAACTGGCGTATTCTTGTGTTTTTAACCACGGGTATTCAACGATTAATAGCGATAACAACTTCTGTAGATTATTTTTAAACAACTTATATTTGTCATTTTCTTCCTCCAATCGCTTTTAGTTATGGGGCCCACACATGCATGTTTGTGGTAGTCGTGCGAATATTCCAAAGCGATCTGAATATTCCGACGACCAAGCGAATATTCCCAAACAATGATGAATATTTTATAACCAACTTTTGCTTATTTTGAAATATTTGCGTATTTTACCCATAACTATCCACATTAATCACATCAACCCTTACTATTTCAAAATAATAATTAGAAATTAAATTTCATTTATTAATTATTTGGGATCTTCTGACCTCCCTCCTTATGAAATTTAGTCCTCGAAATTGGCGTACGTACTGGTGTTTGAAAAGATGAGGATACCTCGCTTTCATTTCCGTTTCAACTCGGGTCATTTCCTCTATAGCATGGTTTCTCCATGAGACTTTAACTTGTGGTATGACCTTCGTCGTGGGGACATCTCCTTCTATCGAAGATCTTGTGGTCTTTCCTCATCGTTAAGTCTTGGTATCTCGTCGGTTCTAACTTCGATAGCGTGATTGGGGTCTTTCACATATTCTGAAATGCGGATATGAAACACATTATGAACACGAGACATACTTGGAGAATAACGCAGCGAGTCTATAGGCTACATTTCCTACTTTCGGTCGAGAATTTGAAATGGACCCGATAAATGCGTGGATTGAGCTTTCCTCTTTCCGAATCTTGTAACTCCCTTTCCGTGGGGCAACCACGACAATACATGATCCCCATACTAAATTCCACATCCTTTCGATGAAGATCCGCATAACTCTTTTTCGTCGATCTTGTCTTGGTTTGTATCGTTGTCGAATCATTTGGATCTTTTCGGTGATAATACGTCTTAACTTCGGGTCCCAAACAATGTTCTTCACCCACCTCATCCCAACATATTGGAAGCGACACTTTCGTCCATATAATGCTTGAATGGGGCCACACTATACTTGCTGCGATAAGCTGTTGTTGTGGGAGAATTCCACCAATGGTAAATACTTATCAATTGCCCTTGCTTGAAGTCTAGGACACGAGTCTTAATAAATCTTGAGAGTTTGAATAGTCCTCTCTACGATTGTCCGTCCGGTTTGAGGATGGTATCTTGAAGCCCGAATCTTAAATCCGTACCCATAGCTTTTTGCAAGCTAACCCAAAATCTTGAAGTGAATCTTGGGTCGCGATCCAAAACTATGGATCTTGGCATGCCATACAATCTCACAATCTCATTTACGTACATTTGAGCAAGCGTTCGAGGAATAAGTCTCCGTGTCGGCAAAAATGAAGCGAGACTTGGTTAATCTATCAACAATAACCCAAATAGCATTTATGCCTTGAAAGCAGTGTGGGAAGTCCGTGTGAAAATCCATGGTAATGTGTTCCCCACTTCCATTTGGAATCTCAGTGGTTCTGATGGTCCATTAGGCACTTGATGCTCACCTTTACCGCGTTGACAAGTTAAACATGTTGAGATAAACTTTGCAATCTCTCTCTTCGTATTGTTCCACCAAAATGTATGTGAAGATCACGATACATTTAGTACTTCCGGATGGATTGCAAATGGTGTATTGTGTGCCTCCATCATAATCTTGTACTTCAAATCGAATCGTTAGGAACCTGAAAGTGGAGTGGACTCGAAGTATTCCTTCTTCATCGATTCTAACTTAGGAATAGCTCCTTCTTGTACTTTTCTTCTTCGTATGCATCGATTCAAGATTGGGTGGCTTGAAAGGACCTTAACTTTTCTATTAAAGTTGGCTCTGTCATTATACTTGACATCATCGCCCTCGTTCTGCGTATGATCTTCTACTTTCAACGCGCGTCATTTACCACGTTAATTTTTCGGGATGGTATTGAATAGTGTGGTGGTATAGTCTTTCAATAGCTCGAGCAGCGTCTACTGCTTGCGTGTTAAGTTCTTTTGAGTGAAGAAATATTTAAGGCTTTTATGGTGCGAATATATCTCCACTTTCTCCCGTATAGATAGTGCCTCCGGATCTTTAAGCGTAAGCATTTGCTGCTGACTCTAGATCATGGTAGGATAATTCCTCTCATATTCTTTAAGTTATCGTGAGGCATAGGCTATGACTTTCCCGTTTGCATGAGAACACATCCTAACCCTTTGCTAGAAGCATCGGCATGTAGATAACAAATCCATCCGAACGGATGGTATTGTTAGAAACAGTCTTAGAAATAAGTCTCTTTAAGCTCTTGGAAACTCTTCTCCGCGTTCTTGGCTCGAAGCAATTTTGTATCCTTAGGAGTTAGATGAGTTAGCGGATGGCGATTAGAAAACCCTTCCACGAATCTCAGATAATAACCGGTAAGCCCAAAAAAAGCTACGTCTTGATCCAAGAAACTTGGTTGCTCCCACTTTGTATTGCTTGATCTTGGCAAGGTCAGCGAGATACTCCATGTTTTGACACCACATGCCCAAAAATGCTACTTCCTCGAGCGAACTTCGCATTTCTTTAACTTGGCATAAAAGCTTGTTTTCACGAAGCCTTTGGAGTACCGAACGAAATGGTGCTTCTCATGATCTTCACGACTTTTGGAATATATGAGGATGTCATCAATAAAACAACAACGAATGATCGAAATACTCTTTGAATACTCGGTTCATCGTATCCATGAAAGCCGCGGGAGCATTAGTCGATCAAAAAGACATAACTAAAATTCATAATGCCGTCTGGGAGTTAAAAAGGTCTTTGGAATATCCTCGATTCTAATCTTGGTGATGATGATATCGAGCGAAGATCGATTTTTGAAAAATTGTGCTCCTTGCAATTTGGTCGAACAAGTCATCAATCGAGGTGAGGATACTATTCTTGATAGTGACATGGTTCGATTCCGATAGTCGATACTGAAAGTCGCATACTCCGTCTTTCTTCTTTCTGAATAAAGCAGGAGCACCCCGAGGAGATGTCTTGGGGCCAATGAAACCAATGTCCAACAACTCCTGTAGTTGGACCTTTAACTCTGAAGTTCAATAGGAGCCATTCGATATGGGGTTTTAGAAATGGGCTTTGTACGGGTTTCAAGGTCGATAAAGAATTCAACTTCACGTTAAGGGGTAGGCCAGGAAGTTCTTGAAATCGTCGGAAAGTTAATAACAACGAGAATATTATTCAATTTTGGCGTGTCTTTATTCAAATCCATAACATGGGCTAAGAAAGCTTGACATCCGTTTTTAATAAGCGAATAGCTTTATGATTAGATATGACGATGATTGATTTTAATGGTTTAGTTGCTTGAATTGAACAACGGGTTGTTTAGGAATATGAAAGCTATGACACTTACGAAAACAATCAATTTTGGCATGATGAGTAGTTAACGATCAATCCCAAAATCACATCAAAAGCAAGTATCTTTAAAGAGATAAGGTCAGCGGGTAAGATAAGGGTGCCAACATGGATTAGACAAGATTTATAAGCGATGGATGTGATGAAAGTTTCTCTAGCGGAGTTTCCACGAGATAGGTCAAAGTCTAATTTCTCGAATCGAGTTTAAGCGTTGAGCACAAGCGGAGAGATAAATGAATGGGTATGCAGGTATCTAGTAAAGTATAAACTTCACAAAATTTATAAATAGCTTACAAGTGATCACCTCGTTTGGGTTCTCGCATTTTGACCGATCGCGACAAACTATTTCTTCCGAGAATCGTTGACTTTGACTTTTACGGGGCGATCTTTTGAGTCACCGTCCCCATTGAACTAGGTTTATTCTGAAATGCGATCTCGGCGATATGTCCTTCCTTTCCACAATTATAGCATACACAGGCTGTTGTGGGCGGTTTGGTGATATGTCCCTCTTTCCGCATTTATAGCATATAATGGGTGGTGGTTCTCCTCCACTTGGAACCCGATTCTTCTTTGGCCTTTGTCGTCTTCACATAGTGGTTGTTGAATCTCCTCTTTTTAAATCTCTCCTCGACTCGCTTTTTATTTTTTCATGGCCATGATTACCACCGAGTGGTTACCATTTTTGTCGCTTTTTCTTTCTCCTTTGGTTATTGTTGTTTTGTTGGCTTTATCTCTCGGTATGATCCACGATTGTGGTACCTCGGTTGGCCGTACTCGTTATCTCGCTTCTAACAATTGAGCCACATTAACAACATCTGAATAGAGAAAATTTATGAGAGATGAGATCTTGGCGTATCTGGGGTTTGAACCTCTCGAAACATCCGCGTCATCGTTCCTCATTCTCCACCAAATGAGGTCTGAGCACAGATAACTCTGCAAACTTAGCCTCGTCTTTGAGACAAATCGTGTTGTTACTGCTCGGTCTAATAAACTCCACTTCCTTCCCGTATAGCGAACACTTTCGGAAAGTATTTGTCATTAAATAGTTCTGAAAGCGTCTCCCGAGACATCTTTGAGTCTTGGTGGATGGATGCAACTTCACAGACTCCCACCGATGATCTGCTGCCATACGGAACATAAAGGTGGCGAATGGAACCTTCTGTTCTCTGTGCATCCCAGACATCGAATATCTTGGTAATTTGCTTGACCCGTGTTTACTGCCGTGATCGGATCGGCTTTCCACTTAAATTCAGGTGGTCCCGACTCTTTGAAGCTAACTTGGTTGTGACAACGAGTGAATTCTTATCATTTCTCTATGTTTTGAACACGAGTCTCCTCAAATGCGATTTTGCATGAGCTATGAAAAAGCTTACAAATATCCCTCGTTCATCATCTGCTTTCCGTGGTGTTGTTCACGGAGGAACATTGCCCGACTGTTGCGTTCTCCTCGTTGGTGAAATCTGAGCGTCTCCACGGTCTCATTTCCATTGTTAATATTCTCGATCGACATTCTCAAATCTTTGTAAAAAAACAAGGGTTAATTAAAAATCAATATATCACATAATATCCTATATCTTGACCAATTATCGAATAAGCTTAGGTAGGACACCTTTAGCGAAGGATTTACTCGTCTCTCCCTCTGGTTTACATTCCCAGATCTCATGGAGATCGTATCCTAAAGCTACGATACCAAGCTGTGACACCCCCCAAATAGGTCTACATCCCCCATTACGGTTGTCGATACGAGTGCGAAACAACTTCTGACTTTATTATTACAATAGTAAAGCTGTGAGTTTAAATCTGAGATATTGCCATCTAAATGATATCCACATACAAATAAATCCTCATCATAATTATTGATACATTATTTTACAACAATGGTGAGGACTACTAAACAACTCTCCCTAGAACTTTCATTCCATTTTTCCAGGCTAAATCTTTCATTATATTCTAGCCTCACGAGAAGAAAAATGGAACAAAAAGGAAAAGGGTGAGCTCATTAGCCCGTAAAAGAATATTATGACTAAGATAATATCTGACAAAATTATCGTTAGTCTTGACGAGGAAAAAATATAATAGAATACAATAGACAACAAGTTTTAAATCAATATTACGCGGTGAAATAATAATTCATTAGAAGAGTTAAGTAGAGAATGCAAACTACTATCTTACATGTATGAATTTTAAAGTTCATCGTCTATTTTTATCCTGTAACATCAATCGATATATATCGGGATCAAATATTCATCCTTGCACTTCTGAGGCGAGGACATTCACCGATTAGTCATGTTCATCTAAACACACTGTTCATCTTTGCTTTCTGGGCGAAAGATATTCATCAATCATTCATCTTTTTGCTTTCTGGGCCAAAGATATTCATCGAAAATCATTCATCTTTTTTCTTGCCAAAGATATTCATCATAAATCATTCATCTTTTTCTGAGGCCAAAGATATTCAATAATATCATCATTTAAGGCGAGGATGATGAAAAATATTTTTTAAAAAAGCGAATCGGTGAAACAAAATGACGAGGATTAAGGATTAAGGATTAAATACTTTTGTTTTATCCGTCAAAATACCTCAAAAATAATCATAGTGGTGTAAAATTCAAGAATGATCAAAACATGGATCTGATCAAAGCTAGTATCCGAATAGATATTTTGAACGAAAAGAAAAATTTTTTTTTTTTTTTCGAATGAATAGTCTTAATTAAATGAATAGTACCGTATCGTGAATAGTCTTGTATCGTGAATAGTAACTCAGACACCAAAAGTTCCAAATTTGATAAAAACTTGGATCAATATTTGACATAATGATATTGAAGAAATAATATCATTCTGAAAAAAATAATATCCACTTACCTCGAAAGATCGATCTTACTTAGCTGGAATCTTTGGATATAAATATATCTTGAACTTTCATAGTATATAGCAATACTCAAAGTATACTCAAAATACTCACAAGAATAAACTCGATAATATAGAGAGAAAACTTGATTTTACGGTGTGATTTTCAATTCTAACTAAGCACTTTTATTTATAGGAAATTGCTTAGAACACCAAGCGAAAATTTATTATAATAATAATATATATAAAAATTTTCTCGCCCATTCTTAGAATCTGAAAATCTGAATACAAACCACATGCTCCCTTCTAGAAGAAGTAAAAAAAACGTTTTCATAAAATAAATAATTAAAACTTCCAAAAATCAATTATTTGAACTTGAACTTCAATAATTCATAATAAATAGCCCTTTTATCGGAAAAATTCGAATCTCGCGAGTTTTTTATAGGAAATTCAATTCTCTACAACTTTGCGAAGAAAGGTTTTCCAAATTCCAAGCAGAAATTGGCCAAAATCCTGAGCAGGCGATTTTAGAAATTTATAATCAAATTTCGATCGATAAATGGGGTCCATGACATGTTTAACATGTTTTAAACATTTATTGCAACAAAAATACTCTTCCTCCTCAGTATACTCTCATATATCCCACATTAGTTTGTAAAAATATCACCATTATTATATTATTAAAATATAATATTATATATATTTAAATGAATTATTTTATCGAGAAAAAGATAAAATTTCAATTTTCAACAATTGTCACATTAAAATTTTCTCCATCTATATCCACATAAAATCAATATTTTCCTCATCATATGAATCAATAATTAATTATTCACAAATAATATTACGAGAATCCTGATATTGTGACGAGGCGGTTCAGGAAGAGGGGCTTTCGATAAAATTTCTCACTTCTTGGCGCGCATTAGGTGACCAAACCTCTCCTTGAGAGCGAACTTTCTAGACATTGCCAATAATGTTATCTAATAATATTATTGAGATAATATGAATTATTGCTTGATAAAAAAAAATCTTGTGTAATGACAATTATTATTAAAACAACGACAATATAAAATATCATCAACGCAACAATTATTGAATCGATAAAATAAAACCTTTGAGCGATAATTCACGTAACCATTATTGAGTAGTGCCTTCTTATGTAAAAAGTCGATAATTGGTGCAATCTGATAAGTGTCTTCTGCAGATGCAACGACAATGGCGTATTCTTGTGTTTTAACCATAAGGTATTCAACGATGTATAGCAGTAACAACTTCTGTAGATTATTTTTAAACAACTTATATTTGTCATTTTTTCCTCCGATAAACTTTTTCGTTATGGGGCCCACACATGCATTGCTGCGTCGTCGTACGAATATTCCCAGAGCGATGCGAATATTCCACGACCGAATATTCCCAAACAATGACAATGAATATTTTATAACCACTTGCTTATTTTGAAATATTTGCGTATTTTACCCATGTAACTATCCACATTAATCACATCAACCCTTCTTATTTCAAAATAATAATTAGAAAAATTAAATTTCATTTATTAATTATTTGGGATCTTACACATTGGGTATAAATTTTATAGTTGATGTAATAGAATGTATTAATGTAATTTTTTCTATACCTAATACAATGATAAAATATAAAATTTATTATAATGAAGTTGGTGTCAACTTTACCATTACTGGAGGTTTAAACTGATTGGTCATATTTTTATGATGAATTTGAGAAAGGAACTGTTAAATTCACAATATTTTTTGTTATTTTCACAATAAAAGTGTCGCTGTAGATAAGGGCGTATAAGCGAGCGGCCGAAATTCGAGCTCGATTCGAAAAATCTGGCGAGACTTCAAGTTAATAATATGATTCAATTTGAGCATTAAAAATAGTTCGAATAAAAATATGAATAGAATGCAAGAAGTTATACTCGATTAGTTTAAGATTCAAACAACTCGAATTTTTTGATTGTGATTCGATATATACTTAATACATATTCGATTAGGCGTTCGATACATTCTCTTACAATATATACAAATTTAAATCAAATTAGGATAATTAGTTATTATTTTGTTTTGTTTTTTAATTTTAATTGTGATTTTATATTTGTAAAGTGCAATAATAAATATATTTTTTCATTTTTAAGTAAAACAACAAATTCAATTTATAATTATATTTATTATAAATTTAGTTATTATGTGGAAAAATTGAGCTTGAATTATAACGATAGTTTAAAAATATTCGAGTCTTTATGATTTTTCAAATATAATTGAATTGATTAAATCTGAATTATTATTTATTTTTAGTTATCTGTTACATGATTTAATAGATGTATAACGACGGTGAAAACCGTCGCTATAAAATCTATAACGATACTTTTGTTGTTAAAATAATATTTTTTTTATGGATTTAATAATTCCCATTTGAGAAATATGTTTAGTCACTTTCTAAAATGACAGAATTAATATATTTCTAATAAAATGAGAGAACTGTAACATAGGACTGCTTTATCGGATATGAGTAGGACTGCATTAAGAACTGCTTGTGAATAAATTAGAAAAATCCAATCTGAATACTACTTGTTGCGTCAGGTAATATTCAATTAAATGCTGGTAAGTATGCAGTTGGCCTTATCGATAGAAATGCCATGCTCAATGATTGATGTTTTTGGTGAGAATTTATTGTGGTTGTTGTTGGTCAATTTTGAAATGGCATAATCTGTTATTTTAATTGAATTCTGTTATATATTATTATAAATATATATTTCGAATTACAGTTGTTAATCTTATCCGTAATTGAGGGTCTTACTTTCAAAAAATATAATAATATTTATTCACGTAATTGTCTAGACTTCAACATTCACAATATATATTATTTTTCATTTTAATTCGAAGCATGAAACACTTTATAAAAATAGAAAATAAAAAGTAAAATCTAATTGCATTTAAATATAACATAGACTCAGTTAGGTATGTAATTTGTGACAATTTGATCTCTAGTAAGCTTGAATTAAACACTTTAATCACTTGTGCATGCAATTTTAAAACAAATACCACCCTGACTCATTTTATTGAATGAAAAAATGGTTATGTATATATAGAGCTTTCAAAATTCAATCACAAGTTTATACCCTTCCAAATTAACTTAACCAAGCAACTTTTGATAATTCCAAAAAGAGCACATCAACAATATAATTGAATAACAAGTTTTATGTTTTTTGATAGCCATATTTTGCCAACAACACTAACATTGTAAACATAAAAAATTCCAATAAGAGTAATATGTTCAAGTAAATTTTAAAAAATAAAGAATTTTGATTTTATATAATAAAAACAGTCATTTGTCTCTTTGTTGTTGCTTTATTAGTAAAACTTTTTTCTTTTATTATACCTTACTTGGGATTTTTCTGAGGAAAAAAAAAGACCCCATCAAGATCAAATTGTTTTAATTGATTTAAAACGTGTATAAAAAATATTCCGTTGCCGGGACTTGAACCCGGGTCTTTCGGGTGAGAGCCGAATATCCTAACCAACTAGACTACAACGGATTTATACCTATTAACGCCCTGTTTTGGTCAACCAACTTATAAGCCATTTACCCCTGTTTGGCTTTATAAATTATTTTTTAATCTCTATTTTATTCCTCTTGCTAAATTACGTCTATACCCCTTCAACCTAAAAATCCTGATCTCTAACGTAAACACAACGGCTAATTGAAGATCTGCTCTGCTCTCTTAGCCCGATCCGTCAATTTATTGGGCTTCTCTCTCCTTCCCTCCGCGACTGTTACTCCTGCTACTTCTTCGATTGCTGCAACTCCTTCTGTTAGGTACCAAACCCTAGGCCACATGTTTGATATGTATATATATATGTCTATTATTATGTTTGAATCTTTACCATGTGATTTTTCTTCTTCTTTACCTCTTCTCTTTAATTTTGACTCTTTCAGAGCCTGTGGGTTTCAATTCAATTCCATTTTTTGTTAATTTATGTGGTTCAAATATTTAATTGATTGATTGAATGAATTGTTGTATAATTGGTTGTGCTTAATTAGCAATATGTGAGCAGCTTAATTTTAGTAAATATTGTATTGTATTATTTTTCCTTTTTAATTTGTGCAAATATGTATTGTGGAATGCTAGAGTCTCATATTTTGCAAGTGTGAACTTTTGTTATTTCTTTTGGTTCATCATGAAATGTAAATTTTGCATCTTTACCATACTAGAGAAACTTTGAATTATCATGTCTAAATTCTGGTGAAATTGAGAAGTGAAAATTAGCTTTTTGATATTGTGTGGTATCATTTGGAAAATGGCTTTTCACTATTGGTCTTTTATTGTATTATGTTATGCTTTAAGTATCTCCTGATTTTATTCTGTGAACGGTGGTGCTACTTTAACTTATTAGCAGTATGTTGTATCTGAACTAAATAGGAGCTGCAAGGTTCATTTCGACATTGCCATTTTTGCTTGTATATATATATATATTATGCCAATTGGTGTATGTATACTTTTCAGGGAACCAACCAAACATCTTTTGCTGGTTCATTTTCCAAAATCAGTATTTTCCTAAGAGATACAGTTTACTTCCTTATATTAAGTGTGAGAACACAGAGAAGAATGAGGGATCTTTTGAGCATGTATCTGTTGAGCGTCTGCCGTATCACAGTTATATGGACACAGAGAAGTGGGTTTTGGCTTTTTAAATTCTAGATTTTTTCTTAACAGTTAATAGTTCCATACATCTTCTATCTATTGGTATGGTGTCTTACTTCTTGAATAGTATGAAGTCAAAAGACCCCAGGCAAAACTACTGTTAATAGTAGTAAAATGCTTTTCCTTTCTTTCTTCATTAGCATGTTGTTGTTCTTAACCTACACGTTTTTGCTATCCTATACAAATTTTTAAGAAAATCTGATTGACAATTACATACACAAAGAAAGGTGAGTTTTCTGCCCAACCTTTTTATTTCTGTGTTCTAAGTTCAAATCCTAGAATTTTTACTACCAATTCACCCTTAGAAATTATGCGTCTTTGAGAATTTGGCCTAAAGGAGTATATACTTGTTATTTTCTCTATTTTGTGTCCTTAAAAGTCATATTTTATGAAAAATGGGATTTTTTTTGAAGTGGGAATTTTTCTTGGTTTTTGGGGAAAGTTTGATGTTGATGAGTTTAACTTTTAACAGATTTTATTATTTTGAATTGTGATCTGTAGAATTATTGGTTGATCTGGAGTTGTTGAAAAGTATATCAATTGGATTCTGTGCTTGATTGATCATTGATACTATGAAATGTTGTTGATGAACTGGGCTGTTTTGCTTTTTGTGATAAAAAACATTTCTTCTTTCGTGACTTTTCAGTTTCTCTTAAATGCCAAGTGTAATTCAGTTTCAATATACAATATTTTCTTGGTAAAGAGCAAAATTACAACTATTGTTGCTGTTGTTTCAAATCTAGTGGATTAAAAAGGAAAAGATAGCTTGAACCTTGAATTTGTGATATTATGATTTAAATCTGTATTGAATACACTCATTTGCCTCTTGTTTGTCTGTGTTAGTCCTTTCTTAAATGAACGTTAGACTGTGTTAGGTTTAATTTCTTTCCTTATTTATCCCTGATCAACAAAAGTAACCAAGAAAACTGAAACTTACTCCATAGGTAAAATGGTAAAGAGTGCTGTCAGGATGAAGAGACTATAAATATGGCTATTGATCGTCAATTTGGATTTAGTAGAGATGATACTTGGCACTTTAACTTTTTTTATGTCGAGCATTGTTCTCAATCACTTGCTATATGTAGGATCAGGATAGCAACTTAGATGTTTAGAGAATTTGTTTAGTGTTTTATTTAATGAAATTGTGGATGATTGTTATGATATGGTATCGAATCAATATATCTTTTTATTAATGTCATTTTTAGTAATTTTACATTTGATTTTAATTTATAAGTCATTATCAGCCGAACACTTTCATAACTTGTTCTAATTTAGTTTATGACTTATAAGTTAAATTAGTGCCGAATGCTTTTACTTATAAGTCACAACTTAAAAATAACTTATAAGTCCACTTATATTTTAATTTGAAGTCATTTTAAAATAAGTTGTTTCATCTCTACAAATTGTGTGGTAATGGAGGTTGAAAATTTTGGTTTGGTCAGATATTGTGTTTGGAAATTCATTAGTTGGAGAAGACAGAAAGAAAAACAGCTGCATAAAAGGTACGGAGAATGAGGTTGGTAGGATTGACGGGAGGGATCGGAACAGGGAAGAGTACGGTTTCTAATATTTTCAATTCTCATGGCATCCCTGTCGTTGACGCTGACCTCGTTGCTCGTGTATGCTTTCCCTTTGTATAAATACACTGAATTATATTGTTCATTATATCTAGTGCTAATTGATAAAATCCCTACTTTGAAATTTAATTTGAGCCAGGGCAATTTTTAGAAGTGTAGCCTTCGATTGATTCCTGTGAATTAAAAAGGATTGTTCTGAGAGTATGGGTGATTTTTTTAATGATTTAACTGTTTGTTATAGGGACAAGCCTCCTTTTTGTATAGGTGTTTGATTGTTTCAGGAAATCCAAACATATCTTCTCCTCCCAATTTTGACTTCCCTTATGATTGGCATTCTTCATACAATTGATTGATGTAGTTGTGGTTAATTCACAGGGTGTTTTGAAGAAGGGAACTAGTGGTTGGAAAAAGGTTGTGGCAGCATTTGGTGAGGATATACTACAGGTAAATGGAGAGGTTGATAGACCAAAACTGGGCGAAATTGTGTTTTCTGATCCTGCAAAGCGCCAGCTCCTTGATAGGTATGGATAGATGGGATGCATTTGGATGTTCAATGGATAATACTCTCTCATTTCCAAAATTAGAGATACATTTTTCTTTATTATCCATTCTAAAATTAGAGATACCTATGTTTGTGAGTTTTTCAAACTAGGATTCCTAAGAATTTTTAAAAGTAACTTTCCTTAGAGATACCTATGTTTGTGAGTAACTTTTCTTTAATATATTTTAATTTAAAAATATAATTATGCAAGTATATAATGATAATTGTGTATATACATTT
Source organism: Panax ginseng (assembly GCA_020205605.1). Lineage (NCBI taxonomy): Eukaryota > Viridiplantae > Streptophyta > Magnoliopsida > Apiales > Araliaceae > Panax > Panax ginseng. The sequence continues at coordinate 10,044,282 of CM035138.1, read as the reverse complement.
TAGTATGAATATAGGTAGCTACAAAACACTTGATTAGAAAAATGTAATTATAAAAATGGGTATTCATCCATAGCAAACGTTTGCTATGGGCACTGTTCAGCAACCAAATTGATTACCGTTGATCTGGACAATGGAAGGCTGAGATTGGTCAAAATTCCACTGCCACTGACTTGTGGCGGCGATCCCTTTTCCTTTTTGTTCTTAGGCTTATTACATTCTTTTGCTCCTACCATTTAATACATGCCAGCTTACAGTGCATATGCTTAAGAAGTGTGGGTCTCGACCATATAGCTATAATGTAAAGATGAGTTTATTTTTATGTATACATAATGTAAAAATAAAAGATAATGTAAAGATACATAATGTAAAAAATAAAAGATAATGATAAGATAAATCTCAATAAAAGATAAATTTATTTTTATAAATACATAATGTAAAAATAAGATAAGTTTGAATAAAAGATAAATTTATCTTTTATAATAAAATAAATTTATCTTTTATAAAATAAATTTAAAATAAATTTATAAAAGATAACAAATAAATTTATTTTATCCGAATAAATGTATTTTATCAGAAAATTTGTCAAACTAGCGTTCCTAGTCAAACTAGCTAGAAAGACGGTTTAGAAAATTTGGTTAGCGTAGAATTTATCTTTTATAATAAAATTTGTTAATTTATTTTATAAAAGATAAATTTATTTTATTATAAAAAATAAATATATCTTTTATTCAAACTTATCTTATTTTTACATTATGTATTTATAAAAATAAATTTATCTTTTATTCAGACTTATCTTATCATTATCTTTTATTTTTACATTAGGTATCTTTACATTATCTTTTATTTTTACATTATATATACATAAAAATAAACTCATCTTTACATTATAGTCATACGGTCGAGATTCACACTTCCGCCATGTACTTGTATTGGCAGTATATGTATTAAAATGGTAGGGGCAAATGAATGTAATAAGCCTCAAGGACAAAAAAAGGGGGATCGCCATGCCATGTCAGTAGCTACAGTGGAATTTTTGACCAATCTAAGCCATTAAATGTCTAGATCAACAGATGTGAGCTTGTTTGTTGAACAGTGTCTGTAGCAAACGTTTGTCACAGATGATTTTCCTATAAAAATATAAGTATGATATATATCGATAAAGAAAAAGTATAGGTATCGGTAGCTTTTATTATAAAGAAAAGGGATACGTATAGGTAGCTTTTTTTAAATTAGCCAAAAAAAAAAGATATCTCGACCTAGATTTCAAATATTTGCAGTCACAGTTTTCCGCTCCAGCCCAAATTGGTGTTCCAGTGTCGGCTCACTGCACTGGCCATCAACTGATTCAACTCCTCGTCTGAAACTAATAACTATCTCCCCATTGCAATCTAGGTAACTAAAGCGTGTCTATTCGCAATCTGCTTACTAAGGTGTTGTTTGTTTGCATCTGATTGCCTCTTAATGGACTGCCTCTTATTTGCTAAGAGGCATGATGTTGGTTGTTTTTAGTTTTGTTACATCTGAATGCCTCTTAATCGGTAAGACAGAAAATGAAATCTTAATAATTAAGAGGTACCTCTTAATGAAATTTTTTTGATAATTTTTTTTTATATAAATATATTCAACAATATTGTGCACTCATTTTTGTTAAATTGAATATTTAAAATTATTAAATAAAATTTTACCCTTTAAAATGGTAAAATATTGTCATTAAGAGACGACTTACTTTTTAGTTATCAAACAATTTTTGAGATTCAGACCTCATAACCATTCAGATGATATAATTTATTAAGATATATAATCATTCATATCTTAATTATCAGGTTTATCAAACACAACCTAAGGCTTCTTCTTATCTGCATACATAATCTAATTTTTTTGAATTAGGGTTTATGCCCTCTACTGGTTTCTTACACAACTCGAACTTAACTACAATGAGATTGTGAGCTGATAACTGTGTTAAAGAATACTTAGATTTCACCTTTAGGCTTTAGGTGAGTTTTTTTTGCCTCATAAGGTTTAAATACATTCATATTTTCATACATAAGCATCTGTGTATATCATGCATTGATCATTCAAGTATTTGATTCGATATAGGTACGCAAGACACAAGCTTTACTACAAGTTCACTAGGGAACTCTTTCATTGTTAGCTTGGGGTTTAAGTTTCTCAGATGGTAGAAATTGGAGTTGATCACCTTTGTCCATATTAATACCATCATTTATTTGGTGTTTTTCTGTTACTACCTCCGTTTCAAATTATAAGATCATTGTTGACTTTTGAAAGTCATTTTGAGACATTTTCAAAACTCAAAATTGAGATGATCCATTACACATTGTGAAATAATAAATCTTTCAAAGATTTGAAAATGTCTCAAAGTGACTTTTAAAAGTCAAGAATGATCTTATAATTTGGAACGGAGGGACTATATGTGTTCGGTATTAGAGCAGTCTAGTTTGTCTTATATCTGATAGTAAAATTAGAGTTGATAATTGTCTGACTCTTTTTATATAAGTTGTAGAATTAGAGCTATCTCCTTTCTCAATTTGTTATCCCAAACCATGTGATATGGCCTAATTGTGTGAGATTCTCTTTCTTTCCTAACTTTCCTCCTACCATTTGAACTCCTTTGTTTAAATCAAATCAACTTGACGTTGTTCGTTTCTCTTGTTGATTATGAATCCTTTGCTGGGAATACTTGACTTCACGATATTGTACTAAATTGAGTTATATGTAGATAATCAAGTCACAGTTTTTATTAACTTTTTTTGGTAAAACGAAGTATGCATTTACTATTATACAGTCCTGCAACTATGTTAGATTGAAGAAAATAATGAAAACTACGAAATGACACTTTAGTCTATACAAGGGAAAGGCAATCACGGAAATCATGCATAATTCCTTTATGGTATAACAGTGGAGATCTCAAAAATATGACCAACAACAATCGAAGGAAGCCACAGGCCCACAGGTCTCAAATTTATTCCACCTCTATTTCAAAATGAGCTTAACAAGTGGTGAAAAAAGAATTCATTGCTAAATTGCCTTAAAGTTATCCTTTTCATAAAATGTATTGCCATATATGCTGCCTTTTTTGGGAATTGTCCCTGCTATTTTACCTAATATATTCTAGATGTCATTTAAGTTATATATCAACCAGATGTTATAACTTCACTTGGGGTTTTTGTTTGCTATTGAACAGGGGTATTATCAAATATTTAATAAGCTATTGATCTGGTTCTAAATCTTTCATTTTTCTTGAGAATAATTAGGCATCTTTGAATGGACAGGATCTCCATTGAAGTCTATATTTGAAATTTAAGCAGTAAAGTAGAATTCTGCCTTGCAAATCATTCCAAATCCTCTGTGAATGGCATTGGTTGTTGATCGCAATCAAAGTTATGCTGACATGATTGCAGAGAAGAACTTAAGGGGGGTGCTTAGGTCAGAAGTTGATAGATCTTTAAGTAGAGATGGTATTATTATCAGAGCCGGTCCTGGGTTTTCTAAGGCCCAAGGCAAATTTTCTCAAGTGTGTCCCTTTATACAAATTAAATAAAAATAAAAATAAATTATCAACTAATTAATTTTATTAAAATTATAAGAATTTACAAAAGATAAGGAATAACACTTTAAAATGTCATCGAAACAAAGAATCATCACATGTACCTACAATAAAAATATCAATGAAATCGGTAAACCTAATGAAATACCCACTGTAGTTGGCAAGTTTTACTGATTACACGATTGAACTTTTAATTTTTCAAATTATCCCCACTAAACTAATTATTATTTTGAAATTGGGTTATTCCGTTTAAAAAAATAAACGGATGTTAATTTTATCTACAAAACTAATGAATTACCCACTGTAGTTGACACATTTTACTAATTATACCATTGAACTTTTAATTTTTCAGATTACCCCATTAAACTAATTAACAAATGATTATTTTAAAAAATAATTATTACTTTCAGTAAAAAAATTAGAAACTTCAATTTTTTCAGTTTTATAAAATATAGATTTAAAAAAAATTAAAGTTTTATGAAACTCCGACCGATTTTTAAAAAAAATTCTTTTTTTTTTGAAAATAAAGTTTATTTTTTGAATCTATATTTTATAAAATTTTACTCATTTATTTAAAATATGAAGAATTTTCCAATTTTTTCCTTGAAAATAATATTTATTTATAAAATTATTAATTTTTTTTTGAAAAAATTGAGTCAATTTTTTTATTTATCTTTTACTGTTTTTTTTTATTTTAGTTTCTATTTTAGTTTTTAAAAAAAATTCTAATATTAAGAATGGTGTTAAAAAAATTAGGTAGACATTAATTTAATTTAAAATCACTTTAATTTTTTTAAATCTATATTTTATGAAACTCTACTCATTTTATAAAGAAAAAAAAGTTTCTAATATTTTTTACTTAAAATAATAATTATTTTTAATTAGTTTGATGGGGTAATTTGAAAAATTTAAAGTGCAATGCTGTAATCAGTAAAATGTGCCAATTACAGTGAGTAATTCATTAGTTTTGTAGATAAAAAATTAACGTCCGTTTATTTTTTTTAACGGAATGACCCAATTTCAAAATAATAATTAGTTTAGTGGTGTAATTTAAAAAATTAAAAGTTCAATAGTGTAATCAGTTTAACCTACCAATTACAGTGGGTATTTCTTTATTTTTGCCCAATGAAATCTAAACCACAAAACATCATTTAAAATGTCTTCTGTTGCACTTTTAAATGCAAAATCATTGATTATACTATCATATTTAATGTTTTCTAACATATCATTTTCAATGCATAATATCGCTAATTTTTATTTTATTTTATTTTTTTTATACACATAAATACATAAGCTTATAAAAAAAATTGAGTCCCCCTCAACTGTCGGCCCTGGGCGGTAGCCCTGGCCCAGGGCCGGCTCTGATTATTATAGTGGATTCCCTAAACAGCATCAAGGGTTATAGATATGAGCTATGGTGTTTGGCTCGTGCTGCAGGAATTAGATATTGTGTCCTTTATTGCAATGTTGAAGAAACCCACTGTAGAGAATGGAACGAAAACCGCAGAAAGAAAGAAGAACCCTCGTATAATGACAAGATATTTGATGATTTCGTGAGAAGATTTGACCAACTAGATAGAAGAAATCAGTGGGATTTGCCATTGTTCAGAGTTATGTCCATCTAGAGATGGAATAGACAAAGCTTCTGCTGCCATTGTCGATGCTATATTGTACTTGACTAAAACAGTTGACTCTACATTAAACTCATTTTCCTTTCCTGGCTTTCCTACCATTTTGGTCATGAAAATATATCTAAAGAAAATTCGGCTCAATTTTCCCTAGCTCTCCTATCATTTCCTTAGTTTTAAAAACTCACAAACAAGGTGTTATGTATTCTGACTATAAAGTAACATGAAGTTCATAACATGCTATTACTCTGATCCTTATTTGACCGAGTATTATCACGTCACCACTACATTTCTAGCTCATACTGGGGATGAATTTGGAAAAACAAAGTTTTTCTTAACAATCGTCTATTTTTCAAATGTATTACTAATTTGGGAATGGAGGGAGTACATTTTCTCTAGAAACACATTTCACTGGAATTTTACGTAGAAAAGTGTCTTTTCCGTTCTTTTTAGTTTTTGCAAGCCCAGGGAAAGTTGAAGTTTTGATAAAAATTCACGCTTTGGTTTCTTTGGGTTTTGAGTGCTAATGTCGTTCTTATTTACCTGAATCTTGCACCGTGGGAAAGGTTTTACAGTAATAGAGAATTGCATAGTAGAATAATATGTGATATTATATCTTCCAAGTCTTGAATTTTGTAATTACATAATTTTGTAGGCTACTTGCACCTTATATATCATCTGGTATTTTTGGGGAAGTTTTTAAACACTGGATGAAGGGCTGCAAGGTTATTGTTCTGGACATCCCTTTGTTGTTCGAGGCCCAGATGGACAAGTGGACAAATTGGGTTATTGTCGTGTGGGTTGATCCGGATACACAGCTTCAGCGGCTCATGGCAAGAGACAGAACTTCGATGGAAGATGCGAAAAACAGGATTAATGCGCAGATGCCTTTGGATTTGAAAAGGAGAGTAAGGCAGATGTAGTGATTGATAACACTGGATCTGTAGAGCACAAACGTGTTTATATTTGTTGGTGTTATTGTATGTAGGAAAGCTTATCAGGGTAATAGCTTTAGCTAATATGTCTATCTCAAACTCTTAGCTAATATGTATGTAATGCATGAATATTAGTGGAGATAAGTATACTGCTCTTTTAGTGTTTGGTTTTGGTGTCTTTTTCTTTAGTATGTTAATCATTGATCAGAAGCTTTACAGTTTATCTGTTTCTAGAAAGACTGGAAAATGTTTCTCCGAATGCTTGGTATGACGATGGAAAAGTGATTTTCATTTTCTGCAAAATATTGTGCTCGAGTAGAATGCTTCCCAAAATGAAACGGCTGGGGAGAAATCTTTCAGATTTGTCTGGTATGCTTGTAGCCGTCCATACATGCTTGGTTTTCCGTTTGTCTTGCACGTTTATGATGCTGAGATTTGTCTTTGAGGTTTACATGTTTTGAGCTTCCAACAAAATACCTATACCTCACAGGCAATTCCTTTTAATATTAGTACAAAATCTGACATGTATCATAATTTGGATTTGTTATAATGTCGTCTTGGACCCTTAGCATACATTATAAAAAAATACCAAATCCTATGGTTTTGTTGATATTATTTCACAAATATCAAGACTAATGGTAAATAGAAGAATTTGCATATTCACAAAACTTTCTTGAACTTGTGTGAAACAGACCAGGAAAAAGGAAATGAAATGCATTCATTTGCTAAATTTAAAAAATACAAGGATATATTTTTGTTTTATGGTTGCCGTTAAATTTATTGACTATTTAGATATTAACGTTAAGAATATTATGTTATTTTATATTAGCGTTGCAAAAAAGTATAAAATCAGTATTGACTGTTAAAATATTTTTAAGTTTAAAATTAACATGAATTTTATTAATTTTGTTCAATACAAACTATTTAGAAAGTATTATCTTTTGCATAAAAATACTCTCAATTGTAATTTTACCTTTTTATACCTTATATTTTACACACTTTTACAAATTTCATTCGTATACTTGAATAAAATTAGTACATTAGAAATTTGGTCACCAGTTAAAAAAATTTTATAATTGTGTTTTTGCAAGTAAATTATCATTATATAATTTAAATTAAAAATTGTTATTTCTTATCCATTTTTGTTTGGGTAATGGTAATTGGTAAATGAGCACAAATTGGATTTGCTTTTAAAAACGTTAAAGAATAAAGCCTAAATAATGCATAAAATGTAGGTCAAATATTTGCAACAAACTAGCGAATATGCCTTATCTTTAAAAAAATGGCTATTTTATTTGGATTATTTTTAAAAAGAAATTTGCCAACAAAAAAAAATCAAAAAAAGAAAAAGAAAAGTAGGCGCCTAGATGCCATTATCGTCATTTGCAAGGCTAATTACGTAATTAGGCAGTAAACAGAAACAAAAGAATAGGTATAGCACGACACAGTGTGCACACTAGGGCATCCAAATGCTTTCCACGGCTGACGAAAAGAACACTAATCTGACAACCGTCCGATCATTTAATCCAACGGCATACAAAAAACCCTAAGCCCCAGCCCATCCTAGCTCTTCATTTATAAAGACTCTCAAGGAGCTGCTCGCTCACACTCTCTTCTATCATTTCTCTCTCTCTAGGTCGGCGAGCGAGAGAAACTATCTACAGTTTCTCGTTTGATAAGGTTCGTCTCTCTGATTCTATCTCCAATTATGTATATCATTTATATGTTTATTGAATTTGATTATGTTCCTGATTTTAGATCTTGTTATGTGTATATGTATATGTATATGTGAACTAGTTTGTTTTCTATTTGTATGCTTCTTTTTTAGATATATTTATAGTTTCTGATTTATTCTTTAATTGTTTTTTCGTGAATATGAGTATTTAGACAAATATGTACTGTATAAAGACCTGAGTTTATCTCTGTGGTTATAATTTTTATATCAAATATGATTTTGTTCGAACTGTATCGATCTGTTGGTTTTATTTGTATTGATGAAGTATTTTGTGGATCTGTACTTGATTATTTAAGTTGATGAATATTTCCATAAAATTAAATAATTTTTTACTTTTGGAGTAAGCTGTCCGTTTGATCTATTATTTTAAAACCGAAATTTACCTGGTAACTATAAATGATTTGTTCTATTTTTATCTTGATCCAAGTATTCTGTGCTCAATTTGCTAGTGTTTGCTGTTCAATTAACTCTAGGATGGAACTTGCTTTATGGTTTTACTATTCACAATTTTGGTGTTTTGTAGGAAATAATTATGTCTAGATTATGCATATTTAATCTATAAAATTTTGATTATTTTGATTATCAGATCTATTTATAAATCATTTAATGAGATTTGATTTAGGTTTAAACTATAAATTTTCATAACTAATTCAATCTGGTGATTCACTTCATGGTGAAGATAACCTTTGTTTCTGAAATACTGCTTTTATTTTTTATTTGCTTACTGCAATTTTTGTTTTGTTATTATATTTAATTCGATTCTTTCTGAATATTATACATTATGCATTTATGCTGACAATTTCTTTGTTTTCTTTTTCTCAGCTTTTCGGTTGAACTATGGGTAAGGAAAAGTTTCACATTAACATTGTGGTTATAGGCCATGTCGACTCTGGAAAGTCTACCACCACAGGTCACTTGATCTACAAGCTTGGTGGTATTGACAAGCGTGTTATTGAAAGGTTTGAGAAGGAGGCTGCTGAAATGAACAAGAGGTCGTTCAAGTATGCCTGGGTGCTTGACAAGCTCAAGGCTGAGCGTGAACGTGGTATTACCATTGATATTGCCTTGTGGAAGTTTGAAACCACCAGGTACTACTGCACGGTCATTGATGCCCCTGGACATCGTGACTTTATCAAGAACATGATTACTGGTACCTCACAGGCTGACTGTGCCGTCCTCATCATTGACTCCACCACTGGTGGTTTTGAAGCTGGTATCTCTAAAGATGGTCAGACCCGTGAGCATGCTTTGCTTGCTTTCACCCTTGGTGTCAAACAAATGATTTGCTGTTGTAACAAGGTATATGGTCTTACATTTTGATAAATATATGTTATACTTTATTTGTGTTGGGTTTGACTATAAGTCTTTTGTGAGTCATGTAGATGGATGCTACCACCCCAAAATACTCTAAAGCAAGGTACGAAGAAATTGTGAAGGAAGTTTCTTCATACTTGAAGAAGGTTGGATACAACCCAGATAAAATTGCTTTTGTCCCCATCTCCGGATTCGAGGGAGACAACATGATTGAGAGGTCCACAAACCTTGACTGGTACAAGGGCCCAACACTCCTCGAGGCCCTTGACTTGATTAATGAACCCAAGAGGCCCTCTGACAAGCCCCTCCGTCTCCCACTTCAGGATGTGTACAAGATTGGTGGTATTGGAACTGTGCCAGTGGGAAGAGTTGAGACTGGTACTCTCAAGCCAGGAATGGTCGTTACCTTTGGCCCTACTGGTCTCACAACTGAAGTTAAGTCTGTTGAGATGCACCACGAGTCGCTTGTTGAGGCTTTACCTGGTGACAATGTTGGCTTCAATGTCAAGAATGTTGCTGTGAAGGATCTCAAACGTGGGTATGTTGCTTCCAACTCCAAGGATGACCCTGCCAAGGGAGCTGCCAACTTCACATCTCAGGTCATCATTATGAACCACCCTGGCCAGATTGGAAATGGTTATGCCCCAGTCCTTGATTGTCACACCTCCCACATTGCTGTTAAGTTTGCTGAGCTTTTGACCAAGATTGACAGGCGGTCTGGTAAGGAGATTGAGAAAGAGCCCAAGTTCTTGAAGAATGGTGATGCTGGAATGGTTAAGATGCTTCCAACGAAGCCCATGGTGGTGGAGACTTTCTCTGAGTACCCTCCTCTTGGAAGGTTTGCTGTTCGTGACATGAGACAAACAGTTGCAGTTGGAGTCATCAAGGCTGTTGATAAGAAGGATCCCACCGGTGCCAAGGTTACCAAGGCTGCAGCAAAGAAGGGTGCCAAGTGAAATGTCTTTTCTCCGATATCTGTGGTTGGACAAGTAGTTTCTATTATTGGTCTTATTTGTTTTCGGTTTTGTTTTTGTCGCAGTTTTGGTAATGGATACAACTGGACTTCCATTGCAGTTCTCTAGCCTCACTTGTGAGGATAGTGGAGGTGTTAAGCTGTCCGGTGATAACAAACCTGATTGCTTGATAAATGGTAGTGGAAGTTCTTTGTTTGCCATTTCTTATTTTGGTTTTACATTGAGATGTAGGTTGTCGGTAAACATTTTTATTATGTTATGAGACTTTTAAGCGTTTCAAGGCTATGGTTTATCGGTTTGTTTATGTGTAGTTTTCATAGTAGAAGGGTAGGTGACGTTTCCCATGTTCTGTTAATTTGATAGTCATTATGCACAGCAAATGTACACTGGACAGGTTGTCTTGAAGCTAGCTCCTCTGATAAAATTTAGGTAGCATTGAAAAATGGAAGTTTAAAGCCTATCCGAAAACAAGTTTCAGCTATTGATGTAGCTTCTTGTCGATACTACATCGAGGGTTCAAGAGCACATAACAGAGGAAATGCACACGGGTCTCCTTGAAGAACGAAGTCTAAGGTAAAGAAAGAAAGCTTCTTATCGATACTACTAGTCTTGTCATAGATTGAATTGACGACCTATACTTCAGCTAAAGGCATAAGGGAATCAAGGGTTTAAGAACAGAGGAAATGCACACGGGTAGAGTGGGCTTCTAGTTGTTCTGGCATGGCTGTCCCCCTTTGCTGGTTGAGGCTCGGTCTTTGACTCCGCTTGCCTCTACTTTTCATGTCAAGCGTACAAGTGTAGTTTAGTGGGATTGTCTTCTAAAGGCGGAAATTCTTTTTCATCTCCTTGGGCAAGACCTTGTATAAGTCGAAGTCTTATCCTTACAAAAGCTTTTTTTATAGATTACGAGGTGAGTAAGGGGGGAGAATGGAAGACCAAAGAGTCCCAACTCATATCATACAGAGAATCAACAATTGCTTGGTCGACTCGCTAGCTCTTGTGGAATAAATACTCGGCCGAAGCACAGTGGCTAGGCTTACAGCGCTTACGAGAGCAGCCTATGATGACTCCCCTTCTCTCAGGGAAGTGGAAAATATCCCAACAACGATAAATGGAACAAAGGATAGGAGTACTTTGCAAGTGCACCAATGTCCCAGAGGAAGGAAGATATGAGTTAGGGCGGGGCATCTATTATTTGAAGAGTTGCATTGTGCTCATAGCTTGGAGTCAATAGTGGAAGTATTCTTTTTAAGTTTTGTTATACATGGTCTCCATATTTGCATTAGATTAAAACTTTCGATTTGCATTTATCTTATTGCAAATGTTGCAAATGTTGAATACTGCGAAACTACAACATTTTCAAATGACCACTCGCCCTTTTAAGCATGTGTGATCTATCAAGTAGATTAAGCATCACTCTTTGTCAAATCCTAATCTACAGCCTATCCCTTAATTTATTCCTCTCCTTCAAAACATGCCATTATTTATCTATAAGTAGATTAAATACTATCATGTCACAAATGTAACGCATGTTTCAAACGGATTGAGTATATTAAATTGAAATAAACCAAAATTTCTACCATGTTTCCCCCCTCTATTAAGTCCTCAACTCAAAGTTCCAAATTTATTATACTTGTGATGTTAAGTGAGAAGTAGCTCAGACAATGATATCCTTCATTTTCTTAAAAAGACCCTTCATCATGCTCATACATAAATAGATATCCTCGACATTCTACACCATCTGCTATTTATGGATAATAAAACAGAACAAAGTCATCTTAATAAAATGAACATACTTATATTGATGTTATAAACCCATTCAAAATTTAAGTGATATATTGTGATCATTTTATTATCTCTATAATGAAAAGGTGCACACTGTAGAATTTTCTCATATTTTCAGTGAAATATATTCCAAATGACACTGCTCCAAAAAAAAGAACAGAATGGGTGTTATAGAAGGGCTGGCCAGCCAAAAGTACAGTTCCTTTGCAAACAAAGCTACCGACGTTGGGGTGCAAAAGCATGGGCAGCGAGAGGGATTAGACACCTTAGTAGGCTATGCTGTAAACGATAAGTGTTCGCCACGTGGATCAGGGGTCCAACTAATGCGTGAAACACTCCCCTTGGAAGGTACGGTCGCAAGACTGAAATTCAAAGGAATTAACTAGGACGGTGGAACATGTGATTTAATTCAATACAACGTGCAAAATCTTACCGCCCTTGCCTTGACATATGAACAACAAAGTTGTCCTTAACGAGATGATACTTTCATATAGGTGCACGGTCAGAGAAGAAAAGATCTCTATGAAAGCAGATGTTAAACATTAGTTTGTCTTCAAATGCAGTGTATTTCAACCTCCAATGAAGCAATTACAAATCAATGCATCCTAAGAAGCTAGTACTGTACAATATGCAATAGATGTTTCAACTTTCAAGATTCCTACTTGTCATACAAATTTTGGCTAGTCCAAAATACAATGGCTTAAAGTAGCTGCAAATGAACTTTAAATCCTATTGTGAATTAAGTTACCTAACATATACTAATACGACTAAAAAACTTGTACATTCAAGATTTTAAGCAATCTTTAGCATGTAATCATAAATTCATTAACAAAAATAGTAGGAAGACAATATACCTGCAAGAACGTTCAATCAACCATTCTATGATGAGCTTTTAGCATTCACACTTTTGTTGTAATTGCAAAATAAAAAATAAAAAAAAAATTTGTATACCTCCAAAATAACAATAAAAGAATTACACCACCACACACAGTTACATACAAAACAAAAGCAACCATTAATATTAACAGTTGACATGTGAAAATTGAATTGCTTGAACATCTCAAAACCCAAGTAATTAAGATGAGAAGCCAATTAGTTCTATGCTTGGACCATAATCCTAAAACTTTTATGTTAGCAGAGACAAAAATATAGAATTAGGAATGAATAGGACCTTGATTTGAACAGTTCCTTGGACTGTGAATTTTGTGTAGTAAAGAATTACAAAAACAAATACTCATAAATGTGTTATTTATTTATATTTTTGGTACAATTTTGTATATGATTAATCGTAAAAATACAATCAAGCATTCCAATAATCAACAAATTTAATTATATTATTATTATTATTATTATCTAATAATGTATTCAGATGGTATATAAGAATGTTTAAAAGATATTGGAGAGAAGGGTAATGATCAAAAACTAAATTCAAAAAATTACATACAGATGATTGCAAGAAAGAATGTGAAAATTGGAATATGGGTGGGTAATGTTGGTGCCAGAGATGGAGAGTTATAATTGAGAAGTACATATCCAGACATCATCAAGCATTTTCTGTCCAATTAAGCTAGTCTCTTTTACGTTCAAGAAAATAAAAAAACATATATCAAAATTTTGAACATGTACCTTCAAGTCATGATATATCCAAGTAAAAGGAGGAAGATGCTTAATATTCACAAATTTTGGAATGGAACGGAAAGAGTAATAGTTTAACCCAAAATCCGTCTTTCCAGTATTTCATCAAGCAGGTTGTCTACACTATTTTAAATTCTGGAGGGATAATTAGAAAGAAAATTATCTACAAAATATATCATGGGTCTAATGATCCAAATATAAATTAAAGCAATCTGTTTCAAGTATTGAGATACAGCAATTAAATAAATACCAATCGACAAGTTATAATGTTAAAACACATATAGTTTGGTGCCAAAAGAGAAGGAGAAGAGACGAAATTGAAGAACAACTATATCTATCAATTTGTTTCTCACCTGTCATGGAAGAGGAAATATTAGTGTAAAAGTTATATATGTGTAGTTGTTTTTATTTCTGATTAATGGGTTTTTGAAGGTGTCGAACAGACCCCAAATTAAGCCCGGAAGAGGGAGAGATTACGATGAGAGAGAAAGGGATGAAAAAATGAGAAGGGTGCTGCAGTTAGAGGTGGAAATAGTGGGGGCCAACAAACATGGGTGCTGGCTTGCTGCTCCAAAATGTAAAACAACGTTCAGAAATCACACCATTCTCTATTAACAATTATAGCTAACCTTAATTAAAAAGATCATAAATAATTTGATCAATATTACTACATATATTATCACTACTGCTACAACAAATTTCACTATCAGCGACCATCTCCTCGTGATAGTTTGGAATTTCACTATCAAGGTACCGACGTTGATAAAATTACAAGAAAAAAAAAAGATCTTATATCAGTCCTGCTTTGGATGATTTTATTTTTATATAATTTAGAATAATTAATCACAATTTTTTTAAAATTATCGCTCATCAAAATATGTTATAAACGAGAGAGACTATCTTAAGATAAGTATATAATATATGTCTAAAACACGTGATATAATATGGGCGGGTGGACCGGAGGAGTATCAAACACTATTAATTCTTATCAACTATATATTCTAGACTAGATTTTGTTGCACCAAGTAGTCAATGCCACGAAAGCCAACGGTCATATTTTTCAAACCCATTAAAAGCCCCCCCTACCTTTCCTTCTCATCTCTCTCACTTTACAGTCCTCCCAAATTGGCTGAAGATGGGGTGTTTTAGCGTTTGCATTGGTATTCCGAAAAATGAAAAAGCACCCAAAAAAGTACTTGATTCATCTTTTCCCAGAGATCAGGTAAGCCCCAAATCATAGGTGTTCACTTTTATAAAGATTTTCTTTTTCTTTTTCATTTTTTTAATCCGAAAGTTGGATCAGAGAGATGTAAATGGAGACCCCTTCAACCCGCAACGCCAGCAGAAGTATCAAACTCTGTCACTTCAGATCCACCCACTCTTGAATCCAAGTAAGTTCAATTTATTCTGGGTTATTTTTCTTTTTCTTCATTTGGTTTTATTCTGGGATGGATATTTTTCCAGAGACAAGTATGATGATCAATTGAACTGTCCTAGAGTGAAAGTTACAATCGATTCTGATTTCAAATCTTATGAGGAGGTGGAAAATGATAAGAAGGAGAAAGAAATCGAAAGAGAAACGAATGAACATATAGGAAATCAAGATATTGCAAATTGTTCAGACGAAATCTGGGAGAAAGAAGAAAAGAAAATTCAAATTCAGAGCTTTTCGGATTCTAAATACAATAATTGCCCTAGCAGTGAAAATGAATCCGAAGCTATGAAATCACAAAAAATAGAAGAAAATGGTTATGTTTTTGTTCAAGAAGAGTCTTCAGAGTCTCTATTTTCTTTATCAATCGAATCAAGAAAACATGATGATGATGATGATGATGATGATGATGATAAGGAAGTAAATAGTCCAATAACAATTGGGTATGGAAATCGAAGTTCGTCTGTGTTGAACCCAGTTGAGAATCTTAGTCGATGGAAGAAAGAAGTCACAGCAACAACAATCGCAATCGCAATCGGAATCGGAATCGGAATCGGTGCTACTTTGGAAATGAATGATGATGAGAAGGAGAATGTTAATTTGGGTATAATAATACCACCCTTTAGTGAAGAGCAGCCTAGCTTCAAGAAGTTGAATCCCAATTCAAAACAATATTTGAAGGCAGAAGATTCTGAATTTGCTGCAGTTGATACAAGCCTTTCAAGCTGGTTGGTTGAATCAGGGAAGTCACCCCCCATCATCGAGGAAAGTCCGAATTCTATTATTGGGCGGTCATCAAATTCTTCAAGTAAGTTTGAGGATAGGCCAATTTTGGGAGCATTGACTATTGATGAAATTAAGGAGCATTCTGTATTATCGAGCCAGGATGATGAGAGGCCGATAATAGGTACTGTTGGGAGTTACTGGAGTTACAGGCCACAAAATTGGTTCTGATGCATTTTGATATGTTAATTAGGCTTTCTGATAAATGATTTTGGTTTTGCAGAATAAGAGAAGAGTGAACTGTGTTTCCTTCAAAATTTAAATAATATGCATGCTATGATATTGCAATTATTACAAAAATGAGGTTGGTGGGACTCAAAAAATTGAAAAGTAAGAAATGATTTACTGTGATAACCAAATCAATAGTTGGAGTGTGTTTGTCATCAAACATCACTTGAGCTAGCTAAATATAATGACAAAAAAGTTAATATAAAAAATAAAATAGTAATCTAAATATAAACTTAAAAACTTCTTTTCTTTTCTTTTCATAAACTCAGTAGCAAAAAGAAAGAAGATTTATAAATTTCTTTTTCTTCTTTTCTATCTTAATTTCAATTTTTTGTTATTTTATATTTTGTCCAAAAGTCATGATATAGTAAATTCTCTTCAGAGAATTACAACAAAAAATTTATGTCAATTTTAAATACCACATAAAATAGATTAGTACTATAAAGAAGCTCTCTTGATCTCTAATTAATAAAGCGGCTCTCTTGATCTGCTCAAGCCATTTGTAAATTTGTCACAAAGCTGATTTTTTATTTTTATTTTTATTATTATTATTTCTATATTTATCTATCTTAATTTATTTGACAGTAATTCCTCAATCTTTTTTCTCTCTTCTCACTTGAATTAGGGGTTATTCCTTTTTGTCTGTCCCCCCACGTACTCTAAATATCTTTTCATATATCATCTAATCATTCTTTCCTCTTTTTTTTTTTTTGTTAAATCACACACACTTAATGAGCACAAAAGGGACTGATATAATATTATTCTATTTTATTTTTTAGGAGATGTTAAGGGTATCAAAATTTTAATCTTTAAAAAAATGACTCAAATAATGTGTTGGATAGATCTCGTATAATTGATTGATTATATTATAAATTATTATTAAAATTATTTAATATTATGTCATTTGAGATATATTTAATACCAAAAATTAAAAACCTTTAATATTACTCTATTGATAATTAATAGTAAAAATTGTTATTTTTACGAGGAAGTAGATATGGAACACATTCAATACTAATACATTATACATTGATGGGCAACTGAATTAGTAAGTCCTAAATCATGGGTCCAAGTAATAACATGCAAAGGGCAAACATTTCCTTCTTTCTGGATGGGTCCCAGTCCTGAAAAACACCTAAAAACTTGCACCACCACTCCACTTCACTATCCTTCCGTCCGAAGAAACTGCAACGGTCAAATTTTGTCCCAAAAAATGAACGTGGAATCGCCCGAAACGGCCGACTCGCCGACTCACTCTCCCCACAACACAAGCAACATCAACAGCCAAATGCAAACTGTCATCGAGATCCCAACTGAAATTGTCAGCGAAGAAGAAATGGCCCTTATCGAAGCTGCTTTTGCAATTGCCACAACTCGCTCTTACCCCTCGTTGTCGACTCAGTTTCATCGCAACGCCAGGTCAATTCGGTCCATTTCTCTGTTATCTAAACAGAGATTGTCGACTGAGGCTCGTTCGGTGGATGATATTGAGGATTTTGGTGGTGATTTTAGGAGGACCCAGAAGAGAAATAGAGTAAATGAGTCGTTATTGCATCGGTTTAGAAGGAAAAGAGGATTATTCGTCACTGATATTACTGCCTCGGTATGTTTGTTTTGTTGATTTCTTCTTGGTTGGTTTGGTTTCTTTTTCAGATTAGGAAATGGGTTTCAATTTCTTTTATTTATCTGTTTGATTGTTTGAGAATTTAGAATAAAGGGGATTAGGATCATTCCCATTGCACCTGTACTCCAATATCCCCGATACACATTTAGTGACACAAACATTACTTTTAGCTACACAAGTATTAGGAGAAATTGGATAATAGGTGTAATGGAAGGATCCTAATCCGAGTAATGGACATCACTTTGTTTGAAGTTGAGTTCATTACCAATTACCAATTACGAATGTATAAATTATAATGACAAAATATAATATTATATAATATGGATCTTTAAATAATACTTCATTTGTTCTAAATTATAATATTAGTATTTGACTTAATAGTGAAGTCTTATGGTTTGATCTAGGTGTTGAGTATAATTTATATCTTTTTTTGTAATTCATGAAATTTTAGTTGTTTATTGAAAGTAAAAATATTATATTTGAAAATGGCATTTGAGTTTGAAGTATGAATTCACTGATTGGTGTTAACACTTGAAGATTACTTGTAAGATAATAAATTTTATGTTTAGCCATAACCCTTGTTGCACATACTGGGAGTCTATATTTGCAAGCTCTGTTGTATCCGTCTTTCTAATGTTATCTGTAAGCTGTAAATTTGTAGTATTCTTTTACTCTATATATTTAGACAGTGAGAGACTACTGTATAAACACTCGAGGCTACAATTCTCTTTAATTAATCGAGGTTAAGGTTCATGCATGTTAATGAGAAGTTTTAGCCTCTTTCATACCTTGTTTGATATATGGATTAAGAGAATTGGAAACAGAAAGAAAAATAAAATATTTAGTGGTTTATAAAGGGTAAATGAGATGACATACAAGATTAAAGAGTTATATCCTGTTGTATTATCCGGTTGTCATGACAAATTCCTCTGTGTTATCTACTTTCCTTAAACAAATGAGTAAACCAAATCAGGCCTCATTGTATTACAATTTTTTGCTGCAATTTTTGTTCCATAATATCAATGATTTGTCTTTATCTCATTCAAGAGAAACGATATGTTCTTCAGTATATCATCTATTCTTCGGTTAACCAGATTCCTGTAATAATCATCTGTTCACAATTTGTAAGTGATTGCATGAGATGCTTATCTTCTCTAAGAATGAATTGAACACACACGGTCATCGTTTCTGTTGGAAATTAAATCTCTCACTCTGACCTCTCCTGATCAGATTTTCCTGTCCCACTAAGCATGTGCAGCTAAAACCACTTATGGTCTTGGCTTTCATTTTATTATTTATTTATTTTAAGGGAACCCACATTTCCATATCTTTCAATTTGACGGCCATGTAAACCAAGTTAGCACCTTGAATTTCATTCTAAGTTTTCATTCTCTTTTTCTCTATCAATTACTAAACGATGTAGCCTATATTTCCTTGCATAATGTTGAATCCTGCTATGCGTTCCTAAGACCTTAACCATGTAATCTGATAGTTTGTGCTTTACTATACTTTTGTTTCCTACTTCCCTTGCATCATCTTGTATGCTGCTCATAGTTCGTACATTTTGTTCTTTACTATACTATTGTTTCAGAGTTCTCTTTATTTATTTGTTTGCGTGTGTTGCACCAAAAAATAATGTGTGGTGAACTGCACAATGAAGAAAAAAGTTGTGCGTGTGTATCAGACTATTAGTAGAAGTATTCAAAGTTGTTTGTCATAATCTGTAATGAATTTCTGTTTTTCTCTATTTCACAAGACATTTCTGTTGTTTTTTTGTTCTTCTAAATTTCATTAAGCATTTTTTTGTTTCTTGTTAATGTTAGGAATGGTGTGAAAAACAGACAGAGTTCTCTTTCCTTCTTGGCAAACCGGGTGCCAATAAAACTATGAAAGCCGGTAAAGCTCGCCATGCAATTCTTGAACAAGAGGTAGTTTATAATTTATTAACTATTCTTTTCAAAGCCTGTGCATTACCGGGTATATTCATTCAGTAATTTAATGGTAGCTTTGATATAATTTCTTTTGCTTTAGGTATTCAATAGTGAAACCTCATATATTAGCAATTTAACATTCTGAGATCTTCTTTACTTGGTCTAGTTGTTTACCTTTACAACAAGTGCACCTTCCAGGAAATCCTATCATTGATGTAATATCAACATGTTTGAAACTGTGTGCAGTAAAATTGAGTAAACACTCACCATTTGGATAGTAATGTTAAAAGTGATTAGATTTATTCAGCCAGTGGAGTGCGCCTGACTCATAAACATGTTTCTAATAATATTACTCTCCCTGGATCCTGGTGAATGAGCTTAACTTATTGCTACTAGTTTGACTAACATTAAGATCATTATATTAGCATTTTCCCCTTGAACAGATATCAATATGCCAACATGTTATTGGGTTAAAAAAATGGAAGCGGGTTCATTTGCTGCTTGGCATTTATAAGACAGACCTTCTATACATGGTAAAATGGTACACCTTAGTTACACTTTAGCCATGGTGTGGGTATAAGGATGGATGATAGAGAATAAAGTTATATAAAGGAATTCTTCGTGTCATAGAAATCTTTGGGTGCTTAGTCTTTTCCATTTATGGCATGGATCCCTACTTAAATGCTAATAGTGCTTTCGATCCAGAGAGTCCCACGGTATTTGTAGTGAGTAGAAGACTCTAGCAGCGTTCTTGCTCATCTCTGAAGGAATAAGGATCGGAGGCGCGTTCTTGCAATGATTTTTAAGCTCACACATTTCCTTGCTTGGAAGTCTCTCTGCCTTCCTATGCAGAACATTGAAGCTGTTGTTTTATTTCTGTCATGCTTTATGCTCTCTATAATATTATTTGATCTGGACTCTATAATCTATATTGGGCAGGTTATACAGAGAGTAAAAGTTCGTGTTAAAACAGATGAAGATGTATGGGCCTTAAAAATTATTAATTTCATTCAAGGTGCAAATCAGTTACTGTTAGACGGATTAACACGCGAGATGCCCCTGTAAGTTATCTATACGTGCTCTTGATCATTAACCATCATCCCTGGCTCCTGTTTTCTAAGAACTGTCGTCTCTCTTTTGTCTCTGTGTGTGTGTGTGAACCCTGACACATGCTTCACATACTACATGCAGACCCATTCACTTACATTTGTACTGAGAGCTGTTTTTTCGCTCCGTTGATTGACTATACATGTTATTTCAGAATATGCTTTTCAGAAGGTGTATGGATGGTGGGAGTGATTGATGAAATTCGAATGCCTGCAACAGACATCGAAAGGAATTTAACATTAGTAGAAACAAAAACTCGGTCACAAGCTTCACTTCCTTCGGAACCACAGGGGAGAAATGGAAGGTGTGCATATACTCATGATCTTTGTCTTGGTGCTGTTTCAATATTTCTTTGCAACCATGGTTAAGCCTTTAGGATTTTCTGATATATCTTGATTTTAGTTGAAACTGAATCAAGAGTCTTAAGCGTGAATTTAATATTATTCTTTTTGGCAGGCTTCAGTTAATGTGCTACAAGTATCTGTGGGACAATTTAGTTGCTGATAAATTCCCCTACGTTCAGTTTTTTGATTTCTTCTCTCTAAATCCCCATTACATCTTATGTAAAGATATTAGGGAGAATACTGCCAAATCAGGTTTTCCAGCAAAGGTAAAACTCCTTTGTTTAAACCTCAAGTTTATGTTATCACAACATAATTATTATGTCTTGTTACACAGTGAGCTGCTATCTGTGGATATCACACTATTAATAGGATCAAAACAAGTGATAACATTACTCGATTGCTTCTTTGTGGCATTTCTCCATATTTTTTGTTGTTTATTGGACATATCACATATAATCATTCTCTCTTAAATTTGGGAACAGTTGTCCCTACCAATTTATGAAAGTAAAGTGCTAGCAAAAGGTTTTTTTTTTGGGTGCCATTAGTTTACTTTAAGTGCTTCTTCTGAGAAATTGGAAATATGACACTTGCCAAGATACCTCCATTTCTTTAGCAAAACTATAAGAATCCAATGTGAATTGTCATAGTTAGTACCTTACACTGACAAGCTGGAGATCAAGTTGTGTAAATTTCTTTTTACTTAGTACCTTCCTGATGTAGCCAATATATGCTTTGTTCTAAAGGTTTCCTGCCATTAGTCCATTATAATGGCATAAGTCACTCTAATTTTTCTAAAGCAAAATTAGAAAAATCATAAAATGGCATGATATACAGTGTAATCATGAAGAATCCAATGTCAATGAAGTTAGTGCCTTCTATTGACAGGCTTTTATCTCATATTGACTTCACCACATTCTTAATTTAGATGGTATCTCTTATAATCAACTAATCTCATATTGACTCTTCATGCAGACTCTTGATGACTTAGTGAGGTATTATCAAAACACTTGTTCCACGCTGCCTCTTGCAGATGACCAGCTTCTGCTGAGGTGAGTACAAAATTAAGATTTCAAATTCTTTATATATTGTAGATACTTAAAATGTCATTGCCAAAATAATAGAAAAATATTTGTGACGGGTTTAGGCATCAGCGGGACTGTATCATCACTTGGAAATATATGCTGTGGACTCAATCCACAAATATGAGGCCTTTTTTTTTTCTGCACTCTTTTATTTTTGCTATATATTCTTTGTTGCACTCTTTCTTTGTAGCTTATTCACATATTTTCAACTTCACATAAGCCGCGCCGCCCTTGTATGATTAGCTTCACACATTTTTTTGACTTCTCCATAAACTTGCATAAATCGTTAGTGTAGGAAAACGTCATAATATAGGAGGCTCTTTCATTCCATGCTTGTGCAGTTTTTCACCATATTAAGACATTCTTTGGTTTTTTTTGGCAGATATGAATATCAAAAAGATCATTCATTGATTGGTGAAGATCATTTTGCATTTGATTCTGATTGGGTCGAGGGTCAAATTAAGTATTCTCTTGAGTTTTGGCGAGGGGACCGAGATGCCACTTACCTTCCAGAAGAGGAGCGCTGGAAATGCAAGTTTTGTACATTTGCATCTCAATGTCCAATAAACACCACCACCGAGGATACACCAACCTAGGGGGGGGCACATTGCACATTTCTGCTGTTCATTTTTATGTTCCTTTTATGCTATGATTAATTCAATAAAAAACTATTGTTTAGCAGATCATCTAGATTTAAGTGTATTCATTCTTGTCTAAAGCTATTTCGTCATGATGATTCATTGTTGTAAAAATGTCCGGTAAAAGGTCATTTTGTAGAATTTATAACATGTACCAGGTGTACTACTATTGATTTTGGTGTAATATGTAATTTTATTATTACTCTTCCACTATTTATTAGTTGACGATTATTAAATTTTCTTATGTAATTCTCTAGAGATTTTATCCCTATATTAGGGCTATTAATAATCATTGAAAAGAAAATTTTGAATCATATATAAATGTAAGAACCCATTTTGTTTTCTTTTTCATAAAATTAGCCTCTTAGTCCTAAATTAAAATTCCCAAACTTCTCATTTTTGGATATTTCATGATAAATTGGATTTGATATATTTTAGTAAATTTTGATCTTAAATAATGTTCTTATGAGTTTTGAATGTTCTATAAATGTTTGTTTAATAATTTAATTCTAACTTACCTGCGAAAATTTTACTCTTAAAACATATTCTATAGCAATTTTGACATGTTAAAATTATCATGATTCATTTTTTGTTAACCAATGGAGTTTCAAAAAAATTTAACTATACAGTACCATCACTTATTTAGAAAATGACATATTTTATTTTAGAAAGGATAAAGAAAAAATGACCAGATTGTTAACTTTAAAGTTCTCTCCTTGAAAGTTCCGAGTGAGAGATAGGTGTGCGGAGCAATGGAGAGGAAGAGACCAAACATTCTGGTGACTGGAATGTTGGGAAAAATCACCACTCAAATACTGTTGTCTTTGATAAATTAGATGGATAAAAATATCAGTATATGCCAAACAGAATAAATCTGCAACTCCACCAAAATAATAATAACCACTGCAGGAAATAATAAGTAGAAACTATCAAACCACGAGACACCAAGAATTTTACGTGGAAAACCCTCTAAAACTAAGAGGTAAAAACCACGGGACGATCTCCTAAAAAAATCCACTAGAATAATATGAGAGAATCAAAGATATCTTAATTTGAAAGTCTGAACCCAAATTACTTCACCACAATAATCTATGTGATGGAACCCAAATAAAACACTATTTTATTTGAACTATCTTTCTCTCTCTATTTTCTAACTCTCTTCCATCCTCTCCTGGATGGGATTACTTTCATCCATCATCCCCGGATGAGATTTCTTCACCCACCCTTTTCTTTCCTCTCTACTCTCGAATGAGAGTTCTCTCAAATTGGTGTGTCTTATCCTTCTTCCTTAGCCTTTCTTTTATAGTAGAACAAAGGAGAAGAGGAAATAATGAGGTGGGCAATAAATTCAACAAAGGTAGGTGGAGTGGATGAGTGGAGTGGGTGGGTGAAGAAACATAATGAGTAGTGGTAGGTGGAATTGATAATGAGTGGGAGTGTGTGAGGACACCTTTTTGACTAATTGGTAAAGTGGGTGAGGAACTTTTGACTAACATGGAACACCCGGTACCGGCAAGACAACGATGTCGTCGGCGCTGGCGGAAGCCACCCAGCTCCGCCACATTAACATCGGAGACCTTGTGAAAGAGAAGAATTTGCACGACGGCTGGGATGATATGTTCGACTGCTACATCATCAACGAAGACCTTGTAAGTCTCTCCTCAAAACCCTAATTTTTTCAGTCTCTATGATGTTTGTTTTTTACCCGGAGAGTATTGTATATAATGATTAAAATTGTAATTTGTGAAGATTTTATTTAAATAGTTGAATCAATTTTAATCAAAGATTATTAAGAGGGAAAATTCAAAAACCCAAATGATCCTGTGGATAAAGCCAGGCCACCAATATTAGTATAATCAATACTCAGTGTTTGAGCTCAATTTAAGTTGCTATTGACGTTAATTATCTAACGTTTTAGAAAATAACTAAAGTTTGTTTGGAACTTGGAAGTAGAACTAATGATTGACTTAGTAATTCAACACTATAGAAGGTTTTAAACAAGAAATTAATTGATATGAGTAACTGAAACTCCAAGGGATGGGAGAAATGACACTGGCTTGTTTGAATAATAACCTAAAGATTGCTGGTTCCAGTCACTGAACTTGAGGCCTATGGCAATTGAACTTTGGTTATGAGCTAGCATTTTTAGCTAGCAAACCCCCAGAAGCACTAAACCAATTTTCTTTTCCGTCTATGCATTGTGTCCTCTTTCTTTTTATCGAATTAATATCCTCCTTTTTATCTTAAAAAAAATAGCTGATAAATATGAGCTAGTGAAGGTGGGTAGGAGTCTTAGGATGTGTTGGGTTAAGATCGCTGACTGTGTTTGATGGATTATATGGAGGGGTCGGTAGATGTTTTGATGCCAAGGATACATGAGTTGTTTGTATTCCATTTCTGTTTTTGAATTTGCTCTTATTTCCTGGGCTTAACTAAGTATATCAGGAGTTTATTTGTTTCTTTCACATAATTTTTGGAAGAATTCTATGAGTCTTTTGTTAGTTATTTGTGGAGCTCTTTGGTTTTTTCTTGTATATTCTTTTGGCAGTAGCCTTGGGAGGGATTTTTTTATACACCATGTACTTGGGAATCTCCCCTTTTGGTAAACTTAATCTATACTTTATGGAATTATGGGCTTGCGGGCGGGAGCTCCTCGTTCCTGCCAAAAAGGTCAGTAGTGTTTCTTTGCAGGTGATTGTGCATAAATTATTATACTCTATTATATTTTATACAATTATATATGCATTACATACAAGACTGCTGACTGTTTTATTATACTCCTGTCATGAATACTTAGGAAAATCTGACTTTTTAGCTTCTCTATTTCTAATTGATTCCTCTTAAAACTTACCCTGAAATAGAACATGAGCCAGGAATATTTTTTTGTCTTTTGGAAATCTAATGTAATTTATGCAGTTCGTAAAGGTTGAAGATAAAGTGAAATGATATATATGTGAAATTACTCTACTTTGAGATGGAGCACACTAGGGCCCTTTTGTTGACTTTTAGGCTTTACAGAATCCAACCCCACCCTCCCCCTCCCCCTCCCCCTCCTCCTCCTCCTTTATTTATCCATTTTGAGGTTCAGGGGTGTTTTGCAAATTTCACATGTTGTTGAACTTGGACATGGGCATAGCAGTGATAAATGTGCCAAGTGCTATATTTTAGTCGTATATGAGTTATTGTACATTATGCTTGCTTAGTTTCATTCCAAATCTTAGGATTGATTGAAGTCTGAGACTTTATGACAATTTGATTAATAAAGATCAATTCATAGAACTTCTAGAACTTTTGAAGACTTCTTAAATCATGTGCGACCCATCCCATAGCTTAGATGCCTAGACTTAGTCTTGAAACTTGATACATTCCCTCCGTCAAAATGAGTGTCCTACTTCTTTAGACATTTAAATTTATCGTTAGGAAAAAATTATTGAGAAACACTATGTTTAGTGTGGAAGAAAATCTCAATATTCAACAAATAAAGTGAGACTCTTATTTTCAGACCACGGTTTACCAAAACAAATCATTCCGTTATTCAAAGGTTCTAGCCGCCTGCTCTTGAAGAACCAAAACATTTATTCTTGTGCAAAAATATAGATATGCGCAAGAAAGATAATTGAATATCCACCCTTGTTCATGTTTTAGACATTGCTTCTATTAACATCCCTTTTTTAACGTGTGATTTTTAGGTATGTGATGAGCTTGAGAATATGATGGAAGAGGGTGGAAATATCGTGGATTATCATGGTTGCGACTTCTTTCCTCAGCGTTGGTTTGACCGTGTTGTGGTACTTCAAACTGAAAACTCTGTGTTGTTTGACCGATTGAGTAGGAGGTACCTTTATGTGTTCCAGGATGTTTGTTTATTTTATCATTTATTATTGCTGCCTGATCTTTCTATCTTATAACTGTTTGTTTTGTTTTGTTTATAGAGGTTACACAGGTTCAAAGCTTTCTAACAACATAGAATGTGAAATATTTCAAGTGCTGCTGGAGGAGGCAAAAGAAAGTTATCCTGAGGATATCGTGATTGCACTAAAGAGCGACTCTCTTGATGATATGAACGAGAACGTGACGACTTTATCAGGCTGGATTAGAAGTTGGAGCCCTATGTCCTGATCATTCTGTTGTAATTGGAAATGATATTTGTGAGAGAGGAGTTTCTTTATTGATAGGTTGTGTATGCTTCAGCCTATTTCACTTGTTTGGTTTTGTTATAAGACTTTTTTGAGCTGTGGAGTATTTATTTTAGCTATCCCTATTTATGAACATGAAGGAAATGAATTTTACCATACTTGTGCACAATGATTTGTTGATGCTGTTTTCCTTTATTCTTTATATTTTACTTTTGTGTGTTATAGTCTCCATGGGCCAATAAACTTTTGATAATTGGAATATCTTATCCATGGAATTGTTATTTAGGGTTAGGTTAATAATATGTACTACTTAGAAAGAACTATTTAGGGTTATAGTTAAACATTAATAATAAGTAATTACACCTAGAGCAAGGATCAAGTGCATACCCCTTATCTTACTCACCCGTATTCACCCCTATTTAGGCGATGATTTCGGTCATACAACCGTCGCCTATACTTTTAGCGACGGACAACATATATAGCGTCGCTAAAAGTATAAACTTATTTATTGTATTTACCAAACCATCGCCTAAAGAGAGGTAGGTAATATAATGTAAAGATAAGAGATGACTGATCCTCGACCGATTACACCTATTCCTCTTTTTCACAACTCAAGTACATGTGATTGACTTTCATTATGTTTTGAGGATAATAAAATAACTCCCTCATTTCTCGGAAAAGAGGTCCCATTTAACTTAATTTTTTAAATTTAAATTATGGTATGAATTTATTTTAAATTTTAAAATAATAATTTTATGCTTAATGATGCATTTTCAAATAATTATATTTGTATACTCAAAGCATAACATAATTAATCATGATGTAACCGTATTCTCTTTTTGCCCAAAATTAAGATATTCATTTGACATTTTATTTTTAAAAAAACAATATTTAAGTTTGTCATTATTTTATTTTAAAAGTCAAAATTTAATAAATTTATTTTTGGATAAAAGTAAACTATGCTCCCACGACTTTGCTAGTAGTAACTTTAAGATTTTATTCTAATTTTCTTACCCCTGATCGAGCTTACCCAGCTTACCTTTAAAAGCCGCGTCTTACGAATTTCTCTCTCCTCGCTCAAACATAACACGGCTTGTTTTCTCTCATCTGAAAGGAACGCGAACTATCCTCATCCGGAAAATCCAGCGTTCAACTAAGCCAAATCTGAATCCCCTTGACACGAATCAGTAATAGCAAAGAGAAGCTCGATTCGGTCTCCCCCTTCCTTCATCTGATTCTCTCTCATGTGCTTCCAAAACAAGCCCTAATCCTGGTATGTCTCCAATTTTTAAACTTTTGTGTAGAATCAGTGTTTTATGGGTATTCCAAAACAAGCCCTAATCCTGCGTGTTCTCTCTCATTTTCAGACAAAGCAAACCCTTTTCCCTCGTCCGATTCGATCGAAAGGAACGAAGCTGTGTTCGATTTTTTCCCCTGCCACTGACCCGAATCAGTTCAAGCAACCCTAGATAAGCTTTTAAGGTGCGATTTCTTGTGGGTTTTCGTTTTAATTTCTACGTAATTCGAGTTTTAGTCACAATTTGTTGTATATTTACATAAAGAAATTTATTTGTTGATTAGAGTTTTGGACTAAGTTTTTTAGCTGGTGGGTTCTTCAAATGAGGGTATTTGAAGCTATGGGTTTCAGTTAATAAGCTTTTAAGCTTTGGTGAATTCGATTAACAACTACTCTTTTCATTTTCGTTATAAAACTCAACATTTTACTCTGCATCACCCACGGTTATCATATCATACGTTAACAATGACTGCGCAATCTTTGCACTTGACATGTTTGCTGAAATGCCTATGAAAAAAGGCATACGCTTAACTCTTGATATTAATAACTTACTTGCAGTAATTACTTTTAATTATACCAGGGTTTATCTCTTGATCTTTTTTACTGAAATCACTTCAATTCATTCTTAGAATGCTTATCAAGCGCCATATTTTGAGTTGCATCCATTCTTTACGTTTCTCTTCATCAGTAGCGCCTTGTATACTGAAAGTTGGAGACCATTTGAGGCAAACAAGGATATTTTCCGATCAAGATGTTCTTGAATATTCAAAGCTTAGTCATGACTCAAATCCTCTACATTTTGATTCCGAGTGTGCACAAGCTGCTGGTTTTGAAGATAGAGTTGTTCATGGGATGCTTGTTGCTGCCATATTTCCTCAAATAATCTCTTCGCATTTTGTGAGTCACAAGTTCTTTTTTTTTTTTTTTTGTTATTTTCCCTCCAACCCTCTCTTCATATGCAAGATCTTATTTGATTTGTACGTAGTAAGTTTATGAATTAAAAAAAGAGTATGAGAGGTGGCAAAATAATTTATTGGAGATGATTCCTGATTTACAGAATGAAAAAAGAAAAAGAGAGGATAGAATTGAGTAAATAATAGTCACAGAACACATAAACCATAAACCATAAACGTACACTTGAGTAATAGAGTTCTCCTCATTATTGCCCCCCAAAAAATGAGAGCAAGATGATTCATATAAAAATGAGTTCAGTCTCATTCTATGTCCTTAATCAATTTGTTATTTGATTTTTCTGGTTGCTGCAACTATGAGCCTTTCTTCTAGACGATTAAAGGTGACTAAAAGCCATCTTAAATCACTTGATATACTCCCATGATCTTACTTAGTTTTCTTTTTTGTTGCCATGGTTTCTTTTGCTTTGTTCCGAAGACAAGTCTGAACTGTTCTCTTTTCAGAGATTTTCTTGGTTTTGGCCAACACCTTATAATCCTAGTAGGTGCGTGTATAGTCTGTTTTTGCCCCTCTTTAGGAGTTTAAACTCCCTTTAAGCTAAGGAAATCTTCTTGTTTTTTCTCCCGACTTCCTTAGTATTCGTCTCCCTTCAAATTCAGGGGCAATCAACTTTGTATTTCGCACTAAGGGCTAGTCCCCGAACATGCCTTTTAAATTTGGGGTTTGTTCCTTATTCTTGGCTATAACAAAAAATCACGATTCTCCATATTTTTGGGCCTTAGCAACTCTTTTAGAAGTTCAAGGCTGCCCTACATTGGAAGTAAGGCCTTTCCTTATTCTACTAGTCCTAGACATTCCTCTAATTTTAGCAAGTATAATACATTTTGTAGCTACATTTTCCCTATACTATACCCATTCCTCTAGTTGCCTAAAGATTTTATTGAGGTGGTAACTTTAGCAATCTTTGTTTGTGTTTTGTAAATGTTTGATATTTGTAGCCTCAAGCTATATATGTTTCTCATCACGAGCTTTTAACTTTCTTATAGTGTTTGACAACTTCGGTAGCCTTTAGGTTTGTGTGTCTAATAGAATTTCCTTCTTAAGGTGGTCTGATTTTGTAAATGTTTGATATATGTAGCCTCAAGCTATATATGTTTCTCAAAGCTTGCACTTCAGATTGCCTGTCTATATTGGAGAAGAGATTGTTGGTGATGTAACTGCAGTTAGCATAAGAGAAGTCAAAAAGAGATTCATGTAAGCTAAATTACTGTCAAAACCCTAATTATACAGAACTTTATTGATTGGTTTTGAGTAACTTGGGTATTTGATTGTGTTGCACAGCACAAAGTTTTCAACCAAGTGCTACAAAAATAATGGGGAGCTTCTTGTTCTTGATGGTGAAGCCACAGCAATCTTACCTACACTGAACAAAGGAAAAAGTTGAGTGGCTATATAATAGAGCCTAGTACTTGGGGGATTCCTTTCGGACTTGCAATGTTCTGTATTACATTTTCATCACTCGTCTTTGCTAAGAACCTTATATAATTTTCAGATTATTTTAATTGAGGGTTGATCTTTTTAATCTTGTGAAGTTTAGGATTTTGTCTAACCCCTCTTCTTCTGAGCAAAGTCTGTAAGTGCTTCTCTTTAAAATAAAAATAAACAATAATTTTCAACTATTTAATCATTCCTTAATTAAGCAAAAGGGACCAAAAAAGCATTAAAAGTGGCCAAAAACAAAGGTTCTTCCGTTGAGAGCCAAGTCAAAATAACTAGTAGCCTCGTATTTGCAGAGCATATAGACATGGAAAGTTGATGTATTATTATCTTCTAACTCTTCTGTGATGGATCTGTACTAGTTGTACAAAGTAAGAATACTGTACATCAATAAATTTTCTGACATAACATGTAATCAGAAAAAAATAAAAATTTAATTCCCAAAGTGGAAATAAATTAAAAGTTGAGGGTATTAATCCATATTTAGGCATTTTATAAACAATACAAAAACAACAAAATATTGGTAAAGGTGGCAACCAATTTATCTTTTTCTTCATGTTTTAAACACAAACTTACTGATTTGGTATAGTCATATCTCCATTGCATGAAAAGGAAAAAAGAGAGTAGTACAGTACAAATGTACAATAACAATAAAGAAAAGAGAAGATAATAATGTTGTTGAAGCTTCTGACTTATGCAGGTGTTTCCCACATTTGTATGAATGAATCATTCATAATTTTCTTTTTAGTCTTTAACAATTGACAACTTAAAAGGGACTCACCAGTCATTACAACATTCCATATATCGGCCACTGAAATCTATAACAAAGTTCAACCTGCATCTCTTTCCTTTTTCTATACAGGATAATCAATTGGTTTTAATCCCTCTTCTTTGTAGCATAAGTTTCAACATCTAAAATATATATTCCATTAATTGCGAAAATGACAGGAAGGACACTATCTTGCTCAAATGGAGCAACCCTGTGGTATATACGTACCAATTTGTAAACTAAACTACAGCAGTGATATCGATATGTGGTGAATCACCAAGAGTTATTGCTTCTTCATTATCTTCTATGGGAGTTTGATCAATTTTGGTGGCAAGTGGACCTTGAGGGTCTCCAAAGAGTGTACTGAATATCTGTCTATGACATTCATGGCAGAAATAGAAATATGTGAAATGGCCGTGTTTGAGGAGCTTATGCACCATGACCCCTGGCAGAACTCGTTGCGTATAATCAGCCATCGATGGTGGGATCACCCTATCATCCATCCCCTATTCAACACATTGTAAAAGTAATATAAAAAGAAATAAGAAGGATGTCAAGTGTAATGCCAGATTAACAATTTAAGTTGATATCACCTAATGAGATCACAACTATTAAATAGTTACTCGTGGGCTTAGGTTATAAGCATACAATTGTTCCGTCTGAAATATAATTGGAAAAAGATCTAGTTTTACACCATATCATGGACAAATTTTTTAAAAGCTATTGGTTTTGGAAAAAGGGAAATGCCTAAAAATTGGTAAAGAAACTACCTGTTTCAAAGAATTATCAGTCATTCCCTTTCCATCCATACAGACCTGTTCACTATTTGAAGTTAAAGTATTTGCAGATTAGACATGCAATGGCCCACGAATCACTGGGACAAAATAAACTCATTGCCAAATTAATAAATGTACAACAGTAATGCATGTGATCACACCACTTAAATCACTAAACCAGTCAAAACAAGAAAGAACTGCAGTCTTCAAAAGTAGGGATGGCAATTTTCCCCGTCCCCACGGTGATCCTCATGCTTCACTCCGGAATAGTTATATATTAATTAAATTAATATTTATACTATTATATATTACATAATTAAAATATATGTCATTGTGTGTATATTATTATTATTATTTGATTTTTCTTAATTTTATATGCGCTAAAATATGATTAATGTATGTATTATTGTAAATATAACTAAAACAAAATATTAATCCCGGTGATATAAATTCCCCATGGGGATGTGGATGGTTCTTAAAATTTAATCCCCGTGGGGAATGAGGCGGGTATGGGGAATTTTTATAAGGCCAGGGATGGGGTGGGATGTGTAACGCCATCCCTATTCAAAAGTAGAATGGATGAAAAGGAATGAAGAAACTGATAACACAAGGACAATACAGTAATACGCCAAGTTATCTTAGTAGCGACTATCGCATAGAATAATAGAACTCTCAACTTTAAGACTAGAAAAATGATAACAAAGACGCGGCACGGACCTGCCATATATGCATTGGGCCAAGAAAGCCTGTCAATTCTTCTTCAGCTTGATTGTACTTTGACTTGAGCCAAAGGAGGATGCCTTTCCCTTTGTGTTTCTTCTGTACTTTGAGGTCTGCAAGGCTGAAACCCCAACTTGAAACCTGCAAGACAGCTTCCTCCACAAATGGTTTTACATTTCCCTGTCGGACTGATTCCTCCACATCCCTCTTCCAGAACTCTTGGAACATTTCTTGTTCTATGAAATCCCTATCCTAGACAAATCAGCACACTTCAAAAAAATAACCAACAAAACAATTAAGAAGCTGGAAGTGAATCCCTTCTACATATGAACCTCCTAGGAATTGTAGGCATGGCAGCACAATTAATATATCCGAAACAAAGTTTCCCTTCATATGATTATGCTTCTTTCTGATATCTTATTACCATATTTTATCCCAAAGAAAACAATAACTAGACGTTTAAGTAGATATTCACTATCTAAGCTGGAACAGCAATACAGTGACTGTGAATAAGATGTCTCACCCTCTTTCCAAGTGACAATGAGAGCCACATATCTACTTGACCAAGGTTTCCAGAAAGGAAGCTTCGACGATAAAAGTAAGGAAGAAATCTGGGAAATCTTTGAGCTAGGAAGTACATTAGTTTCTTTCGTAGCGTCCATTTATCCCAGGTTTTACGTCTCTCTTCTTTGGTCATGCCTGGTTCATATGGATTGACCATTGGGGCAACCATGAATGCACCTGCATATTTGGTCAAGGATGGATCAGAGGAAAGGTCATCAGAGAAAATAGAAGTATTCACTTTTCCTGTTATAAGTTTATCAGAAGTGAATCAAAGCATCACAATACTTCTGAAAAACAATCTTTCAGAACTACTTGGACGCTGAGTAATTTTAGTTCAGTAGTAAAGCCTATGTAGCAAAGCAGCTCAGAATTTTAATAGTATAGGTTCCCAGGCTCCTAGGATTGAAATGTATCTCTATAATTGAATTGTAATAGTATAGGTTCTCAGAAAAAAAAAAGAACTGAAGATAATAAGATGAAAGTACCTGCAACTCTATCAGGAATATATCTAAGTGCGGCCCAAGCATGCATGCTTCCACCAGAGTATCCCATCACCCAAAACTTGTCAGTGACACCCACAGCATATGAAAGGTGTAACATATCATCCGCTGATGACTTGAGATTCCTGTTGGGATGAGGATCGCTTTCCCCAAACCCTGGAAGATCATATGTTATCAAACGAACGCCGAACTCTTGCAGTAGTGAAATCTTAAGACCAGGTATTCCTATTTGCACCAAGAAAATATAAAAAGAGAATGTGTGCCAAATGTTAGCAAGTCTATATCAATCATAAACTCCTGAAATAAGTAACTCTGCTAGAAGTATTCAACTAACATAACTGTACCTGCAAGTCGGGATGAGAGAAAGGAATGTGTAGCAATCATTGAAAATCTAACACCGTCAGCTGGAACACCTTGCTCCTGATAAGCCAAGTGTCTACCATCCGGTAACAGTATACGAGTAGCATTAGCAGGATGTATATACAATTTCTTTATCAATGGACTGGTTGTATCACATTCAGCAATTACATATAGTGCTGCATAATAGTTAATTAAGTAAGATGTATGATAGTGATAGGGGACAAAATTTGTAAAATTAATTATTTATGTTGTCCTAATAGGTATTCAAGATGAAAATGTAATGTTAGAAAACTATGGTAAACATCCCATGGATAAGTATTTCACAGATATCAGCCAAATATTTTACCAATGTGTGGTAGTTTTACTAGTTACTACCCTTCCACTACAAGGCCACTTTCTCTGAAATATTGTTTGTACTATGCAGCATATTAGGCCTTATACGGTTCACACTGGATGAGAAATGTTTTTTGTTAGACTCCAGGAACCAGTCTCAGAAATACCTAGACAATCCATACAGAGATGAGTACTAAGAGAGAAAATTTTACATCCAATATCAACCACTACTTACAGAATGTCGCAACTTCCTAACTCTACTTCATCCCCGATTTCTTTCCTCATAAATTAATGTCATAATACTTCAAGAATTGAAATATTTTCCTCCAGGGGTTCCTTGAGCTCCTTAATTTGTAAATCTTCTTTAAAAATTAATGTTTTTCTGCTGCCTTATACAAACAATTGTGGAATTAGTCCTGCATTAGCACTGTGGCGTTAAAATATTTAAATCAAATTGGTAGGTTACCTAAGTTTTGCGCCACCATGGACTTTCTACAGTCCCTCCCTCGTGCTTTTCCTTGAGAAGTTTAAAGTTCTTTATCTTGTTACCTAGGAAAATTATCAGGGATCACCCCATCACGCTCCTCTAGAAAAAGAAATAGAAAATTGATACAAAGACGGTGCTGATAGTTCAACTTAAAAAGGACAAACACTGTAATATTTGAGCACCAAAGCTCATTGCAAATCCAGATACATGGTATATGGAAGGCATACCACCATCTCTTTGGTCTGTTACCTTAGTCCTTTATACAATAGTTCCCGCTACATGTGAACCATACAATATAATTATTAACATCTCCAACCCACATTCTATTCAGGAGATGTGATCGGCAAGTGGGGGAAAAGATCTTTATGCGTGACAAAGAGTTGATTTTTCTAATTGATAGCTTAGTAGACTGAATTTAAACAGGAACAGAGAGGAAACATATGATTAATTAGCACAAGGCAATGCATTATCAAAAAAAATTACTCTTCAGTAACAACAGAAGTTTCAGGAAAAACCTGAGCAACTTGATAACGTCGACTTGAAAATTTTGTCATGGACATTACTGACTATGACAATTTGTCCCCTCATTTTGGGTTGGAGGGATTAGCAATGTCTCAGGAATATGAAACATAAGCATAAAACCTACAGAAGGCTAATAATCTCCAGAATAATTTGTTACGAATTGTTCAGCCAGCATTACTGACTATGATTCTATTATATTGAAATTCTACATTACTAACTTGGCAGAAATCTCAAACTAGTGAAACAGAATATGAACTTTTACAACAGATATATCAACTAATGTTGCATGATGTCAAGATAACTCAAAACTCATTATTGAAGGTAAAAGAGGGAAACCTTGACCGCTATGTTTGCGAGGAAAACAGAAAAAAAAGAGAAGAAGAAACAGAGATCGCCATAAGCTTGAATTCACCTTTGACTAAGTAAACAGTTGTGTCCAAATCAAAACAGAACCGTGTTTAATTGAATCAAAATAGCACTGTGTTTAATCGAATTAAATTAGCACTGTGTTTAATCATATCCAGAACTTGAAAGAAACACTGCTCCAAAATCAAATCCACTAAGGAACTCAGTTTGAGAACAAAAGCAAAAAAAAAAATCCACTAAGGAACTCAAATTTACAAAATTCAAAAAACTTTCTCCGGGAAACCAAACAGAACAGAATTACCTGCAAGAGCGACGAGAAATACACAGAAAATCACAGTCCACGAATGGACAGGATCGCGATCTTCGGGCAAATACTCATTCAAAAACCTCAATTCCCTACGAACCTTCTTAATTGGCGGACCAAATTTCCTCACAACAAACGAATTCTCTCGTATCACACTCTGCTTCACTACATCCCTAACACCTTTCCCTAACTCCAAACTCATCTCCGCCAACCCCTTCCCAAACTCCACCGCATGAAATTGCCAATTATTCTCCTCTTCACCACGACCGCTTCCATTGACCCTGCCACCGCCACCGAAACCCGCCGCTGGCGGCGCCACCACAACGCCAATTCCAACGTCGTTGACGAGATTCGCGACGTCATCTCTCCACGGGGTCGGCTCGTTGACCTCAGACATCTCAAAATTGTGCCAAAAATAATACAAAAAGAAAAATCAGAAGAAATGAAATAAAAATTGTAACAGAGCGTGAGAATTAAGCTTGACGGTGATAATGATAATGATAAAAATTGCCACGCAAATGTGGACAAAAGAATCGAGTGTAGATATGTACAGATAATATATACATATACATATACATATACATATACATATATAATTGTGTATGCAATTTTTGTTATAGTAGTACTCGTTTGTGTTATCAGTAGCGTTGTTTTTTAGAGAGAGGAGGAGTAAAGTGTAATTTAAGGAATGGGAGGTGGGCGGAATGGAGATGAGGGGCGGAGATAGTGACACGTAGCGAGAAGATGCGTCAGTATGGGAGTGGAGCTGACACAGTGGTTGCGGTGGTTGTTGCGTCGTGGTGGGGTTGGCTCGTGGTTTAACGGTCGTTACCAGTCATTGACAGTGTTTTTGTGGCAGAATC
The DNA here is from genome assembly GCA_020205605.1 of Panax ginseng. Classification (NCBI taxonomy): domain Eukaryota; kingdom Viridiplantae; phylum Streptophyta; class Magnoliopsida; order Apiales; family Araliaceae; genus Panax; species Panax ginseng. Next base: position 10,007,136 of record CM035138.1, on the reverse strand, counting down.
TTATACTACTACTATTATATACGAGGTGTGGGTATTGAATTTTTATTTTCTTAAAAAAAGTGTGGTTGTTTATATCCTATACCATTTGTATTAACTATCAAAATCTTACAAATTTTATCTATACTATTATTCGTGGCACTTACTATGCGTGTAATTAAAATAAATAAATAATTTTTTAATAAAAAATTATAAATATATAAGTGAGAAAATATTGGAGAGATTGTATGGATAAAAGGTTATTTTTTTTCTTTATAATAAGCTATAATTTGTAAAATTTATATATTTGATTAAAACAGAGAGTAACACTATCAAAATTTGATAAGTACTAATTATACTACAATTCAAATTCTAGTACTATTTTCTTCAATTCAATGTCTCAATCCACCCGCAAGTTTCATTAAAAAGAATTTATGATCCAAGCTACGTACTATTTACTATTTAGTTAGTTATAATTTGAGTTCCTGTGTGCATATTAAATTATTTCACATGTTTTTATGCGAAATTAAGTACTATCCTATAAAAATATTGATGTCCTGGAATGTAAGGTTTTTTTAGTTTAAATTCTTCAAGGCTGTGGAGCTATTTTAGTAATTATTCTTCGTACTAGTAAAATTTACCAAACACACCAATGGATTTTCATGGATAAGACAAGATAGAATTGAAGAATAGTCATTTGTCTATTCAAAGTTCCAAATTTCAAAAACAGTAAATCATTTCTTTTTCTTTTTTAAATTTTCCCATTTGTATTTTATTTCCTCTTCTGGAGGCCAACTCAAGATTTCCCAGCTGTATCTTTTCACTCAATGATTCATACTATTGACTCTTTTATTATAAAATAAAATAAAGAATGCATCTAAATTCTATTATCTCCTTTTAAAAGTTAAATTCAAAATTAATATAAATTTATTTAATTTAAAATAAGAATTTATATTTAGTTATAGAAAGAAAAGGAGAAAATGTAAAGAGACGACGGGAAAGAAAAATTCCAAAAAGTGTATGGGTAAGGTATGGTATGGTCCCCATTAAAAGGAAAGGACCCCCAACAACAGCTAGAAAGCCAAAATTATTATTATTAATTCATAAACAAGGTAGTTGACAGTTGACACCCATGTGCGGGGCCTCAAAACTCATACATACTACTACTACAGTACTACCAGTTAATAACATCAATAATTAATATGTTAAACCTATATATTTTTTGAAACAACTTTGTCACTAGACTCATTACTAAACTAAGCTAACCCTTGGGGTAATTGGTAGACAAGATTTATTTAGTACCCTTACTTGAGCTTAACCAATTTTATATACTCCTCAAAAACAGAAACATAAAGTCAAAGTCTAACACTACTTCCAAAACTGTAGATTAGATTTGCCTAAATCTAGTTATTTTTAATTTTAACCGGTTCAACAGTGACTAAATTAGAAAAGATTGTTCTGAATTCCGACTCATGACTCAAGGTTATATATGTAAGCCAATATAATTCCATTGGTGAAATTGATCTCAAATAGAATTCGTATCCCAACAATGGTTCAGGACGAATATACTAATATAAATGAACACCACTGGTGAGAGCAACATTCTAGCATGTGGAAATAACAAACACTTCCCTTACTATATTGATTACACTTTATGGCATAATAGCTAATAGAACAAGGCTCACTCAACAACTATACTTTCGCAATCTAAACAATAACAATAATACCCCTCTGGAAACCAGATGCGGAAAAGGAAATGACCATGCAGGAAAAATTGAAGCAGAAACATATTCATTTCGCTTAGAAGAGCTGATGATTAGAAGTTTTGAACAGGATTAGAACTTTAATATGAGCCCCCGGAATCCACACTTAGAAACGGACTTGTTTTAATAACCTTTTTTCTCTCCAGCTAGAGAGGATGAATCCAGACATTTTGCAGACAAGGTAAATTCTAGCTCAATTTTCAAACTACTTGAGCAACCAAATCATGGACATCTCTGTTCTTCCTTTTTTTATTTCTAAAAACCGAAACAAATTGGGTTGAACTCAAAAAGGTTTTGGTCCTCTAATGAAGAGGCGGAGGAACCAAGAACCTGTACAATTACAAAGACCTAACATCAGTAGCCCCAGTAATCATTTCGGATTTCATCATCAAACTTCTTCTTTAGCTCTGGATGCTTTGCAAAGTATTCATCTGCAGTCATGGTACTGAGCTTCTTCTGTTATGCCAGAAGAAACATGAGAAATTAAACAAGAAAAAACAAAAGCAGGCAGAAGCAGCAGCATGAACAACAAATGAATAAATAAAGTTTAAAAGCAAGATAAAAAGGAGAACATGTGAATAAGCAAACTACTATGTCACCTTCAGCTCTTGAACCTCCGCAATTTCCTTTTCTAATCTTTCGGACTCCTCCAAGGATTTCTGCTCTGCTTCTTTGAGTTCCACCAACTGAGAGTCAAAACACAGCTTTTTGTTAGAAGGATCTCCTTAATCTAAAGATAATAATGCCCTACAACTTAACAAAGCCCGTTAACAAAGTAAATAGTTTTTAAATATTCATTCTGAAACATTCACCATGACCAGTGCATACTAAATTATCTTTACACGAAATGACATATTATACTAAATTATCTTTACACGAAAGGACATATTTTTATACAAATGTTTAAAGTTTACTATGAAATGATCTCTGTAGTTTTCATTTTAGCTTATTGAACAAAGTTTTTTCTGGAGTTACTCAAGGAATGTCTGAAGTCAGCCTTTTCTTTTCTTTTTCTTTTTCTTTTTCTTTTTCTTTTTTTGAGTGTAACTGCAGCAGTCATAAGGTGACTTTATAGAAGCAAATCCATTTCCTTTATAGCTAGTAATTTTGTGATACTAAAATCCCTAAATAGAAGCAATTCCATTTCCTTTATCGTTAGTAATTTTAAGTTGTTCTAGAGACGCAGAATAAAAAGATAGGACATTACATAAATTTGAAACTGTAGAAGAGCAACTTTCAGATCAAACAATTCCATTGAATTGAGTATGATAAAGAAATGTTTATCAATTTATTTTTATAAAAGAATCTTCTAAGTCGATCACGCAAAAGAGAAAGGAAAATGTTGAGTTGAGTAGAAATATAGATCATGCTAAAAGGAAAGGAAGAAATGGTGAAATAAAAATTGAAAAGTATAAACTAATAAGAGTTATGACCAGTGACTCAAACTTGGGTATGTATTGAGGAGTGACGGTGTCCACATACTTCGGAATTTCAATACCTGCAAAGCAACAAACAGTTAAACACGAAAAATGTAATGTAAAGCAAGAAATCTAACAAATAAAGGGAGCCAGATCCAAACTATATTGCTCCAATTCCAAATACTATTATTAAAATCTCAATGTGCAGCAAACAAAAATTTATGTCAAAAGCAGGAGATCTGTAAGGTCAGTTGTTATACTTATCATGACTCTAAACTCGCTCTCAAGCTTCAGTGACTAACAGAAAACCAATGAGTTTACATTCCAGAAAGCTGAGCTAGTAAAATTGAATTCAAGGCAATAATGAGTGCAACAAAGGATGATCATCTTCTGTGTGAACCCGGAAGCTGTAAAATATTAGCAAAGTATACTTTGTTCTAATTTTTACAAGTACCTTCAAATATTATTAGTGTTTGACAAGTGCAGGTACCTTAAAAAGATTACACAAGAAAAATTCATTTACACTGATTTAGTACGTGATACATCTACACCCGAATTAGTTATGTCGATGACTCAAGGTGTTACGGATGAATGCAGAAGATGATCCAGTAAGCCATCTTACGTTTTAGATAAAAGAATAAGATTCTATAAAAGGCATTACCAATGAAAAAATAACATCTTATACTTCATGCGACTTGTCCAACAAAAAACAAGAAGAAGAAGAAAGATCCAATGCTTCATGTGGTTCATTTGTTTTTTACTCATTGAGATTTACATCAGATCAAACAGTTTGTGGTCTTTGGCCCTTGGCATGATTCTTAGAGAGACCATCATAACGTAGTCCATAGAATCGCCAAGCACTACACATCCAATCCGTAGCTTTAATGTAGTTTTATCCAACGACTTATAGTCAGACACTAATTATGTCCACTGGTCGGTTTGAAGATTATATCAGTAACTAGTTCAAAAAGGATATGATAATGAAGGGCCAGGCCTAGACATAATAAGCAAGACCTGGGGTTGGAGGAATAGACATGCTTGATCAGTTTGCTCTAATAGAAAAATATCATGATTGCTGTTTTATAATTACAAAAAATTCTTCAAAGTCTCTTAGGAATGGTAGTTTGCAGCAGCAGATTTATTTTTTGCAAGCAGAGCCTCAAAAAAAATGTATTGTAAATTTGTAATTCGCACTTAAATTTCCGATTTACAGTACCGATCAGGGGATGTCAAAAAAATTCTACTCAAAAGAATGACAACTAGGTAGCTTAATGAGTTAATGAGGGCAAAATATAAATCAATCACACACCAAGAGAAAGACTAGAGAATGAGAATAAACAAAGTAATATGAATGTAATACCAGAGCATTTTTGATCCATATAACACATTATGTCAATGTAAAAATTAGAAGAGGAAAAACAAAGGTGACTTGTTAGCAATCATTAATCATTAAAAAAACCAAGGCAATATAAAATCAAGTGGACTTCATGCAATCATATGAAATATCAGGCCATCTTGGAGGAAATGAGCTGAAAAATAGTAACATGGAATTGGAAAGGGAGTTCTCAACAAGAATGGGTTTATAACTCCCCTGAACGAAACAACAACATGCGCATAGAATAAGAAAATGAAAAAAAAAAAGCATTATAGTTTGTTAACAAAGAAAGAACATACTGTCATATGCTTCCTTGTACATATCAACCAAGCGAGAACCAATTCCTTTCCTGTAGTATTCCCAGTCTACGGGTTCTGGTTCCTGTATAAGTTGATAACAAACAAAAAATAACATATCACTAGCAATTTTAACAGATTGCTACAAAGAAAAAAGTAGAGGAGAAAAAGGAAATAATCTGCAGCACAATTCTCAACTAAAGAAACATGTGGAGACACTATCAAAGCTATACCACTAAAAGGAATATTTGACAATTGTTCAAAGACAAACCCCACTTGTAGATCTCAGTTACACTTCAAGGTTGATCACTGATAAAGTTTTCAAAGCAAAGCATAAAGAAATGGGAATTTATAAACTAATTATAACATATAACTGCAAAGATTCCAGTATGGTAAACTATGAAAAAACCTCCACAAAGAATGTAAGGAACATTACGAATAAGTTGGAAAGAAAATCTGCCAAATAGGCAAATAATCTTCAAGTCTAATTCTAAAAGATTTAAAAAGTAATATGCTTAAGAATTGGACAGAGTTTTGGTTCACTTGAAACAATTTTCTTATGGGCACAAGCCACTATTATTGGTTATATGTTTCAGAAAATAACTAAATGCAATCTGAAATTGAATAAAAATATATAGCGAGGATTATGAATATTCAAGACAAGGAATGCTTCTATTAGACAGTAACCTGGTAGAGCAACAGCAGAAAAATCCTAATACACAAGCTCCACATAGAGCAATCCAGTTAAAATGTTTCATCAAAAAACTCTCTAGCATCTGCAAATGCAGGACGGTTGTGGGAAGTTTCATGAACAAAACAAATCGAATTTTACATAGTAGCACGAGCTTCCACAAACAGATAAGTCAAGATAATTCAACTCAACAACACCTTTATCCCAAACTAGTAGGGGAAATTTTCAGAATTAGTCGAGATAACACGATATTTACTTAAGATCCACAGGAATGGAAATGGCACACAATTAAGTACTCCAAACATGGTTTCCATGTAGTTCACTCCTTAAAAGTCAAAATTAACAACAATATGTAACGTCCTTTCCTTACTCAATGTATCCACACATTGTTCAAAACAAAACTACACATGTTCCCTAGCATCTATGTAGTAACTAAATTGGTGACTGAACTTAATCATGCCACTAATTCTCGTTTCTTAAATACTTTCCACTTTATATGGATCACACAAATGAGGACACAGAATGATCAAAGACAATTACATTTTAGCATTAAATCATCAACAAAATATGTCCAAACATCAAACTGGGTCACTAGACTCGCTACCAATATCTTATTAACAAACTAAAATTCAATCAAAGAGAACAAATCTCAAATAGTATCAATTGCTTGCTGATATATATCATGATAAATCAATTGCTGACATATATCATGAAAAAGGCTATAAATTACAAAATTTAACGTCAATTACACCAAATGACCTGAATGAAATGGGTTGCCCCATATAAATCTAAAATTTAAAATCAAAGTGAACATTAAAATTCACAACCTAATCCAAAAAATCGATCACTATAGCAATTAATTACAGATCTACCACCAAAATATCAACAAAAAAAATAGGAAAAGGAGGTCACCTGACTGAACTTGTTCTGGAGGGTGGAGTTAACTTCGGTGAAGGCACGGCGGAGGGAGGCGAACTCCTTGCGAGCCTCATCAGAGACGAGCATCTTCGCCATCCCATCCCAATCAATACTCTTTGATGCTTTGAATGCTACATCTACTACTTTTTTTCCTGCTCCGCTCATTTTCTCTCTCTAAAAATATATCGGCAAGTCGGCAACACTCTTTCTCTCTCTTCTACACACGGCGTCGATGATGTTGAGCCTAGGGAATAGGGATGTGATTCTATTTTCCCTTTTTTTCTCTTTTACCTTTTTACTGAGAAAATGTTACCAAAGGGCAAATACGTAAACTAACGGATGCTTTTGTTTGAGCACGGTTGAAAGTTGGAAGTTCGAAATTTTGAAGGATAAGAAACGAAATAAATATACAAATGTGAAAAAAGTGTTTTGATAAATACTAAAATAAAACATTTGCAAATTTGTAAATATTAATGATACATTTTAGTCCAATGTATAGATCTTAAAATAATAATTTGTTAGTTAATTATTATTATTCTAACTTAATAAGTTGCTAATTTAATATTATTGCATGATAATTATAAATTTAAGAATATTTTATTATTTTGATGTAAATTATAGCTCAAGTTTAAAACTCATTTTTCAGTCTCAATTGATTTTTTTCTAATCAATTTATATAATCTTAAAAATCAAAATTAATATGAATTATTAATTAATATTATAAACTACTTAAAAATACTATTAATTACAAATTTATTATTAAAAAATTAAATTAATTAATATTTGAATTTGAATTTAGAAAATCATAAATTAGCACTTTTTCTAGTGTGCAATGAGAGAGTTCGTCACCCCAAAACACTTGATTAAAGTCATGGTTTACACCTACCTACCTACGTATTGGAGACGTTTATCAGCATATGGCCACCACTATCACTTGAGAAACCTTCGTATAAGTTAGCAAATGGGAGCTAATGACACTTCCACATAAAAGATAAGCACCTTACTAATTTGACTTGGATGTTTCCAAGATAATGGAGTAATGTATTATAAAGGATACTTGCTGCAACTGTGAGTCATATTCCTCATCTTACTTGCTGATTTCTGCTGTTATGCTCATCATATACTCATTCCGGATGGGACATGCACAAGTTGCTTTCTTCTTCTTCTTCTTCTTCCACTCAGCTCCACACGTCTGTTAGAAAATATTAAAAATTAATTAACCAGTACCAAAGTGTATTGTTTGTCAGACTCGCATAGTATATAAACAAGTAGTCCAGCCTATTTATTCCCTTTCCCTACATGCCTATCAACAATCTTGATACATTTAAAACAATACAATTAGCAAGGAGCCTAGCCTATTCCTTTTTCATCAACAATCATAATACACTTTTAACAATACATGGTAATAATCTACAGGAAAAATAGAAAGCAAGCAATTTTCCATTGCCTAAGAGGATGATCATCTTCTGTAAAATATTAGTAGCAAAGTATATTTTGTTCCAACTTTTACAAATACCTTCAAATATTATTAGTTTTTGACAAGTTCAGGTACCTTCAAAAGATTACACAAGCAAAGTTCATTTACACCGACTTAGTAGTACATGTTACATCTACACCCGTATTAACTCGAGGTGTTACGGATGAATGCAGTAGATGATCTGGTAAGTACTTTTACATTTTAGATAAAACAAGAAGATTCTATAAAAGGCATTACGAATGAATAAAGTTAGATCTTATACTTCATGCGACCTGTCCAAAAAAAAAGGAAAAAAATCCAATGCTTCATGTGGTTCATTTGATTGTTACTCATTGAGGTTTACATCAGATCAAACAGTTTGTGGTCTTTGAGCCTGTGATGCAGGAAAAAATGCATACTTCCAACCAAAGTAAAGTTATTCCAAGTCCTGGCCTTGGCCCTTGGCAAGATTCTTAGAGAGACCACCATAACGTAGTCCATAGAATCTCCAAGCACTATGCATCCAATTCGTAGTTTTAATGTAGTTTCATCCAAAGACTTCTAGTCAGACACTAATTATGTCCTCTGGTCGGTTTGAAGATTATATCAGTAACTAGTTCAAAAAGGATATGATAATGAAGGGCCAGGCCTAGAAATATTCAGCAATACCTGGGGGTTGGAGGAATAGACATGCTTGATCTGTTTGCTCCAATAGGAAAATATCATGATTGCTGTTTTTTAATTACAAAAAATTCCTCAAAGTTTATTGGGAAACAAAGTTTGCAGCAGCAGATTTCTTTTTTTGCAAGCAGAACCTCATAAAAAATGTATTGTAATTCTCACTAAAATTTCTGATTTCCAGTTCCGATCAGGGGATGTCAAAAAAATTCTACTCAAAAGAATGACAACTAGGTAGCTTAATGAGTTAATGAGGGCAACATATAAATCAGTCACACACCAAGAGAAAGACTAGAGAATGAGAATAAACAAAGTAATATGAATGTAATTCCAGAGAATTTTGGATCCATATAACACATTATTGTCAATGTAAAAATTCGAAGAGGAAAAACAAAGGTGACTTTTAGCAATCATTATAGCCAAATGCCTGAAATTATGCTAAAAAAACTAAGGCAATATAAAATCAAGTGGACTTCATGCAATCATATGAAATATCAGGCCATCTTGGAGGAAATGAGCTGAAAAATAGTAACATGGAATTGGAAAGGGAGTTCTCAACAAAAATGCGTTTATAACTCCCCTAAATGAAACAACAACATGCGCATAGAATCAGAAAATGAAAAAAAGCATTACAATTTGTTAACAAAGAAAGAACATAATGTCATATGTAGACCTGGCAAAATATGGTTATGGATTGGTTTTGGTTTTTAAAATATGGTTAACCAACCATTTAAGAACTAAAACCATATTAACCATTTTTAATATGGATAATGTAAGTTGGAATCATATGGTTATGGTTAAAAACCATATTAACCATTTTAAGATGTTTTGACTTTTAAACAAAATTTTTAAAAAATAAAATTAATATATACTATAGATAGAGAGACGGATATAAGGGGTGGGTAGGGGTAGGGGTAGAGGGTGGGAGGTATATACATAATCATTTAATATTAATTTTTTTGGGGAGTGGTGGGGGTGAGTGGGGGTAGAGTGGGGTGTGGGGGATAGGGGTTGGATAGGGGTGGAGTAAGGGGTAGGGGGTGGGTGAAGTGTATACATAATCACATAATATTATTTTTTTGGTGGAGGTAGAGGTGGAGGTGGGGTGGGGTGAGGTGGGGTGGGTGAGGTGGGTTGGATGGGGTGGGGGTAGGGGGTGTATACATAATCACATAATATTTTTTTTTGTTGGTGGGGGTTGGGGTGGGTGAGGGTGGGTGGGGCGGGTGGTAAATGGTGTATACATAATCACATAATATTTTTTTATGGTGGGGTGGGGTGGGATGGGTGGGGTGGGGTGGGGTGGGATGGGTGGGGTGGGTGGGGTGGGTGGTTGAGCTTCTTGAATCTATCTAATAAAATACAAATAATTTTGAATTTTCCGCTCATTCAATAAATCATCTGAGCCATTCAAAGTTTGAGATAAATTTCACCGTCCATACAGTGCCGGAGATACGGGACTAAACTAATATGTAAATACGGGTGAAAAAACTTTTGATTTGAAATAAAATATAGGTCGAAAAATGGTTAACCGAGTTAGAACTATATTTCTTTTTAAAAATATGATTCCAAACTTTAACCAACCCAAATAAATAAAAACAGTTAACCAACCCATTTGATTCCGGTTAATATGGATCGATCCAACAGTTAACCAACTATATTGTCAAGTCTAGTCATATGTTTCCTTGTACATATCAACCAAGCGATAACCAATTCCTTTCCTGTAGTATTCCCAGTCTACGGGTTCTCGTTCCTGTACGAGTTGAAAAAAACAAAAAATAACATATCACTAGCAATTTTAAAAGATTGCTACAAATAAAAAACTAGAGGAGAAAAAGGAAATAATCTGCAGCACAAATCTCAACTAAAGAAACATGCAGAGACACTATCAAAGCTAGACCACTAAAAGGAATATTTGACAATTGTTCAAAGACAAAACCCACTTGTAGATCTCAGTTGCACTTCAAGGTTGATCACTGATAGAGTTGTCAAAGCAAAGCATAAAGAAATGGGAATTTATAAACTCATTATAACACATAACTGCAAAGATTCCAGTATGGTAAACTATGAAAAAACCTCCACAAAGAATGTAAGGAACATTACGAATAAGTTGGAAAGAAAATCTGCCAAATAAGCAAATACTCTTCAAGTCTAATTCTAAAATATTTAAAAAGTAATATGCTTAAGAATTGGTAGAGTTTTGGTTCACTTGAAACAATTTTCCTATGGGCACAAGCCACTATTATTGGTTATATGCTTCAGAAAAAAACTAAATACAATCTGAAATTGAATAAAAAAATATAATGAGTATTAAGAATATTCAGGAAAAGGAATGCTTCTATTAGACAGTAACCTGGTAGTGTAACAGCAGAAAAATCATAATACACAAGCTCCATATAGAACAATCCAGTTAAAATGTTTCATCCAAAAATTCTCTAGTATCTGCAAATGCAAGACGGTTGTGGGAAATTTCATGAACCAAATCGAACTAAGCTACAATTTAAGATAGTAGCACGAGCTTCCACAAACAGATAAGTCAAGATAATTCAACTCAACAACAGCTTTTATCCCGAACTAGTAGGGGAAATTTTCAGAATAAGTCGAGATAATACGATATTTGCTTAAGATCCACAGGAATGGAACGGAAATGGCACACAATTAAGTACTCCAAACATGGTTTCCATGTAGTTCACTCCTTAAAAGTCAAGATTAACAACAATATGGAACGTCCTTTCCTTACTCAATGTATCCACACATTGTTCAAAACAAAACTACACATGTTCCCAAGCATCTATGTAGTAACTAAATTGGTGACTGAACTTAATCATGCCACTAATTCTCGTTTCTTAAATACTTTCCACTTTATATGTATCACACAAATGAGGACACAGAATGATCAAAGACAATTACAATTTAGTATTAAATCATCAACAAAATATGTCCAATCACCAAACTGGGTCACTAGACTCGCTACCCATATCTTTTTAACAAATTAAAATTCAATCAAAGAGAATAAATCTCAAATACGTATCAATTGCTTGCTGACATATATCATGATAAATCCATTGCTGACATATCATGATAAAGGCTATAAATTACAAAAATTAATGTCAATTACACCAAATGACCTGAATGAAATGGTTTGCCGCATATAAATCTAAAATTTGCGATCAAAGTGGACATTAAAATTCACAACCTAATCCAAAAATCGATCACTATTGCAATTAATTACAGATCTACCACAAAATATCAACAACAACAAAATGAGACAATGGAATAAAAAAAATAGGAAAAGGAGGTCACCTGACTGAAATTGGTCTGGAGGGTGGAATTAACTTTGTTGAAGGCACAGCAGAGGGAGGCGAACTCCTTGCGAGCCTCATCGGAGACAAGCATCTTTGCCATCCCATCCCAATCAATACTCATGGATGCCTTGAATGCTACATCTACTACTTTTTTTCCTGCTCCGCTCATTTTCTCTCTCTAAAAATATATCGGCAACCCCCTTTCTCTTCTACATAGACGACGTAGATGATGTTGAGCACAGAGACCAGAAGAAGGTGGATGTGTGTTGGGCCTAGGGATGTGATGGGTTCTATCATATGCCCACTATCACTTGAGCAACCCTCATATTGAGCTCATATGAAACATACATACAGGCATATATATATACATATATATATTAATAAATTTTTTTATTAAAAAAAAAGCATCATTACTAATAACATCATTATATAGACACCGTTGCTTACAGTTTCAAAATGTTAGCAAATGGGACATCAAACATCATTTATAATAACATCCTATTGCTAATCACACAACCACATAAAAGATAAGCACCTTACTAATTTGACTTGGATGTTTCCAAGATAATATTAAATGTAAATAAACACGGATTCTTGCTCCAACTGTTCCGAACAGAGTCATATTACTCATCGTCATCTTCCTTACTGATTTCTGTTATTTTCATCATATACAATATTACGCTCATTCCAGATGGGACATGCACAAGTAGCTTTCTTGTTCTTCCACTCAGCTCCACACGTATAGCAAAACTCATGACCACATCTGTTAGAAAATATTAAATTTAATCAATCAGTACCAAAGTATTGTCAGACTCGCATAGTAAGAACCAATATAAACAAGTAGCCCAGCCTATTCCTTTCCCTGCATGCCTATCAACAATCTTGATACACTTAAAACAATACAATTAGTAAGGAGCCTATTCCTTTTTCCCCCATATGCCTATAAACGATCATATACACTTTTAACGATACATGATAATCTACAGGAAATAGAAAGCAAGCAAAGAACTGTTTTCCATTGCATAACTGTTAAAAAAAATTATTCCCCCCTCCTCTCTTTCCTTTCTTGGACTTCTGTTTTTGTTTGGCAATCTGTTGATAAACACATGCACGAAGCACTGGTAAAGGGGAAACTTCCCAACAAAGAGGGATACATTTTAGTCAGGACATGTCTCCTCTCATTATATTGCATTAATACGTTTAAAGGATTCACAATCACTACTCATATGATGAATCTGGACACTCTAGAAACTCCCCAATAGCTAAGACGGCAAGTGTATTTAAGTCCCGAGGATTCTAGTCAAAAGTCCAATGGGACTTGCTATCTTACCTACTAATGTCATTCCAAAAATCTGATTTAAGGACCAGTCATAAGACTTACACAAGTAAAAACAACTACTAATTACCCCTAACATACCAATCTTCCAACACAGTGGAGGACCTAGGAGAGATCAAAGCTTCCGTCAGTTTCTACAACTTTGATTGCCAACAGATTCAGGAACTTCAAGAAGGTACCATTCATCATAAATTCATCTTCTCAAACAATAATCAGATTAGGATTCACCTACGATATATGACAAAGTATTCGAAGAATGCTTATCTTCTTCAACTTGATGACGGAACCACTTTTTAATGCTCATCTTCTTCAACTTGATGACGGAACCACTTTTTAAGAGTGACCCATAAAATTCATATAATTTAGTAATGAGTTTATGGATGTTTATTCTATGAGTGATTCTAAATTTCTAATAAGGATCTTCCAGCAATATCATTTATTATGAAGACATGCAATAAAAATGGAGGAACGACATACCTGCAATAAATGTGGTAGCAGCCATCTTTAAGCTCAATAATATTGTTGCACTTTACACATTGACGCCATCGATTTTTCCTTGCGAGAGACTTGAGCTTTGCCTCTTCTGCACATGGATAAGGATTTAATTTTTTGTAGTCAGAACAGGTCATGTTGTTATGCCAAGGTACCTTGCAGTTGATACAGAAAACGCCATGACATTTTGTGCATCTTCCGGCTCCAATAGCATTATTTATGACACGAACCTCAGTTTTGGACATCAGTGCTGAGCACCTTGGATAAGGACAATAAACTTTTTGTGTTATGGGAATAGAAGCTTCCTTTTGCCTCTGCCTCATAACATCAAGTACTTCAGTAGTAGAGAATTTTCTGCAATCCTCAATCTTCAACTCAAATTTGCAACCTACATGTGGGCATCTAGGAAGCGCACCTTGAAGTAACTTCACTTCCACATGCTGTTTCATACAAGAAAAGCAATACCGATGCTGGCAACCATTAACTGATAATATTTGACTAACATCTTTATCTTCCAAACATATTGTGCAAGTCTCCTTTATATAGATGAGGCCACTGCTTCCTGCTGGCTGAGTGACCTGAGAAACTATAGCATCTCTTGCAAGTTCAAAAGCATATTTAATATCCTTTTTTTCCACAAGAGTTGGATGGCAACGAATAAATTTTCTCTGGAGTAGAGTCACCTGATCCACCAAGGTTGCAATCTTTCCCTGCCTTGCTACCCATTTTCCAGTGACCTGTATTTAGAAAAACAACATCCGCCACTTGTATTTAGGTACATGATCATATAACAATGCACAAGCTGGTGATGTAGCAGCTTCCCGGCCCACTATTTAAGTTTCAAAACAAAGCAAACATTACTAGGTTTCCATAAGAGCTTAAATTCATCTAGATAAGAAAAAAAATTATACTTACACAACACCTGTCATTTTGGATAGCATAATTTCATCTAAGATTCATCACAGCTATAAAAAGGATTGCACATGTACTAACTTATCAACCTTCCTGACCACTGTTTTCTTTTTTCTAGACATTTCACTTGGGAAAATATCAGCTAAAAATAATGTCTAGAAAAATCTCAGTTGATATTCTAATAACGTGGATTTGATACTTGAACCACTTGACCTTGTTCAACTGATAATGGATTGGTCCTTGATCAAATTTCTTCCCTTTTTATATTTCTGTGTTTTTGGGTATAGCGTTCCTTAATGAAATTTACCCTTCCAAAAGTGGGTAAACCTAGATTTTTAAGCTATCAACTGCTATTCCGGTTGAGTTATTCCAGCTGAGCTAGAAGGTAGATAGGAAATCCATACATTTTCAAAAATATTTAATAATTTAAAGCGGACCCTGATTTTGAGGAATTATTGCATCCACTTAGCATAATCCAACAAAAGAAAATTAACTGTTAACAATTGGAAAGGAAAATTAACTAACACAGCTAATCAATTATTGTGTAAACGTATCAATTAGTAGAACAGTTGATAAAAGAAAGATATGCTCTCAGAATTGACAATCTTTTTTGTATTGATAAGACAGAACAACCGTTCTACTTTGGCACATGAGGTGGCGGAGCCTAAAATAAATTAAAATTAGAAACTATATTTTTCTAAGAAAATTTTGAACCTGAACAATAAATGCATATACAAAAGTAAATGACAAAATAAAAATTAGAACCACTATTTTTCCAAGAAAATTTTCAACCAGAACAATAAATGCATATACAAAAAGTAAATGACCTGCATATAAGTTAAGTAAAGGTGACTCACATATTGATAAAGTGAATTATCATCACAAAAAATAGTAATCCTCTTTAAACCCAAAGTATCAGCAGCATTAAGCCCTTCAATCAAAGCTCTCACGTCCGCAATATCTTCAGTCGTCTCACCCCCAATCAAAGGCTTCCTCAACTCGAAAATTGCAATTTCACTACTCGAACCAAAAATCGCCACTCCGATCCCAGCCAACATCTTCTTCGCACCTCCAACCGTCTCTTCACTCACTAAACCTTTGCAATACAGCTTAAAACTCTCGCCGTTAATGGCCGGCGCGGAAGACGAAGAGCCCTCGCCGTACGGTTTATGAAGATAATTGCCAGTGTTCTTCCACTCCTCCTCGGGAACACCGAGTAAATCGCGAGCGAATGCGACATCATGCATCCGGCGGGCGAGATCATCCCGCTCTCGCCTCATCTCTGCTTCGACTTGCTTGCGGTCGCTGCGCTCCCGCTCGAACCTCTCGATTTCCTCGGCGAGGAGGAGAGCGATGCCGGAGTCGGAAACGTCGTGGTTTAGTACGTCAAAGTCAAATTCCTGCCTTGATGACGAGGACGATGAGGGCTGGACAGACAGTGAAACTTTCATGGCTTCTTCCATTTGGAGCTTGAACGCAAAATCGTGATCGGCCTCCGCCTCTAAAGCCGCCGTGAGTTCATGGCGTTGCTCCGCGAGAAGGGCTTCTAGTTCGCTGTCGACTTCCATTTTCGCGCTAATAGTAGACTGGTTTAGCTTCGTTTCAAACTTTCACAGCAATGGCTGAGTTTAGGTTTTTTCTGGGGTCTGGAAAGGGCAAAAAACAAAAATAAGAAAGCGAAGAGAAAGTGAGAAGGAGGTCTTTTACCAGTAGTATCTTCTTCCACGTTCGTCGGAAGAGAGATTAGCGAAATTTCTCCTCTCCCATCACACTATAAAAGATTAAAAGTAGTACGGAGTAATTTCTGAACTTTATAATCTGTATCTAATACAATATACTGTATAATTTATAATGTTTCATCTCTGTAAAATCTAGATTTATTAAAATTAGGCCATAACGTGTTTGTTAATTATGCGAAATAAAACAAAATTTTTATAAAATCAGACGATTAAATAAAATAATAATATAATTAAAATTTAAGAACAAAAGAGATAAAAGAAAAAAAAGGTGACAATTACACTAAGGGGGGGTGTATTCAATTAAAAATTTTAAAGATTTTTTTTAAGTGACATACTTTTGTAGAATTTATAGAATTTTAATAACTTTCAAAGACTTTAAAAACTCTTTTAAAATAATTTTTATAGACTCTATGAAATAAGTAATAGATTTTTATAAACTTTTTATCAAGACTGTGATAGACTTTTGTATACTTCTAATATATCTTGCAACTTATATTAATTGTTAATTAGCCCATGTGTACAACATCTCTCTCTTTTTTCATGAACTAGAGTAAATCTCATTATATTATTGTGGCATGAGATTTTATATATGTTGAAAGCGTTCATATTATTCTACTCATTTCATAATACATTTGGATACTCGGATACCAATAAAATTTTAGAAACTACAGACGCAATACAAAAATTAAGCTCAATTTTTATTGAGCTATATATACTTTATGCATATGCGTACGCTTTTTAGTAGGAATACCAAACTCTATTTTTCACAAAATAATATGACAATGAAAATCTATATGATCAAAAGTTGCAAAACTTCATGTAACAACCCCAAAATAGGTCCATTCCATCCAACCTATTCTGAGTCGCCAAAAACATGGTACAGAAAACAACTATAACTTTATTACTACAATTGTCGTGCAAAATATAACAACACATATGTTGTGAGTTTTGATACAAATATATACCAACTGTGACTCATGTCCCAACCTTAGATAGTACGTCACAATGGCACATTACATAAAGGTACAGTCAAAAATTGTTTTAGAAATTAAAATCTTTGGGAAGTGCTCAAGGAAACCTTCGTACATGGAAGGCCATGCGTATAGGTTATGATAGATATCATATGCCCACAAAATTATCCTTGGTTGACCCAATAGACCCAAAAAAAAAACGAAAAGATTACTATCATATTCTTATCAATGGTGAGTCTTCTCTTGACATATCATTATCTCCACTGTCTCTAATTGGAAATTAAACTCCAAACAAACACTAAGATTATATAGGTAGTGCTTGTAAATATACTCAAAAGAAAGGTGGATGAAAGACAACCCCTGCTTATTATAATAACACAAGGTCAGATGTCATTAAACATCTTGTATGATAGTGGGCAAAACACCTTCCAAGTTAAATTTCACCTCACCCTCAACATCTATAGACCACCGCTTCTATTCCCTTGTTATTTTCCGCTCAACCCCCAATTACACTTTTATTACCCGAAAGAAATTGTGAAACAAAAGGGTGAAAGACAACTACGAAGAAAGAATATCATGACTAAAGATAAATAAATTATCAATAGCCTTCAACAAAGTAATAAATCGAAATTTAGAACATCCGGTAGATGATAAAACTTTTCAACCATAGTCATAATGAACGAAGCAATCCATTGTAAGAGTCAAATAGACCATAAAATCTATTATCTTCTCCATGTTAAAAGTCCATCAATAATGTTTTATCCCTGTAACATTAATCAACAATTCTTGTCCACAATCACGTGTATAACTCATAATCGTAATTGTAGTTCTAAATTCCTTTCCTCATCCAGGAAAAAATTAATTTTCATCACCTGAAACATCAAAGATCATGGTTATACCAAATCACGGTTCATGTTCATAATCATACTAATAAATTCATCTTTGCACTACGGGCCAAAGATATTCATCAACAGTTCATCTTTGCACTACTGGCCAAAAATATTCATCAACAATTAATCTTTGCACTACAGGCCAAAGATATTCCTCAACAGTTCATATTTGCACTACAGGCCAAATATATTAATATCTCAAAGAAATATATAATCATTTCAGAATGTATATAAACAATAATTATAACCATGTTGATCAATTCACATTTGCACTTAAGCTAAAGATATTCAATTATAAATTCAATGGTCATGATCATACCAGTCTCACAATTCAACTTTTCACTCCATCAAGGTAAAGAGAACCCTACCATGATCATACCAATAATCTACCCATCTTTACACTCCAAAGAAAGAGAATTTCAACATCGTGGTTCTAAAAATGTTATATATGATAATAAAATCAATATAATCAATACATAGTTTTAATCTCCAGAGTAATATTCATAAATCAACTATAATTTGATTAGAAAAAGAAATCAATTTTATAGTGAATAGTACCCGTGAATAGTAACTCATGAATAGTAACTCATGAATAGTAATCCGTCGTGAATAGTAAATCGTGAATAGTAACTTGTGAATAGTAACTCATGAATAGTAACCCCGACATGAAAAAGTTCTAAATTTGATAAAAATTTTAAACCAATATTTCAGCATAATGATATTGAAGAAATAATATCATTTACGAATAAAATAACATCCCTTACAATCTCTTAAAATTCTTTACTATCCCTTACCTCAAAAGAGCAAGATTTCCGACCGAATAACACCGAACTAACTTGCAGACCGATAAAGAACACTCAAGATATCAAAATACTCACAAGAATACATAGTTTTAATCTCCAGAGTAATATTCATAAATCAACTATAATTTGGTTAGAAAAAGAAACCAATTTTGTAGTGAATAAGACTATGAATAAGTAACTCGAACTCATGAATAAGAATCATCGTGAATAAGAACTCGTGAATAAGAACTCGTCAATAATAACTCATGAATAGTAACCCCGACATGAAAAAGTTTTAAATTTGATAAAAAATTTCAACCAATATTTCGGCATAATGATATTGAAAAATAATATCATTTACGAATAAAATAACATTCCTTACAATCCCTTAAAATCTCTTATTATCCCTTACCTCAAAAGAAAGCGAAGATTCATTTCGAATTACAATCGAACGAAACTTGCAACCGTATAAAGAACACTCAAGATATCAAAATACTCACAAGAATACACTTTCGATAATATAGAGAAATAAATAGAGAGAAAATTTCAGTTTCTGGTGTGATTTTCAATTCTAACCTAAGCACCCTATTTAAAGAAAAATGCTTAGAACACCAAAGTAGAAAATTTAATATAATATTAATATATTAAATATAAATTCCTACAACAACCTTTGAATGCTAGATATCAGCCAAAACATGTGCCAACATTACCAAAACGTTTTTCATACTAAAATTATTGAAAACTCCAAAATAAAAATAAAAATCAATTAATCTGGAACTTCAATAATTCATAATAAATAGCCCTTTTATCAGACAATTCGAATCTCGCAATTTTTTATAGAAAATCCAATTCTCTACAACTTTACAGAAGAAGATTTTTCCAAATTCCAAACAGAAATTGACCGAAATTCATAAACAGGCGATTTTACAGGCTATAATCAAATTTCAGTCAAGAAATGGGGTCCACCGACACACAAAATATGTGTTAATCATTTAATGCAACAAAAATACTCTTACTCCTCATATACTCATATATACCACATTCATTATAAAACTATCACCATTATTATATTATTAAAATATAATAATAAATTATTTTATCAGAAAAGATAAAATATCATTTTTCAACAATTGTCACTTTTAAAATTTTCTCCATCTATATCCACATAAAATCAATATTTTCCTCATCATATAAAGCAATAATTAATTATTCACAAATAATATTACAGAATCACAAGATCGGCAACCGTGCCGCTCCTGTGAAAGCAGGGACTTTTCAATAAGAATTTCTCCTTCTTGGCGCCTTGAATTAGGTGACCAAACCTCTCCTGTACGTAACTTTCTAGACATTGCCAATAATTCTATCTAATAATATTATTCAAATAATATGAATTATTGATTTGATAATGAAAAATAATCATGCAAATGACAATTATTAAAACAACAATAATACAAAATATCAACGCAAAGAATTATTGAATCAAAATAAAATATTGAATAAAGAATTACTCAGAATAATTATCGAGTAGTGCCTTCACGTAAAATCAATAATTGGTGCAATATCTAAGTGCCATCTTGTCAACAACGCCAGACATCGTGTTTTAACCAATTTGGGTATTCCAACAAGATATATTCAGTGAATAACTACGCCAGTTATTTGTAAATAACTTATACTTGTCGCTTTCTTCATCCAATCGCTTTCTATGGGGCCCATAAAAGGTTGCTGCGCCGTCAGCATTTAATATTCCCCGACGTAAAGAATATTCCACGACCAAATGAATATTCTCGGCGTAAAAATATTTTATAACCACTTGCTTATTTTAAAAAAAAATTCATATATCACCCTTAACTTTAAACTTTTATCAATTTAACCATTTACTGAATAGTAATTATAAAAAAATTGAATACTTTTATTTCATAAAATTCGGGGTCTTACACTTCATACATGTGAGTAAACCACATGTAATTTTCATATATAATCATAATCATATATTTTCATATATTTTTAAAAATTAACAGTAATTTCATATATTATACATACATAATCATTTATTAACAGTAACACATACACATCATATATTTTCTATTTTCATATATTATAAATACATAATCTGTACAATTGATATGAGAGTTTCATGATTTTATCTCACTTTTGTTGAACAAATCTCTTTCCTCTTTTTATTGGAAGCTTTCGAACGGCTACTTTTTCCCTCACCAATTCAGATTAGGTTTATTTGTTTACTAATTAATATATCTTGTTAATTCTATTATTATAATAAATCTAATTATTTTTATGGCCCAAATTTTACCAAATTATTTATCCATCACTTATTAATATTTATTAGCCCATATAAAATAAATAACTAATTTGACCTAATAAAAGATAAAGTCCAATTAATAACTAGTTTTATCCACCTTTGTGTTTATTTGGAAGTGTTTAGAAATTTTTAGAGATGAGGCAAGACTTTGGATATGAATTGATAGTTATAATTCTTCTTCTAAAGTTTGTCAAACTCTACCATTTGATAGAAATCTTTAAAATCTATGACTTTTTGAATACCAGAATACTTTTATAGACTTTGTAAAAATCTTAATTCAATACCACCTAACTTTTAAAGACATTAAAAAAGTTGTAATTGAATACCACTAAACTTTTATAAACTCTTTAAATGTCTTAATTGAATACACCCAAACTTTTAAAGTCTTTAAAAGTCTTTAAAAATCCTAATTGAATACACCCCCTTAAATCTCTCGTGAAGATTTTAAAATTAAACTATTTTATTTGACTAATAAGATAAGTAAAATAATTAAATATAATTTTTTTTAAGTATTAAATTAAAATACATTAATTATTTTATTTCATATTTTAAGATTTTAAAATCCGTTCCGATCATCCAAACATGGATCAACAACTAATACAAATATTTCATGTTTGTTTTATAGTCTCCTTCTTTTGTTTTGTAGTCTCCTCAAATCAATTTCTATTGCTTTTCTCAGACCAGAAAAGTAAGTCTTCCGTTTTGTTTATTTTTCTCGGCATCAAGACCATCTGTTGATGAAGAAACTACCAAGTACTCCTCCAAAATTAAATATACAATTTAATTTTCAAAATCAAACAACAACATAATATTAAACTTCAAATTATATTTAATTTTAATTTATATAATTATTTAATAGTATATAATAAAAACTATTAATAACAATATTTAATTATAACCGTCATTTGGCATTTTTTTTTATAAAAAAAAAAGATTATGAAATGTAAGCAAATTGATATACAATCATAGTAAACTGAATAACAAAACAGAGAGCACTTAGCTGACATAATTTTCGTACATCAGTCTGGTTAAACTTCCCAGAAGTCTTCCGATAAGTTCAAAATGTTAATAAAACAAAAGGCAGACAGAAGACCAGTATGGCATCATAAATAAATATTTACACAAGTAAAAATGTTAATTACACAAGGTCTTCTCTCTCTCACACATGAGAGTGACTATTCATGTGAGGAGAAGCTAACATTTTTACTTGTTCGTACTTGGCTTATAAGACTTGTCAGAACATTCTTCTTCTTTGTCGACGTCCATTTGGATCATCATATAATATATTAGTCTCAGCCCAGAGTGGACAGGAACACGTTGGTTTCTTGTTCTTCCACTCAGCTCCACATTTATAGCAAAACTCATTCCCACATCTGCAGAAACATTTCAAAATTGCTCAACAAGGTAAGTATTGTCAAAAAGTTAGAATTAAGATAGATACAAAAGATACCTAGCATATTACAATCCATGAAAACCAAAATATAATTCATGAATACCAAAAGACAATTTAAAAGGAAAATAAGACTGTTTACTGCGCTGCTAGGCCTTGGTAGAAATACTTTCTGTCCTGCAATCAATTGGTGGTTACGAAGTTGCTAATCAACATAAAACAACTATTTCCCCTTACTGTTGCAATTCACAAGCAAATTGAAAATATTCTTGGATCTACTACTCACATTAGCAACTGCTGAAATATTTACTCATAATATCATTATTTACTATTTGCAGGGTTCCATGTATGATAAGATGGGAATTTGGTGTCTGGCATAATGCACCCTTGCTGGTAGCTTCACAATTATATTTTTCAGTCAAATAATATGATTACATTTATTGCTTGCAGAAACACATCTCATCTTTTTTTATAGAAAATCCTTTTCTAGCACTCTTGCCATATATTGGTAGAATGGGAAACCTAGCTCGGGAGTGTTGGAGGGAGGCAAACACACTTCTGTGAGATCATTTCATCATTTCAAATAGAAGAACGACGCATTATAACACAGAAACCATAAACCTCCCTTCCTTTAACAGTTAAATCAGTTGTTGAAGCCACACTTTCTTCCTTATTTTACCGAATGGACACAGTATTGATTCCATTAGATTAATTTTAACAGATTGGCCACCATAGTTATCTCTTGCGAAAAGAAAGAAAGAGAAAAACATAAATCTATTGTTAATTATAAGTGATGACTATTTGAATGGTGATTTAAGCTGGTTACAACTCCCAGAAGTGCTTTACCTGAAAATACTGTGATAAAAGTTGTACGTGAAATAGAAAAGGATAAAATCAAACAATTTGTTGTTTCTAATTTATATTTCTACACATGAAGCTTCAAAACCAGATGTGTTTTTGTTATGAATTCAAAAATGAAATGGAAACAATTTTCATGTTTATTATTAATATTTTTAACAAAATGAAATATTTCACATTACCAAACCATACCAAACAGACCATTCTAAAGGCGTAGACAAGTGATTTTCCATAAGGGCCACAAAACAAAGTAGTATTCGGGATAAACATATTTATCACAGGAAAAAAACACCACAAGATCATGTTCATGGAAGACAAAGAATCACTGGTTTGTCTTCGAAGAAATATAAAAAAAGAATGACCGAGTGGAAAAAAGAAAGTAAAACATAGTGCGTTGTAATTATCATAGGTCCCTAACTAGTATATTGAGCTTATACTTGGAAAATGCCATTAATATTAGTCAAAATCAGACAGACAATCATAGAGTCTAAGGATATGCATTGATATTTCAGTAAATAATTATTATTAGTATATATGTAGATGCATTATATACTAAATAGATAGAAGAGGATTGCAAACTAAATGTTGGATGCAGGCCGCGAACCAGGTATATCTGTAAAAGTACAATGTAGAAATGATCTAGGCAATTTACTTATCAATAAAGAAAAAAAAATTCAAAGCTTATATTATAAACATGAGGGATACTTCAACAGCTATTAAATATAAACAACATTTCAATTTTAGGGTTGTTTTTTGGAAGAATATGTTGGCCAATTGGACTGCTGAATCTGTTGCTAGAATGGACATAATGAAGCTTTCAGACTGTCTATACTTGTAGGTATACCAAGTGAAGTCTTGTGTATTGGTTGTTAGCTATTAGGTCAACATGCTTTGGACATTGTTCTTCGATTAATATATCTACACCAAATAAAAGTTAATTGGGGGGAGGTGTGTGTTAATTTTTTTTATTTATTTTTTTAACCACAATTATCAGAATAATAAATAAATAATAGAGCAAGTTTGAACAAAAAACTGTAAAAAAAAGTATATTTTTATTGAGAAAAAAACAGTAAACGTTTACTGTGTTTTTTCAATAAAAATATACTTTTTTTTATAGTTTTTTGTTCAAACTTGCTCTATTATTTTTTATTTATTATTCTGATAATTGTGATTAAAAAAAATTGAAAAAAAAATTACATTGTACCGGTCGTTAGTCCGGTACAGCATGTACCGGACGCCCCCTCAACCCATAAAAGTTGACATAGCTAAGAAGGCAACTCGGAAAGAAGGGAAAGATATACCTGCAAGAAATGTGGAAGCAGCCTTCTGAAAGTTCAACCATATGATTGCATTTTAGACATTGACGCCATAGATTTCTTGATGCAAGAGACTTGAGCTTTGCCTCTTCTGGTAATGGACAAGGATTTAACCTTTTGAAGTCATAACAGGTCATGTTACTATGCCAAGGGACCTTGCAGTGGACACAGAAAAGACCACGACATTTAGTGCATTTTATGGCTCCAGCTTGTTCTACACCACCAGCTGAAGCATATCCATAAACCTCAGCTTTGGACATTAGAGCTGAGCACCTAGGAAATGGACAGTAAATTTTCTGTGATGCAGGAACTGAAGATTCCTTTATCCGCTGGCTCATTATGTCAAATAGTTCAGGAGTCAAGAAATTTTTGCAGCTCTCAATCTTCAATTCAAACTTGCATTCCTCGTGTGGGCATGTAGGAAGTATCCCTTGCAGCATTTTCACTTGCACATGCTGTCTCATACAAGAAAAGCAATACCGATGATCGCAGCCATTAACCGAAAACATCTGATTAACATCGGTATCTTCCAAACAAATTTGGCAATTCTCAATCAAATTTTTGCCAACTCTACTTTCTACTGGCCTAGAGATCTGAGAAACTATTGCATCTCTTGCAAGTTTCAATACATAATTGATATCCTTTCGCGCCACAAGAGCTGGACTGCAACAAATAAATTTTCGCTGGAGTAGAGTCACCTGATCAACCAAAGTTGCAACCTTTCTCTGTCTTGCTATCCATTTTCCAGTGACCTACATTAATAAATACAGCATGAACCAAGTATTTAGGTATCTGATTACATGATGAACCAGAAGCTAATATTATTGCAGCTTTATAGCCTGGATACTTGTCTTAATAGGTTCACATCTTGCTAGGTTTCAGAAAGACCTTGATTTCATTTAGATAATAAAGGATATACCTAGCTATACCCAGTATCTAGCATTTGGGTTAAAAAAAATCAGAAGAGATAATGACACGGTAAAAAGGCTTTCAAACAGAAAGGAAGAAATAATGAAGGAAAATAACAACAAATAAAAGCTCCAAAATAACTGTTACAGAAATCTTGAAAAGACATTCATATCATTGGGATTTAATGCTTTAACTATCTTAACCCTGTCAGCAGAAAATAACAAAGAACAGAGAACAGAGGCAAGCTGATCAAAACTGTAATGGAGAGGTCAAAAAAAAGTTTTCACAAGGAGAATGTATTATGTATTCTCTTTTAACTTCCCACCTAGTGTTTGTGCAAAAGGGCTCCATATTTTACCATATTAAATAATTTCAGATAACACCCAAATCATACATTACAATTATTATATACAAGTTGATAATTTTATTAAAAGCACCCAAAAGGGAGTGAACCAAAGTACCCCACGGTATACAAAATATAGGAAAACACATATAAAAACACTAAAATATGACATGGGCACAAGTTCAATGTAACTCACAAATTGGTAGATTATATTATCAGCACAGAAGATGGTAATCCTCTTTAAGCCCAACGTAACAGCAACATTAAGCCCTTCGATCAAAGCTTTCACCTCTGCCATTTGACCACTCGTATCACCACCTCCAATCAAAGGCTTACTCAACTCTAAAATCACACTATCATTCGAATCACAAATCGTCACTCCAATACCAGCCAACATCTTCCTCACATTACTCACCCTTTCTTCACTCACCAAACCCTTGCAATACAACCGAAAAACCTCCCCATTAGTTTCCGTATCCGATGACCCCTCCCCGTACGGCTTTTGGAAGCGATCGCCATTCTTCCTCCACTGCGCTTCGGGAACGCCGTCTAATTCGCGAGCGAAGGCCTGATCGTGGATCCAGCGGCTGAGATCGTTCCGAATTCGCCTCATCTCCGCTTCCACTTCTTCGCGATCGCTGCGTCCTCGTTCGAACTTATCGATCTCTTCGGCGAGGAGGTGAGCCATGCCGGAACTGGAAACGCTGTCGTTTGGGAGGTCAAACTGTTGTTCTGAGGAAGAAGATGGGGACTGGACTGCAAGCGAAACTTTCATGGCCTCTTGCATTTGGAGTTTGAAAGCAAATTCGAGGTCGGAATCGGCAGATAAAGCCGCCGTGAGTTCACGACGTTGCTCGGCGAGTAGGGTTTGTAGTTCGGCGTCTGCTTCCATTTTCAGGGGAATAGAAGACAAACGGTTTAAGTCTCTCTGAGTTAGGGTTTTTCTGGGATTGGCAAACAAGTTGAAGGATGAAAAGATATAAATATAAGACACGATCTTATCTTCCGAGTTACGACTTTAACACCAATAAAGAACATGACAATAACAATAATAATAAAAAGAAGATTATTTAAATAAAGAGAATTGATATTCTTGAAGTAATTTTTCAATAATAAATGAGTTGTAGAGATATTTGTTGGTAACGAACTACTCAAAATATTAGACTGATATTTTGAAATGAAGTTTGGCTCAAATGATGTAAATGCCAAAAATGGCTCATGTGACCACCGGCGTAAGCGAGTCTCATTTAATCATTTGAAACACTTTGGTGAGGAAAAAATGTATATATAAATGAGATTTGGGCCATGATACTTTTTATAATTGGATTGGATTTAATGGGCTCCTATATTACTTTTGTCATATTGGGTCAAATGATTTGGGTCCATTTATTTGATTATGTTATTGGGTTATTTCGGTTGGATCCCATACCCCTGACCCATCTTTATCAGATTGGGCTAAATTTTTGGATCGGCCCATTACACAAATTGCCATTTAACCCAAATTTTGACCAAATTTGAATCATTACACAAGATAACAATTGATTATTATCCGCCACCTTTCTCGCATTTACATTAATGAGGATGGGATTCGGATGATCGGCATGGCAAAAACAATGGTAGCAGTGAGGAAGTTGAGGTACATATTTTCGTCTGAGATGACCGGGAGTGAAAAAAGTGTCAGGGGGTAGTGGGTGGCACGGTAAACCGAGTTTGGAGTGCGTGTGGCAAACGAACGATCATACAAGGAAGGAAGGTAACTAAACTAATCACTTATCTAAATTATTATTATCTCTCAAGACTGTACAAGATATTCCTCAATTGTTAACCTTATGATCGCCGACATCGACTTCACGCTCGAAGCTATCCCCCGACTACCATGCCGCCAAGCTTTTCAGTGTCGATTGTTGAATCGCGGGTGATATCTCGACGCTGTCTTCGTGATCGGGACGCAGGAAAGATCTCATGCGTTATCGGGCGCTTATAAGAGAGGGTCGAGTTCTAGTGGTCCCGAGTATTTTTCAATCACAAACCGTGTTTGTTTCTACGCCGATATTCACGGTGAAGAGTAGAACACCTACACCGGAAGGGGGCACCACGATCGCAAATGAATCAAAGACCACGAGTATCTCCAAGATCGTTTGGGGCCCAAGACTATGTTCATGCCAAAGACAAATATTCAAACGCTCACATAAAGATTCTCACGAGGGTCGGGCAACATTAAGCGAAAGCTAGTTTTCACTAAGAGAAAAAGGGTCCGCCAGGTCGAAAACGAGTAGGGCGCACTCGCCTAACTCGATACCGAGATGACTAAGACGAAAAGGCCTCCCGATGGCTAAGATGGCGGATGAAGCAGATAGGCTACGGAGGTACTTCAGAAGAATGACACGATATACCGAAGCAGATGGCTCGAATGATGAGTCGAGGATGAAGAGTTCGGCTTATGTCCAATCCAAGAACGAGGGCATCGGAGCGGGAAGGAACTCGCTCATTCAGACGTGAGTCTCGGGGCCAACGTCGAGAAAGAAGAAGATCCAGAAGCCCTACTCCTCAAAGATCGAAGAGGGCACATCACCCTGTCGGTTCTAAGGAGCAAGGTCGAAGTGAACAAAGAGGTCGATCCAGAGATCTCACTCCTGAGGATACAAAGAAAGTGCTCATTGTTGCGCATCTCACCATAGCGGCCGAATTCAGAAACGAAGTAGATCCAGAGGTCACACTCCCGAGAGTCTAAAGTTGGAGGTTCTATTGCAAGAGACCGGTCCACTCAAAAGAGGAATGAGTCACCGAAAAAAGAAGCATCATCCCAACTGGAAGGTGTGGAGTATCTGGTTAAAGAATTAAAGGAACTTCTAAGCAAATTTCGTCAAGTAAAACGAAAGATACTTCGGAAATAAGGCATCCCTTTTTCCGCGGAGAGATTCTAAAAGAGAAAGTCGACCCCACCCAAGAAGTTTCCCACATCAAAGTTATGATGGATCGGGGATCCCTATGACCACAACAAAGCGCTCAATCGATTAATGGATTATTATGACTTTAGCGATTCTGCTAAGTGTCATACTTTTGTCACGACACTCAGAAAGGATGTCAGGCAGTGGATGGGGACTTTGCCTTCAGATTCAATTTCATCTTGGGCAGACATATGCAATAAGTTCCATGCTCGTTTCGGGAGCAATAAAAGGAGGGGGAAACCAACTGGCTCGCTGGCTCAGGTTCGACAGTATTCGAATGAATCTTTGGGCCAATATGTAAAGCGGTTCTGTGAAGCAGTTGACCAAATAACAGACTTGAACGATCTACAAGCCGTGGGATTGTTTCAGAATGGGTTAGATATAGTCAAATCAGAGAAGTTGGTGAAGAAGTTAATGTTTCATCCTCAAGAGTCTCACCAAGCCTTTGACAAAGTCAAGGTTATATCGCGGTAGAGAAGCCATGAATAGCCTCAAACATCCTTCTTCGATCGCTTAAAGAGATGACGGACAAAAAGTAAGGGGACCAGAGGAAGAATGAAGGAAATAAAGACCATTTATGAGGCGTGTCAAAGAAATACAATAATAATTGAGATAGGTGGAGGACGTCATTCACTCCAAATTTCAGAGAGAATAAATAGACGATATCGCGACTCAACAATCGAGCAAGTCATTATCTTGGACCAGATTAAGAATCAACCTATCTTCGAGCCACCTCGAGATAACATTAAGCCCGAAAAGGAAATTTCGTAAGATTGTGACTATCATCAAGCCTCGGGTCACGATAATTTAACGATCGTAAGTTTGAAAGATTTTATTGAAAGAAAGGTACAAGGAGGGCTTTAGTTCAAGATGTGGGTCGCTGTAACGACTCAACAAGTTCAACAGAGGGATAGAGAGTCTGCTCAGCAAATTTCAACCGGCCAAAGAAGCATTGCCACCCCGGGATGACCTCGCAAGGCATGTGGTAGATGTCATCACTGGGGGCACTTCTGGCAGGCTCGTTGGAAAAAGCGTCGAAGTCATCTGGATTCGGTCATTTCAGTGGCGGGTACCTTCCCGAAGACTGATAGACCTTATCCGGATACGGTAATCTCCTTTACTGACGAGGATTACCCTTCGGAAACCATCGAACCGCATGAGGGATCATTTGTGTTGACTGCGCAAGTGGGTTCGGTGGATATGAAAAGAATGATGGTAGACAACGGGTCTTCTGTGGATATCTCAGACGCCTATCGCTTATCAAATGATGCATCTGGACGAGCCGAAGATGGAGATAGGGCGAGGCTCTTTGTACGGTTTTAGTAACGATCCGGCCAAGGTGGTTTAACTATCGAACTACCGATCATCTTCTAACTACTTCAAAATAGTAGAAATTATTTACAAATTTTATGTCAGTGTATGTAAATTCTCGCTTATAATGCTATTTTGGGAGGCCTACTTTAATTGCTTTTACAAGTCAGTAACCTCAATCCTCATTTCAAAATCAAATTTCCTACTACCATGGGGTTGGAGAGGTGAAAGGAGATTTGATCCGCCGTAAGATGTTATAGAAATGTTGTGATCACTTCGGAGTGGGGTATCGCAGCAAAAGTAGACCATGATGATAGAGATCGAACCTTCACCGAGAGTAGTTCAAACCGCTTGGTCATGCCACCGGTAAAGAAATGTAAGAGATAGAGCTCATCCCGCAAGGCAAATAAGACAAAAAAATAGGTTCGGGTCTGCCGGAACCTCTCCGAACGAACCTCATGGAACTCCTGAGATGCTATGTTGACATTTTCGCATGGGAACCTCAAGACATGCCGTGAGTGAGCAGGGATATTGCTGAGCATCGATTGGAAGTGGACCCGTCAAAGAAGCCAGTTCGACAAAAGAGAAGGATCTTTGCACCCGATCGCCAGCGGATCATCGATGAAGAGATTGCAAAGTCATAATTACCGACTTCATCTTTGAGATCGACTACCCACAATGGATGGCAAATGTGGTGCCGTCCGTAAGCAAAACGGAAATGGCGAGTCTGTCCGATCGACTATACTGAGACTGAATAAAGCTTGTCCAAAGGATTTCTACCACGCCCCACATCGACCAAATTTCATCGATGCAACTTCGTGTATGCTTTATCAAGTTTCATGGACGATTCTCCGGTATCATCGATTTCCATGAAGAAAGAGATATATATCAAGACGCGCTCATTACACATCGCTCGGTAGATATGCCTATAAGAAAATGACCTTCGGCTTCATCAATGCCGGGGCCACATACCAGAGGATAATGAACTACGTCTTCAGATATCAGTTGGGCAAGAATATGGAGGTGTACGTGGATGACATGATTGTTAAGAGCATGCTGGTACATAAACATTTGGATGATTTAGAAGAATGCTTTCAGATAATCCGTCAACACAACTTGAGACTAAATCCTACTAAGTGTACCTTCAGATTAGGGGCTGACAAATTTCTGGGTTATCTTGTCAGTCAAAGAGGAATTGAAGCCAATCCAGAGAAGATTCAAGCGATCCTGAACATGAAGACTCCTCAGTCATTTAAAGATGTTCAACGTCTGACTGGAAGGATTGCAGCTTTGAGGATGTTCATGTCCAAGTCGACAGAAAGGTGTTTGCCATTTTTTGATACGTTGAAAGGGTCGAAGAATGCAAAGGCATTTCAATGGACTTCGGAGTGTGAGGACGCCTTTCAGAACATTAAGTCCTACTTATCTTCGGCGCCTTTGTTGGTGAAGCCCGCCTCCGCCGAGCCTCTCAGATTTGTACTTAGCAGCAATTCAGTGGGCAAGCGGGAGCGCTTTTGGAGTGTGAAGTTGGGGTAAAGAAGACCCGGTTTATTATGTAAGCCATGTCCTTCGGGATGTCAAACAAGGTACCCAAACATTGAAAAGTTTGCTTTTGCTTGAATAACTGCTAGTCGAAAGCTTAGGCAATACTTCCAAGGTAGGTTGTTAATAGTATACACAGATCAGCCTTTGAAGAAGATTATGGGCAAACCTGAGGTATCGGGGAGATTAGGTGTGGCGCCCCCAAAATAGGTATACAACACCCATTCTGAGTCGCCAAATACGTGGTACAGAAAGCAAACTACAACTTCAATAATACAATTGTCGTGCAAAATACGACAACACATACTCGAGTTTAAATACAAATATTGTCTTCTAGACAATATCCACACTCAAATAAGTCCTCGTTATAATTATTCAAACACTATTTTACTGAAATAGTGAGGATCGCTAAAACATCTTTCTAACCATCACTCCGCACTCGACTAGTTCTCGCTATGTTCTCACCTCCCGAGAAAAAATAGAAAAAAAAAGGAAAAGTGGTGAGCTCAAACTAGCCCAATAAAGAATATTATGACTAAGATAATATACAACAAATTATCGTTAGTCTTCAACAGGAAAAATCTCGATAAAATATAATAGCCAACAAGTTTTAGATCAACAATCTGCAATGGAAACAACAATCCATTGTAAGAGTCAAGAGAGAATGAGTTCTACTATCTTCTAAGATTTAAAAGTCCATCATCAATATTTTATCCTCAGAATAACAATTAATATACATCTTTAATAAAATATTCATCTTTGCACTACAAAAGCCAAAGATATTCATTTATATCACCAATTGGTCATGTTAATCTTAACACTGCTCATCTTTGCACTACGCGCCAAAGATATTCATCGCTTAATCATTTATCTTTTGCACTAAAGTAGAAGAAAATTTCATTTTTCTATGAATAGGCCAGATTCGTGAATAAGGTCAGATACGTGAATAGTAATCCCGACACAAAAAGTTCCAAATTTGATAAAAATTCGGATCAATACTTTGGCATAATGATATCAAGAAATAATATCATATATGAAGAAAATAACATCCCTTACCTCAAAATATCGCATTTCGATCGGAATATCGGTATAAAGGTCAAGGAAACTTGCACCGATGAATAGAAACTCACAAAGTATCTAAATACTCACAAAATACACTCAATAATCTAGAGAGAAAAGAGAAAACTTGTTTCGTGTGATTTTCAATTCTAACTTAGCCTCTATTTATAGAAAAATATTAGCAGACTTGACTGCAACCCGATGGCTTTTTACTCGCTACTATTTCCACCCACCACATTTGAAATAAATTCAAGCACATTTCTTCACCAACCACAAGTGGGACCCACTCAATTCTAGAATTTTCCACCAAAATCATTTATAAACCTAATTTCCAATCAACACCTCTTAAAATTCATAACAAATCATACGTTCATTTTTAACGGTTCAAAATTTATGGACATATACTCAACTTATATATGTATAACATATCCAAAAATTACAACGATCAAACGGTCGGATTAAAAATTATAACTCACACAATATATCTCAAAAACACTGGTTTAATTTTTAATACCTTCATTCCGACAAAAATACTGATAAAACACCTCAACATTAACTCCTTCATTTTTAACCACAATAAATATATCCAACATTTATATCCACATAAAATAAATATTTCCTTATCATATGAATCAATAATTAATTATTCACAAATAATATTACGTAATCACATTTATGACAACCAAAGGTGCCGCTCCTCAGAAAGAGAACTTTCCAATAAGAATTTCTCCTTATTGGCGCGCAATTAGGTGACCAAATGTAAGACCCCAATTTTTTTTTAATGAATAAAATTGAATTTCCTCTATTTTGAATAATAAGGTATTAATTTGATATAATACTTTGGTTATGGGTGAAATGTGAAAATTTTGTAAAATAAGCAAGTGGTATAAAATATTCATTGTTGTCGGGAATATTTGTTTGGTCGTGGAATATTCTTTCGTCGCTTGAGAATATTCGCATGCACGCGCAAAAACCATTTGTGGGCCCCATAACGGATAACCGCTTGATGAAGAAAATGACAAGTTTGAGTTTTATAAATAACTAATTAATTGTTACTATTTACACTCGCTGGAATACCCGTGGTTAAAATACGAATAATGGCGTGATGCATGCATGATTGATGAATTATTGATCCTTACGTGAGAAGGCACTACTCAATAATTGTTACGTGAGTTATCGCTCAATATTTTATTTTATTGATTCAATAATTGATGCGTTGATATTTTATATTATTGTTGTTTCAATAATTGTCACCGCATAAAGATTTCCCATTATCGATCAACAATTCATATTATTTGAATAATATTATTAGATAGCATTATTGGCAATGTCTAGAAAGTTCTCACAAGGAGAGGTTTGGTCACCTAATCATGCTTGCCAAGAAGAGAGAAATTTTATCTGAAAGTTCTCTTCCCGAAACTACCGGTTGTCATAAATGTGATTCTCAGAATATTATTTGTGAATAATTAATTATTGATTCATATGATATTGATATAAATGATGGATATATTTATTGTGGTTAAAAATGAAGGAGTTAATGTTGAGGTGTTTTATCAAGATTTTTTGTTTGAATGAAGGTATTAAAAATTAAACTAGTGGTTTTCAGAGATATATCATGTGAGTTATAATTTTTAATCCGACTGCTGATCGTTGTAATTTTTGGATACGTTATACATATATAAGTTGAGTATATGTCCATAAATTTTGAACCGTTAAAAATGAACGTATGATTTGTTATGAATTTTAAGAGGTGACTGGTACAGAAATTATTGAAGTATCCGAATTTATTATTTTGGTGGAAAATTCTAGAATAAGTGGACCCCACTTGTGGTTGGTGAAGAAATGTGCTGAATTTATTTCAAATGTGGTGGGTGGAAATAGTAGCAGTAAAGCCATCAGTCACAAAGTCAAGTCTGCTAAAATTTTTCTATAAAGTAGGGCTAAGTTAGAATTGAAAATCACACCGTAAACAAGTTTTCTCTTTCTCTCTCTAGATTATTGAGTGTATTTTGTGAGTATTTAGATACTTTGTGAGTTTCTATTCATCAAAGGCAAGTTTTCTTCACCTTGTCAGGCCGATATTCCTACGTAAGATCGCTTTCATGGGTAAAGGGGTATTATTTATTTCATATTCTGAAGAGATATTATTTTTCATATTCGTATGAATATTATTTCGTTCAATATTCGCAAGAAATATTATTTTCATTTAATATTCGTAAGGAATATTATATTCGTTCAATATTCGAAAGGAATATTATTTTCGTTTAATATTCGTAAGGGATGTTATTTTCTTCATATATGATATTATTTCTTCAATATCATAATGCCGAAGTATTGATCTGAATTTTTTTATCAAATTTGGAATTTTTTATGTCGGGTTACTATTCACGATGCTTAACTATTCACGATATCTTATACTATTCACGAATACTTAGACTATTCAATTTAAAAATAAAATTTTCTTCTTTTTGTCCAAGATGTCTATTATGGTTACTATCTTTGATTGTATCCATGTTTTGATCTTTATTTTTGAATTCCGCTTCAAAATTGGTATTTATGAAGTATTATTGATCTCGATAAACTGTTATACTAATCCCTACTATTTGTCCTTCCGCTTTCAATCGGATTCGCTTTTCTTTAAAATATTTTCATCATCCTCAAATCCTAAATGATGATATTACTAAATATCTTCTACCAGAAGGTGCAAAGATAAATGATTAATCGATGAATATCTTTGGCCAGTAGTGCAAAAGATGAACACGACCAACCTGGTGATACAAAATGAATATCTTTGGCTCAGAAGTGTAAAGATGAATATTTGATTAAAGATGTATATTGATTGTTGTTACAGGATAAAATATTGATGATGGACTTTTAAATCTTAGAAGATAGTAGAACTCATTCTCTACTGACTTTTCTAATGGATTGTTGTTTCACCGCAGTTGTTAATCTAAAACTTGTTGGCTATTATATTTTATCGATTTTTCCCTCGTTGAAGACTAACGATAATTTGTCAGATATTATCTTAGTCATAATATTCTTTATTGGGCTAGTTGAGCTCACCTTTTCCTTTTTGTTCCATTTTCTCGTGAGGTGAGAACATAAGCAGAACTAATGGGGTACGGAGTGATGGTTCTAGAAAGATGTTTTAGCGAGCCTCACTATTTCGTAAAATAGTGTTTGAATAATTGTAACGAGGACTTATTTGAGTGTGAATATTGTCTAGAAAGATAATATTTGTATTTAAACTCACAAAGATGTGTTGTCGTATTTTGCATCGACAATCAGATTATCAAGTTGTAGTTTGCTTCGTATCATGTATTTGGCGACTCGTAACGGGTGTCAGATACCTATTTTGGGGCGCCACACCAAACCTCTCCTCGATGTAACTTTCTGTACATTGCCAATAATGCTATCTAATAATATTAATAATATATTATTGATCCGATAATGAGAAATACCGTAAAAATGACAATTATAAAATATCAACGCAAAGAATTATTGAATCAATAAAATAAAATATCGAATAAAGAATTCATCGTAATAATTATCGAGTAAGGCCTTCTTACGTAAGGATCAATAATTCATCAATCATCATGCATCCACGCCAGACATCAGATTTTTAACCAATTTATATTATTCC
The DNA here is from genome assembly GCA_020205605.1 of Panax ginseng. NCBI lineage: Eukaryota > Viridiplantae > Streptophyta > Magnoliopsida > Apiales > Araliaceae > Panax > Panax ginseng. Next base: position 9,970,502 of record CM035138.1, on the reverse strand, counting down.
AACAAGTTGTTAATTGTAATAACTACTGTCATGTTATTTATAAAAACTCAAACTTGTCATTTTCTTTTATCCGATAGTTATTCTATTATGGGGCCCATTAAATGATCAATACCAATATATTTAATATTTCCCGACAACAAGAATATTTCATGACCAAACGAAAATAGAGGAAATTCGATTTTATTTATAATAAGTTGGGGTCTTACATTAGCTACATGGACTATGGAGTTCTCCCAATTTTTTATTGAATATCATCCCCGAACCGCCATCAAGGGGCAGGCCTTGGCTGATTTTGTAGTCGAATGTTCGTTTTTCGAAGCTGATGAAGTTATGGCGTGATCGATCCGACAGGCGATTCTGCGTTCTTCAGTGAGGCGAGAGTTCGTGGACGCCGACTGTATCGTCAATGGGTCTTCTACTACGGACATCTGTGGAGCAGGGATTATTCTGACGAGTCCGGAGGGATTCAAAGTGCTATAGGCCATCAGATTTCAGTTTAAAGCAACGAACAATGAAGTTTAAAGTATGAAGCGGTTCGCGAGTTTACTTTATCAATGAAGAGTCTTGAAGTGCAGAGAATAGTCATCTTTAGTGATTCTCAGTTAGTCGTTAAGCAACTCTCAAGGGAATACGAAGCTCGAGGTCCTAGAATAATCAAGTATTTGGCAGAATTAAAAGGGGGCTTCAGTATTTCCAGTCCTACGAGTTTTAAGGGTCGAACGTAATGACAATTCCATTGCCGATGACTCCAAATTAGCCACTACTGATTTTAGTATTTTTTGATGGGTCGGATTTACTTGGAAATTTTGCAACATCCTAGTGTTCATCATGAATCGGTAATGTAAGTTAATGACCGAACCAATACCGGTTGACTCCATATCCGAGTATCTAGCAGATGGCGCCTTACCTTCTGGATCGAGATCTTTGGCTAAGAAAATCAAGTACAAGAGTGCTAACTTCGCTCTAATAGATGGGGATCTGCTTTGAAGGCTTTCTCATCTCCATCGTTAAAATGTTTGACTCCATCCGAAGTCAATATGCTTCCGAGAGGTTCATGAAGGCATCTGCGCATGACCATATGGTCAAGTAAGTCATTAGCCTATAAAGTACTTCGTCAGGGTACCATCGGCCTACCATCTTCAAGAAGCGAAGTTGATCAATACGCCAAGAAGTGTGAGAAATGTCACCAATACCGATCCCACATCACCACCACCGTAAGAGCTATACTCAATTTTATCTCCTATACCCTTTCTTTGCCTCTGGGGTTGATATACTTCGGGTCCACTACCGAAAGCAAAAAGTGCGGTGTCGGTTTTGTCATAGTTGTCATCGATTACATGACCAAATGGGTAAAAAAAAGCCACTTAGGTTAATAATGGAACAGGAATGCTTGAAATTTTTGAAGGAGTCAGTAGTGTTCCGTTTCGAAATTCCTAAGATGGTGATAACAGACGTCAGTTTGTGGGATTAAAATTTGAAGCATTTTTGAAGGAGTTGGGAGTTCAGCACAGAAAGAATTCAGTAGCTCATCCTCAGTCGAACGGGCAAGTCGAAGTGACTAACAGAACGTTGTTGAATGGGATCAAGCGAAGGTTAGATGAGGCTAAGGGAAGATGGCCAGAAGAGCTCCTCAACGTGTTATGGGCTTATCGGACTACCCCGAGGACTACAACGGGAGATTCACCTTTCAGACTAGCCTATGGTACTGACACCTTAGTCCCAGTTGAAATTGGATCCCCAAGTCTTCGGGTCAGTCAGTTTAAAGAGATCTACAACGACGAAGGACTGACGATCAACTTGGATCTGTTAGAAGAAGTCAGAGAGGTGGCTTTGATCAAGCTAGCAGCCTATCAACGGAGGGTAGCCATGCATTACAACAAAGGGGTAAAGCTTCGTAGATTTGAAGTGGGAGATTTTGTTCTCGCAGAAAGTCAAGATCTACACCTCGAAATTTGGGAAAGTTCGATGCCAAACCTGGAAAGGACCGTATGAAGTCATAGAAATACCGGGCGGGGACTTATCGGTTGAGGCATTAGATGGATCAAATTAAAAATACTTGGCACGCGGAAGATTTCGAAATACTTTCAAGAGATACAGATCAAGACAATCAAAGTCCAGAAATGTTTAAATCCTCATCAATAAAAGTTCTTTTTTTCTCAACAAGTTTTGTCTTCATTGCTGTTCAGTTCATTGGCGTAAAGAGGTTCGGGCGGACTTGCTGACCATTCGATGGTAGCTTTAATAGCAGGTGGTCCTTATGGGTTTGTCAGTCCCTTCGTGGTAGGCAAACGCCATCCTTAAAACATTGTCAGGCCCTGCGTGGTAGGCAATTGTCGACCTTTAGACCTTGTCAGGCCTTTCGTGGTACGCAAGTGTCATCCTTAAGACGTTGTCAGGCCCTGCGTGGTGGGCAATTTTCGACCTTTAGACCTTGTCAGGCCCTTCGTGGTAGGCAAGTGTCATCCTTAAGACGTTGTCAGACCCTGCGTGGTAGGCAATTGTCGACCTTTAAACATTGTCAGACCCTTTGTGGTAGGCAAATGTCATCTTGTGCAAGTTGTTAGGCCCTTCGTGGTAAACAACTCCCCAATGAAGCAGATCTATCTCACACTTTGGTAACAAATAAGTATTCATTTACTTTATTACCTAAATTTTTCTAAGTGTTGAGTTCAGAATGCCTCATTCTTTAACTTCATCTTATCTGTTATATGACTTGCCTAGTTGTTAATTAACAGTTTAAGTAAAGTCCATGAAAGAGCTTGTACATTTTTTAAGATTGAATCGATATTGAAGTATTGATAAAAAGTAAATGCGCCAAAGTCATAAGGGATGAGACCACATTTCATTAATATTTAATTTGATTACAAGAGTAGAAAATTTTTACACAAATCTTATAAATTAAAGAAAATAAAATTATCTTCAGACAGCATCTTCATCTCCAGAGTCTAGCAATGCGGATCCAAATTGGGCGCCACCAATTTTTTCCTTGCCTCGCTACTCGATAATCCTCATATCCTTCTCGCATAACAATCAAGCACTTCGCACTTAATTCCTCGACGCACGACTGCAGACTCAAGATGAATCATGGCTTACGCTTCACGCTTAAAAGGAGGATTCGGTCCCTTTAAAGCTTTCATTTTGACGACGAAGCTTTCTGCGCTTGATGAATGTTTTTTTTTTTTCGCGGCCTTTACTTGAAGACTGCTGACTGACTTGTCATTTGTCAAGTTCGATTGGTAAGTAAGCTCCTCATTTCGGTCTTCAAAGCTTTGCTTTAAGAACAAAACTAACGCTCATGTCCGCCAATTTTTGTTCACTGATTTTTGTCATCTTCAACTCCTCCTTAACCGAGCTCAGTTCGTCATTGGACTCCCTCAAACCCTCGTTAATACGGGCCAATTCCCTCTGAAGTTCTTCATTGGTATAAAGAAGGCTTTCGCATTCACTTCTTTCTCAGTCCAAGGACGCCTTCAGCATGTTGTTCTCCATTCTCATGGCCTCCTCTTCGACCTCAGCATTTATGTATCTGGGACGTAAACGTCCGAAGACAGCATTTGCCTACATATGTTTAAAAGAATTCAGTCAATTTCAGGGACTTAAACAAAAGCAGACATGTACAAACCGAGAAAGTTATCACTTACTTTCGCCAAATAGCTCATGCCTTCATCAAGAAAATTCCTGCTCAATGATTATCAAACCAAAGGCTTCGCCGGTTTCGAACGAAGGCATCAAAAATTGAAACGGAAATTGACGTTGTATCGAGGCCACAAAGTTGGCGTTACCCTTTCATCATTCTCGAATTCTTGTGATGCAGCCTTGGGGAAGGCATGGGTTGGTCACGAAATCGAGAAGGGTCCATATATACATTTTTAGAGAGGAGATCGAGCCGAGTGGGGTTGCGAACTGGTAAAGGTACGGGTGTTGAGCTCGGATGGCTATCAGATGGTCATTTTCTTTTTCGTGATGGGTCTAGAAGAGGTTCGATTTGCTTTCTTCAATAATAGAAACTCGAGTTTCCACTAACGTGAAGAAAGTGAACATTCAAGAAGATACTCTAAGATCATCGAGAGTCGGAGGAGTGATCTTGGCCCTGATTTTTTTGACTCGGCGGAGTCATTTACGCCATCTACGGATAGATCGAGTAAACTCCTTCGAGTAGGTGTGGGGCTGATAATTGGTTCAGTTTCAGATAAGGTTTCTGAATCTGACGGGATGGAGATCGGTTTGGGTTTTCAGGCAACTCTTTTCTTTCGACGAAGTCTGAGGACTTCTTCCAGAAGAACGGGCTCATCATCTTCGGGTCTATGAACTAGGGGTTCGGCTATAGATGTTTTAGTAAGTGGTTTGGATTTGGAGGAGGCTTCCTGGTTGGAGAGGTCCAGATCGACCTCTCTGATTTTCTTCTTTACATTATCTTCTGAGGGAACTTCCTCACGTGAGGATTCTAAGAAGGGCTTCTACCGACTTTCCAAATTAGAAAATCCTCTAATTCCTTCACCTCCAAGACGCACGGTTTAATCAAAGTTACTATAAAGATTAATGATTCTACATCATAATCCATATCACATAAATTTTAAATATTCACAAAATAAATCCAGATTTACGTTTGTGGTCGTATAACCACGCCCGCTTGGAAGAAGTCCATAGTTCTATTCCTCCCTGAAATTGTCAAAGTTCTATCATTTTGGCCTCGCGTTCTTCAGAGATGTCTCCGAAGTCAGTAGAAGTCTTCATCATCAAAGGCACCCAAAGAAAAGAGGTGATTTTGGGTCCCTTGACGAAAAACCACCTCTCGTGCCATCCTCTGTTACTCAAAGGAGTGTTTACCAATGAACGTCTCTCGAACTTCTCTCCTATTTTCGAAGAATGCTTACTTATGGTCTTCAACCCTTTTTCTCTGGATTGGCCGATCTTGTACACAGTAAAGAAGAAATCGAGTGTAGGTTCGACACCCAGCTCGTGGCAGAAGGCTAATGCCAGAATGTGAACGTAAGAGTTCGGCATCAATTGGGCGAACCCAATACCCAGAAACCCTAAGATAGTCACTATGAAAGAATGGAAAGAGAATCGAACCCCCTTCTCTAAGATGGTCATCGTAACAGCCATTCATCCTTCTATGCTGATACGTCTGCTTCTTCGACACTGGAGCTCTCACCAAATGGGTATCCGAAATGTGGCAACGAGCTCGAAGTCTCTTCAAATCCATCTCTGTAACTTTCGATGGAGTGTTGGCGTGAAAATATTGTTCCTTACTCCTATAGAATGCAGAAGGATTGAGAAGAGGTTTCGTTATTGGTTTCTTTATAGTAGTTGCAGCGGTCGGATTGGAGCTTGAGGCGTCCTTGTTGGGGCTTGGGTTCGGAGGAAAGACGCTAATCGGTGTCACTAGCAGGGGAGAACCTTGTTCAGAAGCTTGGGAAGCCATTGATGGTGTTTTGCGAGAGAATAAAGAAAAGCTCAGAGAGAAGAAAAGAAAGCTCAAAGGTCCGAAATTCAAATGGGCGGTAAAATCACAAAATTGGGGAAATTACCTTTTATAATCGACGGCTTCACGACCACGAAGGTGGCACATTAATTAATAAAGAATGATTTCGAATTGGAAGGGGTGGCGTCCGGTTTTGGGTTTGATATTTAAACCAGAATGGGCCTGTGTCTTTTGGGCTTTCAATTTTCGTCCTTGATATTGATTTGGACCGACTCAATGGAGCCTCGGTTAGTTTCACTTTATATCCCTTATGACTTATTATAATTCGTTACATCATGAACCTATATTATTTACGGTCTTCTGCTAAACATCCTGTTTAATAAAAGACCTGGGGCAATGTCAGGCCATGATACTTTTCATAATTGATTGACCTAATGGGCTCCTCCTTTTGACTATGTTACTTTTGTCCCTGTTGGGTCGAATGATTTGGGCCAATTTATTTGATTATGTTATCAAGTTATTTCGGTTGATCCGGCAATCGACCATCTTTATTGTATTGGGCTAAATCCTTGGATCGGTCCATTACACAAATTGCCATTTAACCCAGCTTTGACCGGTAATCATTACACAAGATAACAGTTGACTGTTATCTGCCACCTTTCTGCATGGCATTAATGAGGATGGGACTCAGATGACCGACGATGGCAAACAGTGGTAGCAGGTAGGGAAGTGAGCTACATACTTTCGACTGAGATGACCGGGAGTGAAAAAAGTGTCAGGGGGTAGTGGGTGGCACGGTAAACCGGGTTTGGAGTGCTTATGGGGCAACGATCATACAAGGAAGGAAGGTAACTAAACTAATCACTTATCTAAATTATTATTATCTCTCAAGCACTAGACAAGATATTTCTCCATTGTTAACTTTGTGATCGCCGACATCGACTTTCTCACCGAAAGTATCCCCTCACCAAGCCAAGTCGAGCTTTGGGTGTCGACTTGTTGAATCAATGCGGGGATATCTCGGACGCGTCTTGGTGATTGAGACGTAGAGAAAGATCTTGACGTTAACAAGTAATAATATTTTTTTACAAGTATTTGGCTAATTTCACTTGGCCCCTCTCATTAGTTTTTAACAAATATTTTGTTCCTTTCACTTGATAGTTGAGAGAATTAGTATAAACAAAACAACACTCATATGGGGGGCTTTGTTCGAAGCACTTGCCTACATCAGCATTATGGCAAAATAAGTAGCATGAAATTATTTTTTTGATAAGTTGGTCAATTAGCCAATAGAATATTGACACATACAATATCATCTGCATGTCAATATTCTATTAGTCAATTGACCAACTTACCCTAAAATAAACTTCATACTAACCACTTCCGCTGAAATTGATCCATAATACGATTGTAATCAAAATGACAACATGCCCTCTCATGTTTCAAAATCTAAAGCATTAAAATTTATTTAATTTATAATAACATTTTCACAAAGCAAAAAGAGTCCAAACAATCTGTAAACAACATTTTGGCTGATATATACAATTGTCCCATCCCATAATTCCTTCACAAAATCCTCCACCTCCACCCTTGGCTGTTAAAAGGGATCTAAAATGACGCAAACACTACATAATCTAACAAACATTACTCCCAAAATTATTTAACGGATGGAAATTAAGGAAAACAGGTGAAAGGAGGGATATCCGCATTCAGTAGTAATCGTCCGAATCAGTTTCATAGTCCTCGTCGTCCTCGTCATCCTCGTCAAATTCAAATTCATCTTCGTCGTCTTCATCTATAATGTGCTCATTATCCCAGAGTGGACAGTTACAAGATGGTTTCTTATCCTTCCACTCAGCTCCACATGTATAGCAAAACTCGCACCCACATCTGCAAGGAGAAAGGAGGCAAAGGATAAGCTAACACTACATTGTGGATCAACAAGATAAGTGACATTAAAAATCATATTTTTATTTTCATCCTTGGACAGTCTACAAGCTTTGTGAATCAGTTAGCAAGACAATGTGAGGAGGGCAACAACACTAATAAGTGAACCCACAAAAGTCATTAAAAGTTAAATGTTTTTACAAGCAAGAATTAAGCAGATTCTTCAAATCCTTTTTCTTTGTTTCTTTCTACATTAATTCCTTAAGTTCTCAAACTAGAATTCATCTCATATAACAAATTAAATGAAAAGGAAAAGAAGTAAAAAGCACGCAATTTTATCAAATATGAAATTTAAGACAATTCACGAAAAACAAGACAAAAATTCAAAAGCAGGAAAAGGTAGCATGCTGATAGGAACTCGCGCCTTTTAGATACTTTACAATAGCCATCATTGTATTGACTAAAATTAATAGAAACCATGTCAATTTTGAGTTTAAAAATGTCTCAAATTGACTTCAAAAAGTCAATAATGAGCTTATGTTCTGGAACAGAGAGAGGATTATTCAAGTATCCCCATCAATGAAAACTCAAACAATAAAAAACAGGTGGTCAGAAAATTTAAATTATGAGCAAAATACGATGTTTCCCTGGTACAGACAATTAAGGCAGCAAACATGCTAAAGAAAATGGACTTGAAAAAGATGATTAAGTACTGGAAGTTTTCAACAGTGAAACATCAAATTTAAGAGAAGTGAGTTGTAATTAGAAAACATGTACATGCATATCATATAATTGACACTAAATAGATTTGGGGAAAAAAAGAAGGAGAAGAACATAGAGGGATGATGTAATGTGATTTTTCTTGACATGCTAAAGAAAAATTCTGAAAAGAATTGCCAAACCCAAAGATAACAACCATCGCGTCAAAGTGCATAAAATAATTTTTTTAAACAACGCATGAGACAAATTTACCATAATAAAAGTATGTTAGAAGAATGTAAGTGCTGAACAAGCTATACCGTTGGTAACTATAGACAACTTATCCTACAAAATATAAGAACATGCATAGATTTTAGGAGGGAAAAAAGAAGAAAAAGAAGTTCAATAGATCAAAATTCAGATGTCAGAATAATTCCAAGAGAGTTAACTTAAACAATAATTAGTACCTGCATGTCATGTGGTAGCAACCTGCCACTAGTTCAATCATATGATTGCACTTTACACACTGACGCCATAGATTTCTTGCTGCTAGGGTCTTCAGTTTTACATCTTCTGCATGTGGATCAGGATTATCTCTCTTGTACTCAACGCAGCTCATGCTGTTGTGCCAAGGAACCTTGCAATTAACACAGAATAGACCATGACATTTTTTGCATTTCCTGACTCCAGATTTATCGGCATTAGTGAATATAGTTTTAGAATATTCTAAAACCTCACTTCTCGACATCAATGCAGAGCATTTGGGATAAGGGCAATAGATTTTCTCTGTCACAGGAATAGCAGCTTCTGTCAAGCGTTGGCTCATAATTTCAATCAATTTCGGTGTCAAGAATTTTTTACAACTATCAATTATCAATTCAGAAGAACAGCCTTCATGTGGGCATTTAGGCACCATCCCATGGAGCAACTTCACCTCTACATGCTGTTTCATGCAAGAAAAGCAATAACGGTGCATACAACCATCAATGGAGAAAATCAGACCAACATCTGTGTCTTCCAGACAGATTACACAAGATTCAATCTTTGTACCACTTGATTCAGAAGGCTTGTTAATCTGAGAAACTATTGCCTCTCTAGCAAGTTTGAATGCGAACTTAACATCATTTCGACCCACGTAAGATGGCCTGCAATATGCAAATTTTTTCCGAAGGAGATCCACTTGATTGAGTAATATTGCAAACTTACGTTGCTTTGGTTGCCATCGGCGAGTTACCTATATTTTCTGATAAAAGCTTAGCAACTATCATTGTATTCTATTACCAGCTAAAGCAGCTTTGAAAGTTAAAAACATAAAGGAAAGGATAAAAGAAATCCGGTGGAAGAAGTTGGTTTGGGGGGTGGGGGCAGTCCACCTCCTTGGCAGATATGTTACAGGATCTAATTCTTGACAATTACGCAGTTACATAAACAAAATCTATTAATTTCTACTCGTCAAAAGAGTACAAGAATGTAAACTTACTAGATTAAATGTAGACCTCCGAACTAATAGTTGACTGCATTTAATGACTCAATTGAAAGATTAATGGACCAAACTTGGATAGATTACTTAGGACTGCATCTAAAGACTAAATTGGAATACTTAAAAAACCCATTTCCCACATTCTAGAGACTCTGTAACCAAGAGTCCAAGACAGTTAAAATAACAGCAAACTTAACCCAAAAGTTATTTTCTTCTTTCATGTCATTCTTTCTTGAGCTTTTCTCAGGCTTCATCACCAACAATATCCCTAGTTTTCAAATTTTATATCTATGTAACGAAAACAAATCATTATTTGGATTACAAATATATTATTTTGTGATTTTGTTTCCCTGTGAAATAGGTTCAAATAATAATTTTTCCCAACTATATACATCCAAAAGGAATGGGATTATGTATTAAAGCAATTGCTTAAACATTATCACCTACTTGAGAGAGCAATGCAGGGAATTCAGATCTCAAACTCAATAACAATGTTAGACAAGAAGAAAGCTACAAATATCATTGCCTTGTTTAGACTATATAGCTCCACCACTGATAAAGCATATTCCAAGTGATATCTACATAACTGCAATAGTATGATGCGTCATATTCAACTTCTTGCTTTTGTCCTTTACGTTGTAACCTTAAGTCTAATTATTTATTCTTTAGATGTTTCAATTAGATATAAATTGATAAAGTTTAGAGTTACAAGGGATTATTAGGTGTATCAGTTATCTACTTTCCCTGTATAAATTGTTTAGGTAACTAAGTTCTTAATAGGATAACTGTTTTAGTAGATTTAAAGTTTCACTTGGTCCCAAGTTTTCTTGGTCTATAAGTATTAAGATTTCTATACAGGTTTTGTAATCCCTACAAAGTCGCATACTATATTGATTATTGATGGTTTATAAAATTGAGATTTGGGTTGAGATCATTCCTTTGCCAGCGGATGCAAGTAACCTCCGCAGAGTGATCATTTCTTAGTTAGTGCTAAACTGGGTTGAAGAGAAAAATAAAATACAAAATCACTTTTCATCATTGTTGCACACTACAATATAATTAATGTTCATCTTTAGATTGTTATTGTTCACCGACACCATTTATCATAGTCATTGTTAATATTCGAGTGTATTACCTCACTCAGATTAACTTCTCAAGCTAGGAATGACACTTGGTATCCTTGTCGAAGGCCTGATTGACACTTTCCATATCGAGTTTAATGAGTTCATCAATCCAGAAATTTTACTTGAAGCATCGTTGAATACGAAAACAATACTTTTATTGGTGCTTTCAAAAAATAATAATAATAATGTGAAGAAAAATCGGACATGTTTGCTGACAAACCTCTTGCAGTTATCATGGTTCCTTATTCTCCAAAATTTTAAAATTTGAGATGAATTTTCTCAAAAGAAGAGATGAATGATGAGGAACAAATGCTTAAATTAATAATTATTCTTTAAATTTTTTAGTGGGGTAATGTAATTATATCTATACACTTACTGGTATTATTAGGTGTCTAGGTTAATTAAGTTGTTTATGTATTTTTTGTATCTACTTTCCTAATAGGCTAATATAAATTGAGTACGTAGTTTGAGTACATTTCCTAAATAGGACACCAATTGAGTTTTACTTACTCCCAAATTTACATGGTTTATAAGTGTTAGGTAGTCTATAAAAGTATTTTAATCCTAACAAGTGTAGCATATGCTTGATTATTGTGAGCTTAAAAAATTGAGATTTCAATTGCCCTCGATCGTTTCTCTGCAGACACGAGTAATCTCTGCAGACTGACATGAGTTTGGTTGATTTCTCTATAGAGACAGCCATAATTTATAGTTGTGGTGAAGAGAACACTCAATTGTAATCCTCACAAGTTCAACATATGATTGATTACTGAGAGATTACAAATTTGAAATTTTGGCTGTCAAGCATCTATTGCCTGGATGTAAGTAGTACCTCAAAATATCCTCCAAGGTAACTGATTTCTCTACCGAATAGCAATAATTTATCTTAGTTGTGATCAAGAGATCCTAGTGTTTAGGTACGGATCCCTGACTCGTAGTTACTTACTTAATCTTCCCTGTCCTGCGTCAAAGTCACTTCCACAAGACTAACATGGGAGGCCATTAAAAATTCAAGATTTGAATTAGCTGTTCACTGCATTTCATTATCTCAAAATGAGCTATTACTTTCCCTCTAAAACCTGTACGAAGATTAAGCCACCATAGTCTATCCACCAAATCTCTTCCAGGTCCTTGTCTAACAAAGCTAATGCCATGTTTTGAGTACCATCATTATATATCAGGGCCACATAGTCTTCATTATTCTCTATCAGACTCTCAGAGAGAACATATTTAATATTGTTCATTCTAAAACTACACTCAAATAACTACCACATCGTCACATATACACAAAACTCAATCCCAGTTCACCAATGTTTAACAACCAAACAAGAAGATCATTGATGTCGTCAATATTCAAAATTCTGCATTCTTTTTTTCTAACTACATCCAAATAACCACAATACCAATTATTGCAGAATAAAAATACTCAATCACAAAAGAATGCCACAAAGAAAACTAAAAGTAAACAAGTCAAGTAAAGAATTGTTAACTCACAAATTGGTATAAAGGATAGTAATCACAATAGAACACAACTCTGTTCAATCCCAAAGCAAGTGCCGCATTCAACCCCTCGATCAACGCTTTCCCGGCCACGACCCGGTTGTTCATCCACTCCCCGCTAACTGCCACCGGCTTCCTCATCTCAAAGAGCAGTCCATCGCTCGCATCGCAAATTGCCACTCCAATCCCAGCAAATTTCGGCACCAAAATACCTTTCCTATCCCTAAACTTCTCTTCGCCCAACAAACCCTTAAAATAAACCCTAAACAGTTCAGAATTAACAGCCCTCGATGAAGAACCCTCACCGTACGGCCGCTCAAAGTTATCTCCGTACAATTTCCACTCGTCGTCCGGTATCTGTATAATATCTCCGGCGACTTTACGGTCGTGAATCGAGCGATGAATGTCGTTCAACGATTTTTTCGACACCGAATCGATGAATGCCCGACCACGGAGTTCCTGTTCGGATTTTCGGACTTCGATGAGGTTGGGAAGAGTGAATGGGAGTTGAGTTGGTGGAAGAGATGATGAAGAGGAGGCGGAAGGTTGGACAGATAGAGAAGCGGTCATGGCTTCTTGGAGTTGAAGGTGGAATGCCAAGTCAAAGTCTGAATCGAATGATAGAGCCGCCAGGAGTTCGCGGCGGAGCTCGGCGGTGATGCGGTGGAGCCCGACAACGTCGTCGTCATCGTCTGATAGTGATATTGTCGACATTGTGTGCGTGTTTTGGAATTCCTGAGGATACCGCGAGCCTGTTCGGCAGTGACTTATAAATTGCGCAAATAACTTGACAACTTATAAGTCATTTTGTTATTTTTTTTTATTTAATAATGATTTTTTTTTATATAAATTCAATTTTAAGTCGAAAAAATAAGTAATGTCTATTTTATCCCTTTGTATTTTATCTCTTTTTTATTAATGTTATTTTAATAATTTTTACATTTAATTTTAACTTATAAATCATTATCAGCTGAACAATTTCTTATCTTGTTTAACTTAATTTATAAATCAAATTAATGTCCAACATTTTTATTTATAAATCAACTTATATTTTAATCTTAAGTTATTTTAAAATAAGTACATTGTCGGCTCTTAATAAGTACATTTACTTCCTGCTTCGTCTGAAAATGTAGTTCATTCTTGACTTGTTAATTTATTTATTACTCCCTCCGTCCCAAATTAATTCTTTCGCTTTTGATTTTTTTAAAGTCAAATTGACCATTTTAAAACTAATCTTTTTACTATTTTTTTGCTAAAATATAGGTGAAGAGATTATAACCAAAAAAGAAAGTATATACAATTTATTACTAATCCCAATTTTTAGAATTTTAAAATATATATTTATATATGCTTAATTATTAATTCTAAAATAGTCAATTTGACTTAAAAAAATTAAAACTGAGCAATTAATATGGATTTTAGGAAGTATTATCTTTACTTCACCAGTAAGTAGTATCGGTTAAAAATCCTTTTAATTAAAATTTTAAAAGTCAATACAAAATAAATTAATATAATTTTATGTAATATTAATATATATATATATAACTATAAATATATTTTTATAATAAGTAAAAATAATATCAAATTTTTAATAATTTTGAAAATTAAACACATTTATATTAAATTATAAATGTTGCAATAAAGCAAGGTTATGACTTCGCAAAACATATCGTATAAAAAGATAAATGCATATAGTTGATTAAAATGTCTATTTTAAATATTTTTACAAAATTTAAATTATGTGTATGTATAAACACTTAAAAAATAAAATGTGTTAAAATTTCATATTATTTGGTAATGTAAAAGAACTTCATATGTAAAATTTAAATTATTATATAGTATTCACTACTTTTTAGTGTTAAAACTATGACTTCTCATCTTGAAGATATATGAAAATTAGTAAATTTCCTTATTTTACTCAATTTTTATGGTTATAATTATTTTTAAAATATCTCCCATTTTCATAATTTTTATTAATAATCTAATATAAGTGAATTTTTTGAAAGTTCAGAAGAAGAAAAAAAGACAAAGAAATAAAAAAGAAAAAAGGATACTTTATCGGGTTGTTGTTGTTTTCTGTTTTATATTCACTTTTTGTTATGTATTTTTATATAGTGTTTTTTACCAAAATAAAATTCCTTTTGTTAGTTTTTCTTTTAAATGTTAAGGTATTCATCATACTATTCAAACGTAATATTTTGACTTTAATTTTAAAATCATAATATTAGAAAAGTAATTAAATTTAAAAATATTTTAATCAGGCTTTAGTATTTACATAATCAACATAAAATGTAACTTTTATATTTTGAGAGTGAGATAGCAATGTCGTAAATAATTATATTAATATCATTTATTATAATATTGAAACTCGAAAGGTGACTCATTCAAATATAGGACCTCACATTAAAGAAAAGAAAAATAATATACATTTTCATAAATATTAAACGAAATTGGATTTGTGACCAATATTAATATATATATGATAAAATAAAATAAATTAAAGCAAAACACTTATGAACACTATAAGAAAAAGGTTTATCAGCGACCGCACATGGTCGCAGATACCAATCAGCGATCGACTGCGGTCGCTAATAGTTGTCGCATAAAATCTGGTCGATTGGATGCACATCAGCGACCGACCTATCTGTGATCGACCACGGTCGCAGATGTCGATCGCTATTACTAATATCCGAGACCGGATGTGCGGTCGTTGATAGTATTGGTCGCTGTTAAGCCTTTTTCTTGTAGTGAAATTCATATAGATTCCATATGCACATACGTCGCAATCATAATTCGACTGAAAGCTCAATCTAGAGTATTCTAGATAACAATAACTTTTTATGTATTAACGAATACAAGATTATTTCCATCTTGTTAATTTTTTATTATTAAATAAAACACAATAGATTTAAGAAAAATAGTCAAAAATAACTTGTTAGGCTTTCGACAAATTGCTCTGCTTATTTAAACACGTAACTTCAAATTAATTAACATTATACGAAGAGGGGTCTCAAATATATATTTATTTTTTGGGCATATACTTGCACGCGTGTTAATTATCTTTAAATTTTAATGGTTAAAAAAGTAATTAGACTCAAGAAAATGGATTATAAAGTGAGAGAAAAAGAATGGAAATATATAAGTGGGTAAATGGGAGTAGAAAGAAATAACATTTTTGAAAAATATATATAAATAGAAATTAATTTAGTGTTTTTTTTGTTACTATATAGCTTTATCATAAAACTGTGATTAATTGCACAAAATTAAGTTAAATAATTGCTAAAGCTATTGCTCTCACTTTATTAAAAATATGATAATGAGTTTTCATGTCAAATTTAACCCATGCACCTCAGGGTGGTGGGGGCATCGAATTTTGGAAAAAATATTTAAATATGCACCTTTGGGTCATATAAAAAATAAATTCAGGCATTCAACTTAAAATAAATTGATTTTTTTTTAACTAAATATAACTCCCACGCGTCCCCTCTATGTATGAACGTCAAATACCGACATAATAAATTATAATGGCAAGTTAATTTGCTTATGTAGGTGTATTAATAAGATTTTTAAGGTAATTTACATTAGGGGTAAACTTTAAAAAGTAGTACTAGTATTCAAGATTAAACGAGTAAGAAATTTTATTGGAGGACTAAACATGCAAAATCACCTTAATTTGGGGGCCAGCCAACAAAGGGTTTATATCCCATTATTTAATTATAGAATTACTGAAACCCAAAAGACTTGAACTCAAAGCCGACCTAAAAGTCAAAAGAAGACCAAGAAACAAGTTGACACGCTTACGCTAAAAATATATATTCCATGTTTGTCTTTTAAAAAAATATAAATTTATTTTAATTTATTAGTAGTTTATAATTTTAAAATAAAATAAATTATTTATTTTTCTATATTTTTTTATTATCTTAAAAAATTCTCTCTTTTATATTAATAATTTTTAACTATTCAAAAAAACAATAATAATAAAATTTTAAATATTAAATAATAATATTAAATAACTTTGTTAATAGAAGCATAAAAACACAATCTTTTATGAACGTACAGACTAAACGTTCTTCCAAGAAGCCAGACAAGAGACCACGCCAAATTGCGGTGGAATATTCCCCCCCTGAAATTGTCAAAAAAAACCCACCTCCCCACTAATTTTCTTGTTCATCTTGTTCCGGCAGACTCCCTAAATTATCTCTCTTTCTATTCATTATTTTCACTGAATATTAGAAGGAAGAAAGCTGATTTTTTAGTGATATAATCTTTGTGCAGAATGGTTCAGATCAAGGAATTGTATCCTTTCTTACCCACAATTGTTTTACATGGTTTCTTTTCATTGTTTGTATGTTTGTGCACTTTTTTGGATTTCTGAGTTTCATTTGGCTGCTGAGGTAGAATAAAGAAGAAGAAGTGGATTTTCCAACCATTTGATGGGGAGTCAAAGAAGGAAAAGCTTATACATAATTGGGAGCTGAACAACTACTTTAACTCTCTTTTTTCCCCTTCTTTTTTTCTTCCTATTGTTGATTTATTGTTCAAGTACAAATTCTGAGTTTTATTTATTTTCTGAAAATTTAACACTTGCTGATTTCTATATGATCAACAATAGTGAGGTGTGATATTGATTTCCCATGAACTGTAATTGCATATGGTTGAAATTTATTCTGTTCTTCTTGAGTTTCCTTGACCCATATTTTTTTCTAATGGGGGTGCTAAAAAAGTCGAATTGTCATGCCTTTGTCATTGGAAGAGGTATATCAACTGAACTAGTTTAAGAATTATTTGAATATAGTTCATGTATTGAAAATAACTAATTATTTATACAAAAAATTTTGAGTGCAGTATCAAGTAGCTCAGATGTACATGGTCATGAAAATGCAACAGCAGAGTGCTACCAATAAGGAAGGAGTGGATGTTTTAGAGAGCAGGCCTTTTGAAGATGATGTCTTTGGAAAGGGCCGATATACATCCAAAATTTACCGGCTGCAGAGGTAATTTGATGCAAAATGGAGCCTTTGAATTTTAATATCTCAATTGCAACTATTAGACAAATTTGTGTTTGTTATCCCTCCTAGGAGTGAGTAGAAGTGGGAATTAATCCGCAGATATGGTTGATTAAATCTGTGTGTTGCACTTGCTAAACTTGGGCATTTGCTTGTCCTAAAATATATATATGAAAGCAAATGCGTAGTTTGAAGTTTGAAGGTGAAATATGTTTTTAGTTTGAAGGTGAAATAAGTAGTAACAGTGGTGGTAGTACAAGAAGATATGTGGAAGAGCTGAAGAGAGGAGAATCATACTTCCCTGTTGCATAAAGTTATGTAACAGGACACAAACACATTCTTAAATTGTCACAGGTCAATTTTATTAAATTGAATAAATCACACATTTGTAAGCCATTGTCTTCCCCTTAAAAAGTCATAAGAGAATTAAGAGTTTCAATTAAATTTGAATGGTTGACCTTTGACATTTTTGAAGACTGCAAAACCCTCTATATAAGTTAACTTAAGAAAACATATATTTATTTGAAAAAAATAAATGATGAGACTCACTTTATTATAAGCTTTATCGCACAATGTGAAAAGCGGCGAATCTTCAATTTGCCACGGCTTGTTGTTAATTACAAGATCTATGTTTTTATTTTAAAATGTTAAATGAAATCACATCATTTTTATTTAAATATATCTGAAATTGAATTTAAAAAGTCAAACTTGATCTTATATCTCGGAACAAAGAGTGTACTTTAAAAAAAAATCTTGTCACAACTCACCACTGTTGTGTGAAGATGGGTTTGAGATACGTGCCAAGAGTTCCTTAATGTAAAACATTTAGCTTAGGCTAAATTTTAAAGTTTAAATAGAGGGATTATATATATTATTTTTTCCCTGCAGTTTTCTTAATTGGAGGAGAATTTTTGTTATAATGTACTCTCTGGTAAGTTGCTAAGGGCAATGTAGACATGATTACCTAAGTCAGGCTCATGTCTTGCAAATAATTGAGGTTGGGTTTAGACTGCTCATACTTATTGTTCCAATGCTATTGTTACTGGTTTTGGATCAAATACATATCTTCTCACTACAATGGGAAAGGAGATACTATATTTTTCCTATTCCATTTTCTCAATGGAGAAAGTTCAAGAGCTTGTTTGTTTGTTTGTTGAGCATAGTGACTTATCGGCTTATTTGTTTATTACTAGAACTACATAGGTCATCTGCAAGTTCATTTTCATAATTGCTCATTTCTGTTCGCCTCTTTGTGATGATTGTTAAGATTTCATGGCATCATTATTTTATTAATTTTACCAATTAAATAAATTCTATTATGATTATCTTAGTAACTGATGTGTATAGATTGCAACAACTTTTGTCCTTATATATGATGCTGCCTTTTCTGTTACACTGGATCATAAAGTCCTTACTTCTTTTTGATATCTGTATGCTACTTTTGCAGTAAAGCTCCTACATGGCTTACTACTTTCGCACCATTAGATGCTCTTGTGATGAAAGAGGAAGCCTGGAATGCATACCCAAAATGCAAAACAGGTTTAAATTAATTCTCGTGATTTCTCACTTTTATTATATGTTTTCTCTGGACCCTAATTGATCTATTTATTGTTGCTACATGGAACTGGATGCCATTTTATGCAGTGATTAAGGTAATTATTTTTTTATCCTTTCATTAATTTTCTGTTTGGTGGATGTCCAATGGGAGATGTTTTTATATGAAACCTCATATTTCTTGTTTTCTATTTTTGTAGTGTCCCTACTTCACAAAGTTTAGTCTTACTATTGAAACTATTCATAGAGCCGACAATGGGCACTCAGAAAATGTAAGTTTCTTTGGAACTAATTTTATTTTATTTGAAATGTATTTGGGATTTGCAGGCTGTAGTTCAACTGGGTGCTATGTTGTTGATCTTCCACCTTTCATTATGTTACGGGTTTTTCTGATCTCATTTAACTGAGAAGTTGACTATCTAGGTGCATGGTCTAAGCAAAGAGCAGCTAGCATCCAGGCAGGTGGAAATTATTGATATTGCTTCAGCTTCAAATGACTATTGGAGTTACGTAGTGGGAAGTGACAGTATTGATATGTCAAAATTCCAATCAGCAAGGACTGGCCGTGGTCCACTATTAGATGGGTGGAAGGTTAGTATCTTAATATCTTGTCCCAAAAAAAATATTGATACTTGCAGAAAATGTGAAATGTAGGCATGTACCGCACATAAGCCTTCTTAGCACATGCTTATATCTGAACCAATAGTCTACATTTTTCCGTTCTTTGGCATTTTCTCTTTCTTCTTTGGTTTTTATTTAGGTTTGTAAAACTCTACAATTGCCGGTGCTACGCTTTCTCCCATTTATGGGATGTAACATGTGAGCAAATGAATTTATGTCGCACATCATTTCCTCGTCAGTGAGACCTTTAAAGCCTCCATTCTCTATGTCAAAAGTCTCCCACTTATCTCTGTAGAGGAATAAATCCTTGCGCTATTCTATCCCTTTAACTAGCAGATTTTCCAACAATTTTGTGAATGCAAAAATAAGAGTGTCATTTTGACCACATGATTAGACAACCAAAAAAAGGAAGAAATTGATGGAATCAAAGGGTTCTTAGCAGTGGCGTTCTCCTACATTTTTTTATTTTGTACCCACTCCATCTCAGAAAATCAAAGAATTTTTCACTTTCCACAACATACCAAACTTTCACCGTCTTTCCCCTACTTTCTTTGCTGAACAGCAGTAGCAATATATATATATATATATATATATATATATATATATATATATTTCTCAATGCATTATCAAGGCATAAATTTCTTGGAGGGACTCAACCTCAAAAAGGAGTAATAAACAAGCAAACGGTAAAGTTCTTGAAAGAACTAGAAGCCACATGCATAATTATATCAATCATCAACGTCCTACTACAAAGATATCATGGATGAGACCTTTTTAAATTATGACCCTATCTATCCACAAACTATAATCTAAAGTAGACAACTTAGATCCCAGATGGTCTGAAATCATATTAAATAGCTTCAAAACCCTCCCATTGGAAACTGATTTCTACGTAGAACAGGCTTAACTACGTAAATCATTTCTAGAAAATGATTCCATGTTGAACACCGTGTGCACTGTGCATAATCTTTAACTTCTTTGACTTGTGGATTTCACCTGCAAGGCATGTTAATAGATCACATAACTATTGAGTTTTCCTCTCGGAACTATTTAGTCGCAGGCTTGTATTAGCATTTTCTTTCATCATTTGCATATTTGACATAAGGTGTATTGATGTGTTGTGTATTTATACTTTCAGGATAGGTGTAATCCAGTTATGACAGCATACAAGTTGGTGACAGTAGATGCTCCATACTGGGGCTTTGGTAGTCAATTGGAGCAGGCTTTGATTGCGGTATTACCTCTTAGACTTGATCAATCTAGCTAGATCAATGATGTTTGACTTTTGAACGAATGCCAGCTTAAATATTATTTTTTTCAACATTATATTATTATTTGACCATAATTCTTTATATGCTGTCACTGACCCATTAGATATATCATTCAGGCACGGGGAGTTACTTATAGTAGATTGTGATGCCTAAACTCTGATATTTGTCTCTAGTTATATACTCTTATTTTCCCTTTATTGGGTTGGTTTATGATATGGTGCTTGTAAATTCATTTGGAATAAATAGATAATCTCTGTATAAATTGGGATACACTAATTGCAGGGTGAGAGGGCACTTTTCCATGGAAGCCACCGAAATTGTTTTGCTTGGATCGATGAATGGTTTGAGATGAAAGTTGATGTGATCCGTAAACTTGAACAGCAACGTGTTTCACCATTTGAATGAGGTAAGGAGATTATAAATTCTTGGCATTGTTGTAAAAGTAATGTGACAAATTTTGTGTTCATTTCATCATGGATTCTTATTTGAAGATTTTAACCCTTAATTTATATAGAAAATGCTTGCAAAACAAGGAGGAAGAAGACGGTGAGATTTACACTTAACTGTGAGATCTACGGCGGGCATTTCTAACTTTCTGTTGCATCACCAGATGTATATTGATTTTCCCGGTGATATAGTTGGTGCCACTGATGATGTGATGACAAGGGTATAATTACACGCCTGCATCAAATATTTATTGATTGAAATTCTTTTGAACTGATAACCTGATATAGTTATTTTCCAGATTTGTATAGAAAAAAAGTAAGAGTGCTGAAATTTGTAATTTAATTGAGACACCTCCTCTCATAGAGAAAAGGTTTCTTCTTCTTCTTCTTCTTTTTTGGGTTTTGTGGTGCGGGGTTGTGTGGGTGGGTGAGTTTGTAAAGCTGAAATTTCCAATATTTCCTATGCGAGTTTGTCATAATTTCATCAGCTTGCTGCTTGCTAACACTACTAGACTAACAACTTATGGTTTCGTTTGGATTGATCTGTCTGGACTTTTGGGTGGGCTGGCTGGCTGGGTCAAAAAATTTAAATTGTCAAAAATTATTACTTATATAAGTTAAATTTCTTTATAGGGTATACTAGTTAGTTACTTTATAGGGTATATCACTAAATTAATTTATAAGTAACTTTTGAGATGTAATCCATCCGGCTCTAAAACAGAGACTCAATGATAAAAACGAGTTTTTCTTCAAAAGCATGGCTAAACAATATATGTCAACTAAATAAAATTTTACATTGATTAATTTATCTTAGGTCATACTATATTTTATCTAAAATAAATAAATTAATCACATTACAAATGAATAATTCTGTCTCTCTCTCTATACAAATCTAAGAGCCAATTAATACACAACAATACAATGACAAAATGAAAAAGTAAATTTAAGTAAAAATAGTATCAAACACTTTTATTTATAAAGTCTTCTAAATTTTAAGTTATAAGTCGTTTTAAAATAAGTCATTGTCAAAAGAGATTTAAGGATTTGGATTTTAGGACGTTAGTAGTTAAGAGCATGAATAGTATTAGAATAATGCTCCCTCTCTCGCAAATTAAATATTTAATTTCGATTTTTTTAGTTAAATTAATTGTTTGTATAATTAATAATTAAGTATATACAATTTTTTAAAAAATTATAAATATTAGGATAATAGTACATTATATATACTTCTTCTTAGTTAAAAATTTGTCACCTACATTTTAATAAAACTCATACAAATTAATTTAAAAAATTGTCCATTCGACCTTAAAAATGTCAAAATTTGACATTTAATTCTGAACAGATTAGTTAGTTTACTAGTCCATCCGTGCTAGGCCTAAAGATTAGAGACGGCCGAACGATAGACATCCAAAATGGGCTTAAGTAATAGTCAATGGAGAAAGAAATGGGCTTTTACTTAAATCCAGGGACTAGCCCAAATCATTTTATTTATTTTTTCCTAAATTTAAATGTATTAAAATAAAAACAAAATACACGGGCAAAGCTTTTAATCTATTTTATTTACAGGTTGGTAGGTCTATTGCGAAATAATTCAACTACTGGGATTCTCAACCGAGACCACAATTACACAAATGCTTTAAACGACTCCCTATTACAATAATCTTGACACTTAAAACATATTACTATTAAAGTATACAAAATTGTAGTGGCTGCTGATTGATGCTTTAATTTTAAAGATATATTTTAATTCTTAAAGTTAAAAAATATCATATTAAATCTCAAATTAATATAAATTTATTTAGTTTTATTTGATACAGTTATTATAATTGTATAATATATAACAAAAATTATTATTAATCACAAAATTAATTTTATTTTAAACTTTCATAAATCATATTAATTTTAAAATTTAATATAGCATGAGTATTCTTTCAAATATAAACCTTTTTTATTAAAGTAGAAAAAATGAAAAATGAAACTCGAGCTTAGAGTATTGGAATATGGAGTAGATTCTTAAAAAAATTAATATAAGTAAGCAATTGTGTCTTTTAGTAAGCAGCCGTTACCAAATAGGGTCCCCAAAAATCAAAATCAAACTACACTAGTATTATTCTATTTTAAAATTTTAAATGAATGACAAAAATTATATATATATTTTTTAATAAAATAAGATAAAGTATATAAAATAAAGAATAACTAAAGAGTTGTTTATTTATTTCTAAATAAGTAAAGTCTGAATCTGGTCGATTAAGTCATTTAAATTGTTTGTTTTTTAATTTAAAAATTCTTAATGTATTTAAATGATTAATCCAGAAAGTTGTGATTGAATCTGTAACAAATACTGTTGAATGATATTTTTACTTACATATTCTCGTCGACAATTAAAAATTACATTCAATATCCATCTTGTTTTAGTATTGTAAACAAATGTTATGTACAATATTTTTTTAAAATTTTTCTTTAACAAATTAGTTAATCAATTTAATGAATGTTGTTATAGTTTTTTGTTTTGATTTTATGGATCGTGAGAATATTATTAATATTTTTAAAATTATATTACTAATAATATATTCCTTAATTTTCATTAGATAATATTGTTTTATTTATAATTATATAATAAATTTTTTCATAACAACTCAAGATATTAAAATAAAAATATACGTAATAAAATTTTTAAATAGATAATTATCAAAATTTTAAATAGGACTTAATACTTTGTTTAGCTTATAATCCCTAAAATATTTGGTGAGATCTATTAAAAAATATTTATTAATTTAACAAAATATAACTGATTTTTCACTCTAATAAATTATGTGATTCATTTATGATAAATTCTACGGTCACGGGACAGAACTAGTTATTTTATGAGTATAATATTATGAGATAAATTGTACTGTGCTTATTTTTTTCTACGCTCTCATAAAACGACACACTCTCTCTCTCCAAACAGAAAACTCAAACTAAAACACTCTTTCTTTCTCTCTTCCACCAGCAAAAACAACGCAGAGACAAAGAAGATAGAGAGAAAGGAGGAAAGTGCATTGGGAACTGCCCCGCACGAGCAGAGTTTCCTCCAGCTTCTCCGTTCTGCTTCTAATGGTTTGATGGTATTATTCGAGTTCAGAATTCAGACCTTCCAAACAAATTTAAGCTCTAGATAAACTCCTCTTTCATCTGTTCCCAAGATTCTCTTGGTAAGCATAAAAACACATGCTACTTCAAATTTCTTCTTTTCTTTCTTTATCTTCTCGACAAAATACAAAACGGATTACTGTAAAAGATAACCCCTTTTTATTCTTTCTTTCCCCCCTGATTTTTATTGGGTTTTCATTTGTTTCTCGGGAAACAACAAAAGGAAAATGCTTTAAACTTTATGGGTATTATTAATAATAATAATAGTATTATATTATCCCCATAATACTGGGTTTCTTTGGGTTTTATTATGTGGGTTTGGATGAGTCAGTGGTTGTAAATTCATGACTAATTTCTCATTCTTGTTTTTTTGTTTATGTTTAATGTAATGATGTTTTTCTTTTGGACGAGACATATTTTTCTGCCTAAGACATCAGTGTTAGGTCAGTTTGTTATGAGCTTGACAGCTCAAACTTTTCAGGCTTTTTCTGCTGGAGGTCTTCTTTTTAAAAGGGTAATGAATCTCAGAAAGGCCGATTAACAAGTATCTCTTGGCTCTCTGTTTGCAGAGCATTTTTTCTGTCTAGATTTGTAAATGGCCCATTTTTGGTTGATATTTTAGCCCCATTGTTTGCAAATTTGAGTTTTCTAGTTGTTTTAACTTACTTTTGATCTGTACCCTTGATCTACTCATTAGTTTTGACCAAAGTTCTTGTGATTGAGTAACAAGCAAAATGATATCTGAAAAAAGTTTATAGAGCCCCCACCTGAGTGGTTTTTCAGACCAACCCTGTTTAAAAATTGCTAGTTTCTTCAAAATGTCAAACACCCAAAAGTAGCATCTCCCATAATCACGGCAGTAATGGTGGTGGGTTCTAAATGACAAAATTGCCCCTGGACGGCAACCAAATTTACCAAGGGTGCCCTCCTTTGCTATCTGTCATAGAGTTTGTGTAACAGGGTAAAAGGGTAATTTCATAATTTATTAATTTTAATCTAGTTATATTGCCTCATAAGCTATATATGCTTGTGATTACAATAAATAATGGTTGTCAAGCACACTTGGAAGTGCTAGAGTATTGAATGTGGCAAATTAAGATGGAAGATCACAGAGTACATTTTTTTTCTATTTTGGTTATTTTGTTTGAATGATTATTATTCATTTATCTGATATAACTATATAGAGATGTGAAGAAATTCTGTTCTTCTTGAAGCATTTACTTTTGTCATGTACATTTTCCTCACATTGGATGCCTCCATCTCTCTCTCATTTGGCTTGTGATTTTCTGACTTTCGCAGGAGCTGTGGGGCAGGGAGCATTGAAGTAGCAGCAAGAATTACATAACCCATTTCACTGTTGCTAGGAAGGTAGATAAAGATATGCAGACTCCTAAAGCAAGGTATGTTTTATAGTCTTTTTATGGATCTTAGCTCTGCCTTTAAAAGAGTTTTCAGACAGCTGGTAGGTGGAATTAATGGTTTTTCTGTTCTTCTAATGAATTGGGTAAAGTGAAAGCTATCTAATTGATTGCATGTATAATTTCAGATGCCATATGTAAGTAGATTTTTTAATCTTTTATCACATTAATTTTCTGTTTGTCTGGTCGAAATTAAAAGAGCCCATTATTGGGATTATCTACTATTTTTTTCCCTTAAAAATTTAAAGCTGTTTGTGTTTTCTGCTGAAAATTTATGAATATTTACTGTTGTATAATCATTGGGGTCTGTCTTATGTCTTCGAAACTATAAACGACACATGTTGACTGTTGCCGATGAGAATATACGATTTTCTTGGTCCATCCCCACTATCAATCAGGTTTGATTGGAAAGTTTCTGAGTTACATTTGGCTTTCAGGATTAAAATAAGGTTTAGTGAGTTTTGCTCTCTCTCTCTCTCTCATGAAAGTTTTGGGCTGTTGATGGCCCACTACATGGACCTGTGGAACAGCTGTAAAGGGTGGGGTTCCATAAGTGGGCCATAGAAGCTATATTCTAAATTATCTTTTTGCTGATTTTGTATGAAAATTTTGAGCTCTGGTTTTTATCTTTCTGCTGGGTTTGATGGAAACTTGCAGATGCAGTTACATAAACCTTACATTTGGGCACATAAAAAGACTCGTTTATTTGTTTATTTTACTAATGTTATAGGAACTTGCTCATCTATTATAAACGCTATGTTATAGTTCTTGTTCTTTCTTGGATTAACATTACTTGTTTCCTTGGTCCTCAGTCAAAAACTTTAACATACAAAAGTGCATAGTATCTGCTTATTTTCTTATGCTTTATGCTTTATGCTTTATGCTTTATGCTTTATGGCGAGGATTGTATAATATGGTTGTTGTTATGTGACTGAAAATGGCAGTGCCTTGAATACATGTAGCTTTACTTGTCTGAGTACGTATTGAATGCAATAGTACTTCAATTCACTTCAGACAGTCGAGTAAAATTGTCTGTCTTATACTATCTTGCGCTGGTCCTTATCTTATTGCCAAGCTAATTACTCAATTTAATCCACCCAGTCATTGGTTATTCTGAACTTTTCAACTTATACACCCATATCCTGAATATCAAAATTTCATAACGTTCTCCAAATTACTTTCTTATATTTGAGGTTCCCTCGTTTAATTGCTTTCTGTTTGATTGCTCCCAAGTGATCTTATTATAATTTCTTGTCTTAAGATCAGTCTCCAGAATTTCAGTAAGGTCTACCTAGAATATTAGGTTGTCAAGAACAACTTTGGTGCCTGTTGTTTTGTTACACATCTGCAGCTACTCTAGTGCATGGTCTGACCTAATGCCTAATATGACTGAATATAATCTAAAACATAGAAGCTGACGGCTGCAGTCTCATAACAAAACACTCGATTGAAAATGGGTGTTTGATGAAGGATAATGGTTCGAGTTATACGCTAGCTAAATGATTGACTCTCATATGACTGGTTTTTGTTGCAGAAAAAGTTCTTCTGAAGCACCTCAAAAAATCTCTCCTCGATCCATTTCTTTGGAAGTACCTAAAAAAGCCTCTCCTCGAGCCTCTTCAGAAGGGCCTCAAAAGCTTTATGCTCAAGGAGTGTCTTTGGAAGTGCCTCTAAAGATCTCTCCACGAGCTGTGCGCCAAATCAAGACAACTGGATTAGAATCTGATTCAGCATCTTCTTCGAACCATAAAAGGACACCAAAAGATAGAAGCCCTAAAGTCCCTGAGCGCAAGTCACCTCGAAGCCCCGTTCCCGAGGTAAATTACTAAACAGGGCCTACCTAACTAGCTGCAGTTCACAGTGCAGGCATTTACCTGGACTTGTCAAACTCTGAATCTGTAGTGATAGTTTACACTCTTAAGCATCAAGCCTATGTGGTTTGTTATTATTTTCGATCTAGAGTAATACGAGGTCTATTTTTCCTTATCAAACAAACACAGCCAATATGTACATGTACCACTGCATATCTTGATTACTACTTCATCTCTTTCCTGCTCTCATGGTTAGACCCATAGAGTTCAATTTTTTTGTTCTTTCTCATGTTATGACGTCTATGCTTTTCTTTTGAGCCTTTCAACCGGACAAAATTGTGTGTTTCTAGCAAAATTTCACAATAAATTGTTCTCGAGTTGCAGAAACAATTTGCAAGAGTAACTTGCCCTTGTTGTCTTAACAAACCAATGACACCGAATATTGTTCATCATTTCTAAACCTTATCTTCTTATTGCAAGCTCCAGAGAAAACGCTCAAGCAGGGTTACGGAATTGGAATCTCAGATTTCTCAGCTTCAGGAAGATTTGAAGAAAGTGAAGAATCAGCTAAGCTTGTCAGAATCATGGAAGCAGCAAGCCCAGCAAGATGCAGAGGAGTCAAAAAAGAAGCTCCTAGCCATGTCTTTAAAGCAGGAAGAAGAATCCCAGCAACTATTGCCACAGTCTGCTTCTGAGGAGTCCCATCATATTGAACTAGAAAAGATCTCTCAAGAGCTAGATCAGGCATGGCAATCTGAGATCGAGGCCTCTCAAAAGAAACAATTTGAGGAATCGGCAGCATTGGCCTCTGCACTAGATGAGATTAGGCAACTCAAGGTTCAGCTTGAAATGGTAGTTGATTCAGAGGCTACACAAACCAAACACGCAGAATCAGCATCTGCTGAGCTTGTAAACTTGAAAGAAAAGCTGGCAGAAACCCTTTTGCTTGCAGAGGACATGAAAAACCAGCTTAGGGACTGCAAAGAGTCAGAAGTTCAGGCCCAAGCTCTTGTTGGTGAAACTCTTTTGCAACTAGAGACGGCTAAAAGAACTGTAGAGAATCTTGGATCAGATAACACTAAAGCCATGGAAGCGTACGATGCTATAGCTTTGGAATTGGATCAATCGAGGGCGTGTGTAAATTTGCTGGAAGAGCTTGTTGACAAACTTAAAAAAGAAACTACCACTGCTGCTAACAGTGTCTCTCAAAATTCTGCTGAAAATGGAGAAAGAGAGAAGTCAATTGAAGCAGAGCTTGTATGTGTAACTTCTGAAGTAGAATATTTAAGGTCTGCTCTAGAAACTGCAGAGATCAAATACCATGAAGAACAAATTCGAAACACTCTGCAAATTAGAAGTGCTTATGAGTTAGTGGAGCAGGTAAAGTCTAAATCAAGCCAAAGGGAGGCTGAACTGGAGGCAGAACTAAAGAAATCAAAAGCGGATATTGAGGATTTGAAGGCAAACCTGATGGACAAGGAAACAGAATTGCAGGGTATTTGTGAGGAGAATGAAGTTCTGAATATGAGGCTGGAGACTACTTTGTTGGGCCAGAGAGAAATTCTATTGGAAAAGGAGCTGAAGAAAACAAAGTTAGATGCCGAAAATTTGCAGGCAAGTTTGATAAATAAGGAGACGGAATTAAAGACCATGTCAGAAGAAAATTCAATGCTTAAGTTGGAAACCAAGAAAAAGGAATTGAACACGGGTAATTTAAACGATGAAGTTGTTGCTGAACTTGAAGCCGCAAGGGCTGCTGAACAAGATGCTGTCATGAAGCTTGGGTACGTGACAGAGGAGGCAGATGAGAGTAACAGGAGGGCAGCACAAATGACCGAGCAGTTGGAGGCAGCGCAGTTTGCAAATTCAGAAATGGAGGCAGAGTTAAGAAGGGTAAAGGTGCAGTCTGACCAGTGGAGGAAAGCGGCAGAGGCAGCTGCATCTATGCTCTCTACTGGGAATAATGGGAAGTTTGTCGAGAGAACAGGTTCATTGGACAGCAACTACAGTCCCACGACTGGTAAGATTGGTTCGCCTTACGCCGAGGATATGGATGATTTTCTGAAGAAGAAAAATGGGAACGTGCTGAAAAGGATTCCCCTCTTATGGAAGAAGCCACAAAAATAGTAGCATCCTTTTGCAGGTAGCCTTACTACCTGCATTTCTTTAGTTTATTGTTACAACAATGGGTTTCATAACTAAATCATTTGTTTCTTCTTTGAACAGATGCTTGGCAACAGCCAAATCGTCTTTTAGAGAGAAGGAATTTGTGTGCCGCCAGTGCTTCAGTTACGTTTTCTAGTACTTTACAGTATGCAAGTGTGATAGTGAATCTTGGTCCTTTATGTCAAGCCTTGATAATGTATAACCCAACTTTACAATTTTGCTGCCTTCAGATGGTGGTATACATTATTTACTGTGTATCAGATGACTAATATGATGTAAACCAGTTGCCATTCATGGCACTGCTTGGAATATACTTGCTTCGTCCCGGAATGATTATCAATTATTTTTTAATCTTTTCCCCCCGTAATATTAAATTTTGTCTTGGACATCATTTTTTCCATTTGATATTGGTAAAAAAAATATATTATGTGGAGGTGTGATGCCTGTCCAGCTGTCCTTAATAACCTTAATACGTGGAAAAATAAATCAAAAGTCAAAAGAGCTGATTTTGGGACATACTCGGAATTGTTATTTTTACTAGTCCCCAAACTAATTTCTGTTTGTCAAAATATAGTGATAAATATGGTAAATGATGTTATAGACTATTGATATCAATATATATATATATATCAATATATATATATATATATATATATATATATATATATATATATATATATATATATAGCACAATCTCTAATTTGAAATCAATTAAAATGATGACATCATCAATTGAAAAAATCGTTGAGTTGACTCTTAATTAATTAAGTGAGTTAACTCACTTAATTTGATAACTCATCTATTCTTCTATTCTTATATATAAATATACATAAATGATGATACACATAAATAATTTTTTATTTTATTTTCTCTTCAATAACAATATATAAATACACATAATCAAATCAATTGCAAAAATCAAATAATAATGGAAAATCAAACAATAAGAACGAAAAAAAGTCTTAACAATAAAAATGAAAAAAAACTAAACTCAATCAATATAAATACACATAATCAAATCAATTGCAAAAATCAAACAATAATGGAAAATCAAACAATAAGAACGAAAAAAATCTTAACAATAAAAATGAAAAAAAACTAAAGGAGAAAAATGGTCCTACAATCAATATATCAATATAAATACAGCACAAACAATTGATTTCAATCAATTGAAATCAATTTATAACTTTATTTTCAAATCTTCCAAATTTCAAATCAATTTATCCTTAACTCAATCAATTTTAAATACATGTGAAAATATTAGTTCCCAAATTAGTAATATAATTAATGATTTATTTAATCGATCAAAATAGATATAAATTTTAATATATATATTTTAAAATTTAATAAAAATTAATTACTATTTAATGTGAGGGTAGTATAAAAATTAAGTAATTAATATTTTTTAAAATTAACAATTAACAAATACTAATAAATAAATAAATTTTAGTCTTTAAAATTTAGTTAAAAATGAATGAAAGAGGGTAAAGTACCATAAAACGGATAAAAAATATTGACCATTCATCTTCCCATTCAAAATTTAATAAAAAATTAATTACTATTTAATGTGAGGTAGTATAAAATTAAGTAATTAATATTTTTAAAATTAACAATTAAGAAATACTAATAAATAAATAACTTTTAGTCTTTAAAATTTAGTTAAAAAGGAAAGAAGAGTAGTACTACCATACTTGATAAAAATATTGACCATTCATCTTCCCATATAAATATTAACACAAGCAATTGATTTCAATCAAATGAAATCAATTAAAATCAATTTATAACTTTATTTTCAAATCTTCCAAATTTCAAATCAATTTACCCTTAACTTCCATCTTATTATTATATCAATCTCAATTATATAAATTTCTCAATCAATTTCAAATCAAATCCCAATTAATTAATTTCAAAATCTCACTTTCTCTTCTTCCACTTTCGCTTTCTTCCCTTACCCACTCTTCCATCTTCTCAATCAACTCAATTATTTTTCTCAAATCCAAATCCCAATGGTTTTCAAAATCTCCTTTCTCTCTCTCAACTCTCCTTTCTCTCTCCAAACCCTTAAATACCTCTCCACTACAATCAGAGCTCCGCTTTTGCTCTAAATTTCCCAATTTCTCACCACCGAATCAAGTTCACTTTAACCTTTAAGAAGCTTCAAACAAATGGCTTCCATCAATATGTCATGCCCCTTAACACCTTTGTCCAGATCACAGTAAGTTCCCTTTTATTTTTCTCTCTCAATCTTCATTTTGTTATAACACCTTTGTCCAGATCACAGTAAGTTCCCTTTTATTTTGCTCTCTCAATCTTCTTTTGTTATTATCATAATCTCAACAAATGCATCTAAGTTTTTGTTGTAAACCAATTTATATTGATTTTTGATTGGAAATTTAGGTTTATTTTATTTACAACTTTTGCGTTGAATACTTGGATATATTGGGTTTGTCTAAATTCATGAAATTTTCTTTTTATTTTATTTTTTTATTTAAGTATTCAATGTTGATTTTTGTTTCGTTGGTGGAGAGTACATGAAAGATAGGGAGATGTGAAGCAACATGGCAATTATGTGGGTCGTCGGAGCCTCTGTATTCAAGCCACAACTCAGGTCAGTGATCCATGAGCAAAGGTGAGTGTTTTTCTTTTCCAAGATATAAATTCCCAAGTTTTGCAGATACCCGTATAGTTAATTCCTCTCTGCTAATGTAAGTTTGTCATGGACAATTAGAACTCAGGTTACATGACGATTAATGAAATTGTTGCCATGTTTTGTACTTTATTCATCATTGATTTAACCAAAGCTTTTTTGAGATTTTCTTTTTGCTCCTCTTTGAATTTTCTTTAGGATGGAAATTATTGTAAATGATGTGCTTTTTCTCCAAGATATGGTTGTGGCCTAAGAAAGATAAATTCCCAAGTTCTGCGAGATACCCATATGGTTAATTCCTCTGCTTAATGTAAGTTTGACAATTAGAACTCACGTTAAATGAAGATTAATGAATTTGTTGTCATGTTTTGTACTTTATTCATCATTGATTAACCAAAGCTTTTTTGAGCTTTTCTTTTTGCTCCACTTTGATTTTTCTTTAGGATGGAAATTAATTACTTTGAATGCTGCTTCTTTTTTTGACACATTGCATGGAAGATGGAAACTTTCACTTTATCTTTCCATTCAAATTGCAGAAACTTATCTCAATTGTAATTTTTGAATGTCATTCTTTAAACTTTCATGCTTTAGGTGAACACACACCACACCTAGAGAGTGTGTAGATCTTTATCTCCAAATGTTACAATATTAACTACCACTTCTGTTCATCCTGAGATATTAGTTACAAGTAACATCCGGATGCGCAGCAGTAATAATGGATGTATGTGGGTTTAATAATTTTTTCTGTTTTTGAGAAGTGATGAATATTGAAGCTTAGTTTTTTTATGCAATAATTGATTGATATGAAATAGGATTAAGCGTGTGAGTTGATTTGTATAGCTAATTTTCACATTCCTTGCAATGAGTTTTTGTTTCAGTGATAACGAAATGGAAGGAGAGCCTTCTCATCGATCCAATTGTTTGGTATAAGAAAGCATTTTGATAAATTTTGTGAATTTTTATCTAACAGTTTGGTAAGAGATCGGTTCGAGTTAGATTGGGGACTATTGTGGAGTTCAACAATAAAAGGTGTGTTACCCTTGATTTTTACTTACCATTAGTCAGACTTATCTCTACAGTTCATGTATATAGTGATTCATTGTGGAGAATAATATTGTTCACCATAACTTACTCAAATAAAAATAGAGATTGTTTGTATATACTCCCTTTGTTTGGAAACAAGTATTCTTTTTTGAGAAAGCTTTTGGCAAAAGAAAAGGTAGAAGAACTAGATTTTAAGGAGCTTGCAACTATGACAAAAGGATATATTGAAAGTGATCTTAAGGTTTGTGTTACTTTAATGACAATTATTAAGTTGGACTTTTATTATTTAGGGATGAGACTTGGCATTAACTACGGAAAACATATTTTGTGCGTAACAACAACTTATCAACCTATGAGAGAGCTGATACAGCAAGAGAGGGAGAATGATTTGATAAATTCTTTCATTCTGAGCTCCTACCCTTTTTTCCCCTTTCTTCTCAATTTATGTTTTTTGCTCCTAATACTTTCTTTCTTCCAATAATTTCTATTTACACGAAAAGAAGCGGAGAACAAAAGCAATAAAAAATTAAAAAATTCAGAAGATAATTCGGAGAAAAATGAAGAAAGTGAAAGAGTAATTACTCTAGGTCTTTGAACATGGAAGACATAATGTAGGTAAAGAATCAGGTAACCTATTAAATGTGGGTGAATATGAGTTATCCATTGGATTTACACCCATTTTGCCGATGTGGGTGAATTATCCATTGGGTTTACACTCATTTTGCCGGATCTAGAACATACATTTGATACATGTACATATTATATTTATGAATGGGGAATGATGGTTCAAGTCAAATCTTCCATTTTCAAAGCAAATATTGCATTACGTGTGTATCGTACATATTAATTGTTACACATTTGTGCTGAAAAATATCATTTCATATATATATATATATATTCTAGAAGCACAAACACTTCCTCTAAGGGGTCTTGAATATCACTTCTTTTTCACCATTTGAAATGTTTCAAGAAGGGCTTATAGTTGTGAAATGTATGTCATATGTGGCATAACAAGTTAGCCATACAGTTTATAAATTTGTAGAAAAAGATCAACGACATTTATGCAGTATCAAATTCATGTTGAGCTTGATCTTCCAAGTTATGAAATTTCTAACGAAGAAGTTGTACTATTTTTTTTTTTGAAAAACTGGCTGAACAATTTATAATTGTGATTCATAGTATAATAATACATTCCTAAAAGCAAATATAATATTATTAATCATATGTTTTGTATTATGGTATCCTTGCATTGGTCATGTCCAACATCACAATTTCTGTGTTACAATGTCCTTTTTCATATTCTGTCAAGTAATGTGGCCATGTATGTGCTACATATGTTTGCTCTCAAGTGAATGGTTTACCAAATATGAAAGAGTATTTTTCCCGTTGCAGGTTACTGCCAGTTTTGCTTTCGAGGGACCTATAATGATGAGTGAGCTGATGCAGTGGAATGCTTTGTATGGCGAGGGAGGTTCAAGGATTTACTATGCTTAACGAAAACTTTATAAGGGTTTTATGTATTTTTTGAATGGTTTCTCAACTAAATATTATTCAAAGTTATGCTAACATGATCGTTTATTTGATGGATGAGACTTTAGTTTCAATGATCTAGCTAATAATTTTTTCCATGTGCATGCTCTGTATTTTTTTAGACAAGATTTCATTAGAAATAATAAGAAATATAAAATCAAGTAGGGTGAGAAACCATGTATTTTTGTTATAATTTCTACTACATAAAAAAACAAATGGTCGACATATGTAAACAAACGTTTCTGTTTGGTTGCGTCATTGGCTTATCATGATTTCGGGAGCAAAGTTAATAAATGCCTATGTTTTGGGGGCTCTATTAGATGCTTTTAATTGTATTGTATTGATTTTTTTGTAATGTTTTGTACATCACCACAACGATACCTTTTTCGAATGGTGATCAGCCAAACAAAGGGGGTGAATATTTTATGTTACGAAAATAAAATTTACATGTGAATCTCTTCAATTAATTTTATATTTAATGTTATATAATTAAATTTTTATGAACAATTCTGAAAGGTCATTTATAAGGATGAATTTATGTTTGTAAAAATATCGAGTTTTCTTTTATTATATTGACTATCTAGTTGAGGTAGAGATAAGATTAGAGTTTTCTTTTATATTACCTTCACCCAAAAATAAGAATTTATGTAGACATTTTTCATATTTATATGCATACTAAGCTAAATTGGTTTGAATTGGGTAGATATCTTGATCAGATAAAATTTGCCCAATTTGGTTTTCGACCTTCAAGTTTTAAGTTTCAGTTTCTGCTTTCTTCCTGGAAATTAACATTGCCCACATTGATTTTTTCTAATCTTAGCGTTAGTTGAACCGGGCCCGGGGTATGCAAACTTTTGCCAAGTATGGCGGCATACGCACATACATGGTATCTTTGCTATTTTGACATTGTATACATAAATCATGATAGGGTATCGTTGTTGACACTCCTAAATTAACCTCACTTTCACTCCACAATTTACAATAATTAGCACAATAATAGCAAGTAAGGATCGATCCCACGAGAGAGTAAAGTTGTTTTAGAATTATTCTACTATTTTAACAGTAAAATAAAGATGGGGTTTTGAAAATTATTTTTAAACTAAGAACAATTAAGAATTAACGATAAAATTAACCAAATATGTAAAACTTGAGTTCTGCAGATTCAGGTTTCACCAAGTACAACAATCAATTAATCAAGTAATTATTATTTTTCCTTCAATGAAATTATTAGCCCTAGATAACAATATGCTTTCTGCTTTATCCTAAAATTCTCCTTGAGATTATCACCGTATGTAAACAAGCTCTCCACCGATTCTAACTAGCATATAACCTAGAATAAGCTCTCTAGATTTAATATGATAGAAGCATTAAGAAATAGAAAATTAGGCTAATCCAAGCAACAAACACATAAGCTCGATTTATTTAACTTGTTTTCTAATAATCTTAGCAATAAACAAAAGTTTGTCCACAATTATTATTACCAAGTTGCTACTTGTGATGAAGAGAGATATCAATTACACGTAATACCAATCTTAATCTAGCATATGATAATGATCAAATTAACTCAATTGGCCATATTAAATTAATTAGATCAATTAGCATGCAATCAATGAAAACAGATTATCAGAAGAAATTTCACACAAGAAGGAATAAATAATAATACTCAATTAATTAATTACTTGTAACAAGGATTCACCTCCTTTTAGAATCCTAATAAAAAGAACTAGCGACACGCTTCTTGAGCCTTCACTCCAATAGAGGATACTTGAATGTTGAATATTGAATGAATAAAACCTTGACCTCATCCTCTATTTATAGTGCTAGACAAAGTCCTAAATCCTATAGGATGTAGAAATCCAAATCCTAAAAGGATTTACAAATCATAACTAGTTTCCATAAAGAAATAGAATTCAATTTGAAATAAATCTTAGTCTAAAGGAAATCCTAAAGCTAATAGAAATATCAATCCAATTCCATGTAGAAGTCTACCAAAATCAGCATTTAGAAACTTTCCAAAATCCAAGATTTCTTGATTTTCCCGCTCAAATTCATTGGGGTGAATTTTCATTTTCTGTCATGACGTCCTTTGGTAAAACGAGCATAACTTTTGATCTAGGAGGAGTTACGGGGCCTGCTACCTATCAAAACGAAGATATCGACGAGATCTACAACTTTCATTCTTTGAGAATCGACAGAATCGCTCTGCATCAAGGTCGAAATCGGCCTCCAAGTGACTGCTGTGTAAATTACAACTTCCAAACTTTGAGGTTCAACGTTCGTTTAGTAAAAATATCATAACTTTTTCATATGAACTCCGATTGGGACGATTCAAGATGTTCCGAAAGCTAAAGAAGAGCTCTACAATAAAATTCAAGTCCCAAGCTAAGAACATGCATCCAACTT
Source organism: Panax ginseng (assembly GCA_020205605.1). Lineage (NCBI taxonomy): Eukaryota > Viridiplantae > Streptophyta > Magnoliopsida > Apiales > Araliaceae > Panax > Panax ginseng. The sequence continues at coordinate 9,933,338 of CM035138.1, read as the reverse complement.
AATGCTAAAAATTCGCAATTTTCTTTCTTTTTCCTCATTTCACTCCAATTCTTCCCGAAATCATTAAATACCTTAATAAGCTCATATACCCATGAAACATGCAATAAAACTAAATATAATGGAATCAAAATAAATGAATAATATGCACTCATCAATGACTCGTCAAATTAAATGCTATTTAAATTAATCGACCTACATTTTCATATTACGTGGTGCATGTTTTGACTCCGACTATTCTGTTTTTGGATATTTTTATTTTATTTTGGAATATGAAGAGAGAGAGAGAGAGTTTCAGTACAGAAACGGATCCAATAAGAAGAATGATCAGAAAAAAAAGAGCTGAGACATTATTATGCCTACCTTAGTAGTAAATTCACTAGGGTTGAAAGCAAGAACTAAATTGGAATCAAATCGCACTAAAAATCGCATCAAACCGCACTCAATTAAATCGCACCAACGGTTCGATGTATGTGGCGGTTTTAGGTGGGTTGAATAACCAAATTCTGATTCCGGTTTGTTACTAATTAAAACCGCATATAAAACCAAAAACCGCACTATGTGTGTGTATGTATGTATTATCTCTATTAAATTCTAAAGTTACTTTTCACTTGAACACGCTCAGAGAAAATCCGAATCTTGCATTGTCATTTTTTCACCAATTGAAAGAAGATGTTAGAGGTTATAGAGTCAAAAATTAAGCAATTGAGTTTTGGAATTTTGAATTTATTTGATGCGTTATTGGAGGGGCTTATAGAAGTGGGGCTCAAGCACTTGATGCATTGGTTAATGTCAATGCTATAATAGTAATAGTCTAATAGATTATTTTTCAAATTAGGTATAGTTAGAATTATATTCTATAAGTCATCCCTGCAATATATGAGATATAATTTCATTCTATCTCCAGTATATACTTTTAATTTTTGGGGAACTAAATAAACATTCTTGCTTGTTATTGAATATATGGTCTCCGTTGTTTTATATAGCGTATGTTTTAGTTTTAAAGCATGCTTGATATAATTCTCATTGCCGACTCTGTCACTAAGTTAATTGCTTGATATAAGTTTTATGTTAAATTTTATTGAAGGCTTAGACTTTTTTGTTGTTTCAATTGGTTTTGGGCCTAAACCGTACTAATTAAAACCGCACCGCATTAACTTTAAAACCACCGACTCAAGACCGCACTAATCACAAAGCGATTTAAGCATGCGGTTTTGAATTTTAAACCGCACTTAACGATTTCTAAATACGATTTAGATTTTAAACCGCACCAAACCGCACCATGCTCACCCCTAGTAGCTACTGCTCCATCAATATGGTATTTCTAATGGTAAGGAACAAAACAAACAATGACAACGTATGAAGAGGTACGCGCGTAGTCATTTTTCTAGGATTCCAAATGCGAATGAAGGTAGGATATATACGACGGAATTTGAAATGAGTTAATCTGCATGATCGGAATAATATATATTGAATTAGTAGAATATCGCAGCCAAGTGTTAATTTGTTTGGGCCAGTCAGTACCTTTGCCTGGCTTTTAAACCACAAATTAAATAAAGAATATGGCAGGGTAGTTTGTATTTGGGTCATTATTTAAAGCTTTTTAAGCATTTTGTTGGTCTAAAAATTAAAGATACATTTTAATTTTTTTATGTTCTTTTAAAATAAGATCATGCCCAAAACCATTTTGAAGAAATCTAAAACAGTGGTAAGAAATAAATAATGTTATCCTTAATTGAAAATTAAAAAGGGAGTAATTAAGGTGCCAAAGTTTTAGAATATTTTAGAAAGAGAAGGGCAACAAATTTGGGACAAAAGAAGTACTCCGTATCTTTTAACTACAATAGCATCTTCTCATTGCTGGCTTGCTGCTACGACGACAACGACTGGATCAGCCGCTATCAAACTACCATGGGGCGGCACCTAACATTGCCCCGTCACATTTACTCCATTTCCATAAAAATATTCTCACTTTATAATTTTAAAATTAAAAATATATTTAAACAATTAAAATATTTAAAAAGAAACAAAATAAAAGGAGTTGATATATATATATATATATATACTGCACTTTTTTCATAAGACAGCAGTAACCTAGTGCTTAATTATTAAATATAGGAGTAGAGTAGAAAATATTGTTCAGCCATATACATATATATGGTACTGACAAAGTTGTCACGCCGAAATCTAATGTTGGATTTGGTCTGGGAAGAAGAGGTATTAAAATCTAATGCCTGCCTGGGTACAAGAGAAGAAGCAAACAGTAGTACTACATATATTATATACTATCACTTAATTAATTATTATATATAATTCCAATTTTTTTAAAATTATATTCCATTATTCTGTAGTAATAATTCCTAGGATCTCATGCATGATCTACCTGGAAGAGTGAAAATATGACACAATTTTCTTAGCATACAATACACTACTAGTATCTTGGAAATATATAAACAAATCCTATCACATTAATTATTCATTCAACAACTACCATCTTGTTAACGAATTACCAGCACACTGCATGCAGCTAGATAGGTTACGCCCGGCGGGATAGTAATTATTTTGGCCGCTAGGTAAACAAATAAATTTACAAGAAGAAAGAAGAGGTGTTAATGACGAAAGTGTCATTCCATCTGCCCAAGTCGAATGTGTTAATGATTAATTTTTATCAATGATTTGTTTGGTAAAATATTAAATTATAAAACTAAAAATTTACATGTTATTGAATAAATTATGTCAGCTTATTTTCGCTATTTAGATAGTTTGGACAGTTTAGTCACTTTTACGTATTTGAATGTACAACTATATATCCATACAATGTGTGCATATATAAAGTACACAGTTAAATGAGACGATCGACGTTCGTTCATCCCCGGAATGGAGGGGGTATATATATATATGACATTAATATTTCATGAGAAACATATATTATGCATGATAATCAAGACATAAAAGAATTAAAGAAAAGGAATAAGATTCATTAAAGAACAAAGCTATATGATTAATTAAAACAACAAAACATATAGATGATTCAAGTGTTCCAGTACAAAAACTCAAAACGTACATTAGATTAAGAGATTTTAGTCTAATGAGAAAGAGAGAACAAAATTCTATCTAATTTTCTTTCTTTTGATCTTAATTTCTTGCAAACATAATTAAGATCATTAATCAAGTCTAACATCCTTCTACATGAGAGGACTATTGAGAAGTCCATGCCAGTTAGAAGAACCAAGACCATTAATCCAGCTGCTTTGTCTCCCTGCTGCATCAACATCACCCATAATGCTCCCCCTATCTCCACCACCAATCTGCCATGGATATCCCCATAATACCCTTCCACTCTCTGCCGCCGCCGCCCCTTCTCGGATGCCGCCATTGCACCCCTCTTGCTTCACAGTTGAGACCGTCACTGCAGTCGTTGTTGCACCACTACTACCACTCATCAAATCTTCATATGGCAGGTTTCCCATTTCTTCACTCACATTTACACTCATACCCCCAACATTGTCAACATTCCCCATATGGTCCCCTCCATTACCATAGTACACATTTTGAAACCCGTTAATGTGGTTTTCAAGAAAACCACTCCGGAGAGCGTCAAGGAATCCATGGGGGTTGTTAGGGTTACCCAGCAGTGGGAAATGGTCATTCTCATGATGCTGATGATCAAACCCTAATTGCCCATTTTGGAGTCTAGCAAATGCAAGGGAAAGATCAGTGGAGTCATACGATAAAAGTGGGTTGTTGTGATCGGCTGTGATGAGGGGATGTTGTTGATCTTGGATCCTGATTTTTGATGATGAAGAGGAATTGGATGATGAGGATGATGAGGATCTTTTGTTCTTCCTGCAGCCTCCACCTACCGGAACATTTCTGAGGGTGCCGCCTTTGGTCCAATACCTCCTGCATGACTTGCAAAAGTACCTTGGCTGAGTGAGGCTGTAGTTGTTGTAGTAGCAAAATTTGGTGTTGCTGGAGTCACATCTTGGGCATTTAAGGGCTTGTTCTGCTGGCCTTGGTTTCTTATCAGCTGCTTGTGCTGCTTTTGTGCAAACCAAAATGCTTTCTAGAGTCTGATGAGAATCCATATCCTGTATATTTATAAAGAGGAGAGAAAGATTTATAAGAATTCATGAATTACATTGCATATACTACTAGACACATGATTGAAAAAAAAGAAAAAGAATGTGATATTCAAATTTCATTTGGATAATTAGGTTGAAGGCATCTGGGTAAGTTAATTAACTTTATATATCTAGGGTTGTCATAAATATGTGTGTGTGAATTCCATAGACCACTCACCTTTATTGGTGAACTTTTGGAATTAAAAATATTTGGAAAAGAAGTATAGGGAGATCAGAAATGGAGATTATATATGGGTTTAAATTAATTGTGGTTTGAAAATGTTCTTTGTAGACATGTTTTTCTTCACAAACATATAAGGGAGCATGAAAATTAAAGAAGTGATTGGGAACTTTTTTTCCTTCTACATATATATATATATATATATATATATATATATATATATATATATTCAAATTTAGATGATTGTGAAAAATTAACAAAGAAAATTAAACCACCCAAAGAGAAACAGAAATTAAAGCTCAGAAATTAAAAATTGACCTTAATTAAGGTCCTTAACAAATAAAAATTCCTAAGTACGTACGGATCAAATTTTGAAGCTTCCCCATTTACCCCTTCAAGAAACTAAGAACCACCCAAAAAGAAGCAGAAAGCTGAGAAATTAATTAACAATTTCTTTCTTCATCTCTAGATCTGTGTTATATAAATGAAAATTAATGAGGTTATATATATATTATGTATACCTGGCAGTGTTGTACATGTGGTCTTGAAGGATCCATCCAATGTACAGTAAATAGAGTCGGTCCTGATCACTTCAGAGAACCAAGGTGAATCTAAAATATATATATATTGAGTACAACAAATTAAATAGAGTTATATCTCTCTCTCTATATATAGTGCGAGAGAGGGAGGCTGGAGCAAATGATTGGTGATAACAAGTGTTTGTTGTGGACTGGTTGTGTATGTATATATTTATATAGAAGAAGAAGAAAGAGGGCAGTACTGGGCTTCTTAAAAATAAATAAGGAATAAGGAATTAGGGAGGCTACATGCATGATCTCCTAATTCAGCAGCCTCCACGTATATATATATATATATATATATATATATAGACACCTACTAGCTAGTACTGAGATGAGATGTTGAGAGAAGAGAGAAAGGAGGGGAAATGGTAGGGGTGATGATTAGGAGGAGGGTGTACGGGGGATGAGTTAGGCTTGCACGCAGATAAAGCAATCACAACCATATACACATACTGTCAGATATTCAATACCCAACAAAGTGAGAATGAAATGGAAACCATTCTCCTATGGACCCCACATGTTCTGCCTCACCTTATCTATCCTCCTCATCCCCATTTTTTTTCCAATTTTATTTTTTTTAAGTGCTTTACAATTTCTTAATCGTCAAATATTTGACCACGATTAAATAGGTTTATTCAAAATTCATGGCGACAAATTAATCAATTCTTATATCTAAAAGTAAGATATTTAATTAAATTTTAGTTTAAAAATTGGGTGAGTTTATTTGGTACACAAAGAGTAGAACTAATCTTTTGTATATTAATAAAAATGTGTAATACGTCTAATAGTAGGTCCCGCTTCTTTTTTTTTATATTTTGTATTGTTAGTACACAATTTTTTGAGTATAGTTTGTGTTCATATATAATATATTACTCTAAACAATTAGTTAGTTAGAATCGAGCAGACAAAAGCATCCTACAAATTAACACACTCTCCCTCTCTGTATATATGCACTCATCAAATAATGTAAATTATCATTTTATTTGACAAAATTCTACAATCTAATATATAATAAAAGTAAGCAAGGACGACAGGTAAAAAATTATATGTTTTTAATGGTATTACACATATTTAAAAGTTTAATACTATAATATTTACATAAATTTATATACCAATATTAAAACAGACTCATGCCTCGCAGAAACATAGAAACAACATGTCAATTAATGCTTCATTCATTTTAAAATTAGAGATATATTTTAAAAATTATGTTTAATTTTTTAATATATTATTAAAATTATTTTTTAAATAACATCATAATAATAAATTAATTAAATTTTATATATTATAATTTAATTTGTACTCCATCTAAATTATTAGATATTTTTATTTTTAATTATGGAATTGAGAGGAGGGAGTACAGTAGTATTTCTTAGGAAAGAGGGAAGAGAAGAATTGGGTGGTAGTGGGTATGGTGCATGGTGATAGTGAGGGAAGGTTTTGTTTTGTTTTGTGTTGATGTAGACCAATGATAATCACAGGGGACAATCCCACTGGTACCAGTACTCCACCAAACATTGATTGTATTTTTTTTCCTCTCAATAACATTTTAACATATACTACGACTGTACATTAATTTGTCCTTCATATACATAATAATACACACACATTTATATATTTCATTCTTATTTCTCTCCGACTCTTTTTCTTATCCCTTTCACATTAAATTATATAAATAATGTGTTTCACGATACTAGCTTATTACAAATAATATATTTGTTATGGATTAAAAATTGTCTGTTTCAATAATTAACGATTATGGTTAAAAAAGTAAACTCGCCATCGATCCACTAGTTATTTTAACAGACGGAACCATTGCAATTTTTGGTCGATTATGCCCCTCTAACCCCAAATCAACGCAAGAAGACTAAATTGCAAATTTGATCCTCCTATTTGTCATGATTTTATTAAACTGTTTCTTAAACTTATTTTTTACATAACTGTTACTCATAGATACGTTATTCATGCAAATGTGTTCTTCAAATGTTTCCTAAACTTTTTTTTTCACAACTGTTCCTCATAAATACGTTAGTCATACAAATGTGTTACTTCAATTTTTTTCACCTATTAAAAATTAATTTTCTCTCTCCTCTCTCCCCTATCCTCATTTTTTTTATTTTTAAAATTTGTGTAAAAAGTCTACACTTCCTTCTTCTTTTTTTTTTTTATAATATCATTTTGAATTCAATATAAAATATCTCTAAATTCAAAATTAGTATAGATTAATTAATTTTAGACAATATAACCTCCAAAATTATAAACCTTACTATTTTTATTTTATCTAAATGGTACTAATAACTGTATGATTTATTTTAAAATTGAATATATCTCAAATTAATTTAAACAAATTAAATTTGATCCTATATTTTGAACAAAAAAATTATAAATTTCAAAATATTTTCAAAATTTTTATCATAGGACTATTATTAAAACTTGAATTCAGTATTTTTAAAGACAAGCAAATATCCTCCTTACTACGTCTCCCATGGAAACAACAAGTCATCAAATATCCTCCTCACTTCTTATGAGGCTGGCGTCTCCGATTTTGGCCTTGCTCAACTTGTTCGACCCTCCCCTACTCCCTACCGCATTGCTGGCTACTGGGCACCAGAGGCGACAGATGCTCGCAAGGTCTCCCAAAAAGCAAATGTATACAGTTTTGGGGTGTTGCTCTTGGAGCTCATAACAGGGAAGTCTCCCACTCATGCCCTCTTGAATGAGGAGGATGTAGTTCAGTCTGTGGTTATCTAGGGAGGAGTGGGCAATTGAGGTTTTCTACCTTGAGCTCCTAAGGTATCGATCAAAATGTTGGGGACGATATATATGGTTCAGCTTGTTATTGACTGTGCTTCTCAGTACCCGAACAACCGCTAGCTTTTCAATGGCTGAGGTGACACAGAGAATTGAAGAACCACAAAGCATGCAACGTATATAGTTAACTCAGTCAGTCCAGGTGCACCAGCACCTTCGATTGCAGACTAAAATAAAATTATCATTATTCATTATTACCTTATTTTTTTGGCAAATTTGATTTGCTGTTGCGATTGTTTCATACTTCCGTTATTCTTTAGGCTGTGAATCTCTTTTCAGATCTAAATTTTATGCTATATGTCTATCTTATATTAGAAATATGTATCCAGTTATTTGTGTAACAAAAAAAATTTATATAGCAGATATTAGACAATTAAGTATGATACATGATTATTTATTTTATTGTATTAAAGACTGCATATTATTAGACATATTACATTGTAATATTGGTAAAAATATTATTTTGGGTGTTGTATAAGTTGTGTGCAGAATAGTATAAACTAAGTGTGTTAATGTAATTAGGATTGCTAGATTTTTTTTTTTGATATATCGTGTATTAATAACTGATCTTTTCAAAAAGTGTATTTGGTAAGTGAATGCAAAGATTACTTTAGTTTAGGCACCCCTTAATGTAAATGAGTAGAGGTACTAGCAAGAACCAAAGAACCATTTAAAATCTTCTGCACCAATTATAATATTGGCTTGGTGATCTTGGGCCCCACCAACTGTTAAACAATGTCAACGTGAATGCAAAGATTGTTTTATGGTGTTAAGTAATCTGCTAGAATTTCTAGCGGAGCTTTAAAAAAAATTCTAACTGTTTTTTTAGAATTAGGATCTTCTGTATCTCAAATAATGAATCGGAGAGTCTCAATTTCATGGTCCAGATTTAAAATACGTTGGAATATGACATCATGATAATAGGAAAGAGAAAGATGATTATACAAAGAATGGAGACATGCATGTACTCTCCATTTCATTTGAAATAGAGAGGATCCTGGTTTGTTTTTTTAATCATAACCGTTAATTATTGAAACGGACGATTAAGATTGTATTTTCCAATTTTTGATTCATGACAAGTAGATGTTATATATCATTGTCTTTTATATATAGAGAGAGAAGAATGATCAAGAGTATTTCCCTTATATAACAATCTTCTTTAAATAGCACTTTTTTAATAAAACTATGTTATTTTGTAAAAAAAATTTAAAATCTATATATATGTCGTCCAGCATTGCAAGAGAAATATGGTTAGTGATGCAGATACGTAGCTAGCTAGGTAGGCAGATGGTCGCATATAATCATATATAGTACTTACTCATTGTACTCTCAATTAATAATGTCATTTTCATTTATTGGAAAGAAAGGTTCCTCCAAGTGTTTGACACCTCAATAACAATAACAATGGGTATGAAATGATTACTGCGAGCTATATATATATATGTGTTTTATTGACACCGAAGAGAAGAATTTCATTCAAGTACTACATAGAGAAATTCTTCACCAAATTTAGCTGTCCTGTTCCTGTACATTACTTCACTCCTCCTATACTAAGATTCTGCTCGAACATTTATAAAAAGACAATTGATTAAACATATATATACACTATATTCATGTATATCTATATATATATATATGTGTACATATACAAATATACATATATAACATGTATTATAAAAAAAATTAATTGAATTATATTTGTGATGTATGTGTATACATGGAATAAATAAAAATTAAAAATAATTTTACTCTAATTTATTTTATATTATCACGTAAATTTTCACGCTGATCACAATCCAATTTAGTCACATAATAATTAGTAACAAATTTACTTTTATTTTATATTTTAGAACCCTTGACTTCTCATTCAACTAATAAAATGAGGATCTTAAACTCGACTATATATATTTTACATAATCACATGGCTAGCCATGTAGATTAATTATATATAATGCTACATATATTTTATAAAAAAATTACCATATATGTACTACAACAAATATTTTTACTTTTTTTATGCCTTTAATTTCTGCTAAACATGGGCTAAAGTCTATTTTATTGAGAATTAGCTAGCTAGGCATGCATGCATGAGACAGAGTGATCATTAATTTATTAATCAAGTAAATAAAATTAACTTCTTTCGTATCTGCTAAGATATGATCAAGTTAAAGAACACATGCAATCCACTATAATCAAGCAATCAAACAAAGATCATGACAAAAGCCAAATCTTAACCCCTTGCACTTTTTTATTAATTTTACCAATGGGAGGGAGGCATGTAATTAGGGCCAAGATTTTTGGAGTTACTTAGTGGCGGGAAAATCAATGATAATTACCCAACAAATATTCCAAACTGTTATGAATATGTCAGACCAGTAAACATATAGGAGTATATCATCAAGAAACAATGATTGATTCCACTCTCATCTGCTTTTGGATCCTATCAAAATGGCTTTGCCACCTTCATGTTTCAAATTAATTTAACTTTAATGGAATTAATAAAATAACAGTCCTGCTAAGGAAATTTTGCGATTTTCTGTTGGCTAGATGGTGGGACCATGGGTGCACCATATATAGGGATTAGTCCAGTTTGTTGACTGGTCAAGATATGATGGGTCAGTCAAAGAAACAATTACTGAAGAAAAAAAAGGTAAAGTAGAATAATGTATGTATAGCTAGGAAAATGTGCCAGAAGAAACATTTGGTAGCATCTCGAGGGGAAGGATATTTGGGCATTCCTAAGTTGAAGAGATTCTAGTGGTGAAAGACCGAAGAGATGATAACTTCGAGACAATCTAGCCCATTAATTTTTCCAGACGATGATTTAGAACTTAATTTAAGCAAATTGGGGGGCGGTCCGGTGCAAATGTACCGGACGTACGTCCGGTACAGTGTTAAATTTTTTATTTTTTATTTTTTTACTTTTTTACCACAATTATGAGAAAAAAAAAATAAAAAATAATAGAGTAAGTTTGAACAAAAAATTATAAAAGAAAATATATTTTTAATTAAAAAAATACTGTAAACTGTTTACGGTGTTTTTTCAATAAAAAATGTACTTCATTTTATAATTTTTGTTCAAACTTGCTCTATTATTTTTTATTTTTTTTTCTCATAATTATGATTTAAAAAAAAAAAAAAAAAAAGGGGTGCACCTGTCATACCGGTCGTTAAGGATACCGTACCACCCCACCCCCTCCCTCGCCCTCCCCCCCCTCCCTCCTCCTCCTCCTCCTCCCCAATTTAAGCTGGGAATTTTCCTCATGCATCCAAGGACAAGTTACTTCAATTATATTCTTCCATTTTGGTACTTACATTACATATGTCGAACAAGTTACTTTTGATTAGCATGTCTGCTCCAAAGCAAAATACTTCTATATTCATTCTCACATTATATATAAGTTTTTTCCAATAATTATTTATAAAAGTAGTAGTGCAAAAATTGTTCCAAAATATATATACTTTAAGCTTAAAAGCACTAATCAGTTTTCTTTTTTTTCTTTTTCTTCGTACCATGATTGAAACAAAGACCGGAAACTTTTTTTAAATTAAATTAGATAGAGTTGATATTAATTAAAATTTTCATTAATCTAGTTTATTTCAAATTTTAAATATTGAGGCAATAAATATATATATCTGATTCGCTTCTATCCAAGGTGCGGTGATCCGTTAATGGAAACGACATAGGGTGTGAAGCTGGACTATAATGACAGTTACGAGTTATCGTGATTCCGATTCACGGGGCGAAACTATCATAGAAGCTGCGCAGGGCCATGGCCCCCAAGATCCTAATTTTTTTTTTTTTGCTAAGTGATGTGAACAATTTTAAATGATATGCACCTTGTGAAAACCACAAAGAAACTTCTTCAAAAGTTGAGAGATGATGGATGTGAAACTTTCATAGTAAAGATGAAGTCTTTTTGTGAATGACATACAATAGATGTTCCAGATTTAGATTCTTTATATGTTGAGAGAAGAGGTAGAAAGCTCGACATCAACAAGATAAATTCTGACAAAGGATTGAGCATTATTGGATTGATATATTTGCACCTATAATAAACTCTCAATTCTGAGCTAAATAATAGGTTTAGTGAAGAGTGCGTTAAAATTAGTTACTTGTTACATTTCTACATTGAATCCTCAAAATGAGCATACGTCTTTCAGTATTGATGATATTTGTAAGCTTGTGGATGAATTTTATATGACAACCCCAAAATAGGTCCATACCATCCAACCTATTCTGAGTCGCCAAATACATGGTACAAAAAAACAACTACAACTTTATTACAACAATTGTCGTACAAAATACAACAACACATATGCTGTGAGTTTGGATACAAATATATACCAAATATGACACATGTCCCAACCGTGGATATCACGTCACAGTGACACCTTACATAAAGGTATAGTCAAAAACTGTTTTAGAAATTAAAATCTTTGGAAAGTGCTCAAGGAAACCTTTGTACATGGGAGGCAATGCTTTTAGGTTATGATAGATATCATATGGCAACAGAATTATCCTTGGTTGACCCAATAGACCCCAAAGAAAAACGAGAAGATTACTATCATATTCTTCCCAATGGTGAGTCTTCTCTGGACATATCATTATCTCCACTGTCTCTAATTGAGAATTATACTTCAAACAAACACCAAGATTATATAAGTAGTGCTCGTAAATATACTCAGCAAGTGGATGAACACAATCCTGTCTTATGATGACATGAGGTTGTATGTTATTAGACATCTTGTATGATAGTGACAAAACACCCTTCCAACGTTGGGTTCGCCTCATCCTAGTTGATTTACCAAATATAACTACTAAATGATGATCACCGTTCTATTCTCCTGTTACCCCCGCTCGACCCAGCTACACTCTTATTACCTAAAAAGGAATTGTGAAGCAAAAGAGTGAGCACAACTAGCCCAGTAAAGAATATCATGACTAAAGATAATTAAATTATCAATAGCCTTCATCAGTAATAAATCAGAGATTTAGAACATATGGTAGATGATAAAACTTTTCAACCATAGTTGCAGCGGAACGAGCAATCCATTAGAAGAGTCAAAACCACCATAAAATCTATTATCTTCTCCATGTTAAAAGTCCACCAACAATATTTTATACCTGTAACATCAATCAACAATTCTTGTCCACAATCACATGTATAACTCATAATCGTAATTGTAGTTCTAAATTCCTTTTCTCATCGGGACAAAGATAATTTTCATCACCAAAACATCAAAGATCATGGTTATACCAAATCACGATTCATGTTCATAATCATACTAAATAAATTTACCTTTTTGGCACGCGCAAAAGATATTCATCAACAAGTCATCTTTTCTACGGGCCAAAGATATTCAACAACAGTCATCTTTGCATTACGAGCCAAAGATATTCAACTGGTCATCTTTGCACTACAGGCCAAAGATATTCAATAATAATTCATCTTTGCACTACGGGCTAAAGATATTCACATCTCAAAGAAATATATAATCATTTCAAAATCTATATAAACCATAATTATAACCATGTTGATCAATTCAATTATAAATTCAATGTCATGATCATACTAGTCACAATTCATCTTTTACCATCGGCCAAAGAGAACCCATAGTCATGATCATACCAATAATCTACCCATCTTTACACTCAAGTCAAAGAGAAATTTCTTCACGAGTTATAAAATGTTATATATGATAATAAAAACAATATCATCAAAACATGGATTTAATTTCAAGAGTAAGATTCATAAATCAACGATAATTTGGTTAAAAAAGAAACCAATTTTTTTTGTCGTGAATAGTACTAGTGAATAGTAACTCGTGAATAGTAATTTATGAATAAGTAACTCATGAATAAGAACTCGTGAATAAGACTTACATTATTCGTGTACATAGTCAGTATCGTAAATAATGTCATATACATAAATAGTGCCATATACATGAATAAAGCGATATCGTAAATAGTAACCCGAACTCAAAAAGGTAAAAATTCCACAATAAAATCCATACCAATATTTCAAAGATAATGATATTGAAAGAATAACATCATTATGAAGAATATAACATCCCTTAATATCCCTTACTATCCCTTACCTCAAAAGAGAGTACTTACAATGGATATCGGATATGATGCTCTGAAGGAAACTTGCACTGATGAATAGCAACTCACCAAGTATCTAAATACTCACAAAATACACTCGATAATTTAGAGAGAAAAAAGAGAGAAAACTTATGAATTCTGGTGTGATTTTCAATTCTAACTTAGCCCTCTATTTATAGGAAAATGTTAGCACGCCGAAGCAGACTTGACCTGCTACCTGATGGCTTTACCTGCTACTATTTCACCCACCAAAAATCAGTCATCTTCCCCAACAACCAAAAGTGGGGTCCACTCAATTCTAGAATTTTCCACCAAAACCTAATTTCCGAATCAGTTACCTCTTAAAATTCATAACAAATTATACGCTCATTTTTAACGGTCCAAAATTTGTGGACATATACTCAACTTATATATGTATAACATATCCAAAAATTACAACGATCCAACATTCGGATTAAATATTATAACTCACACAATAAAGTTGTAAAGAACAGGATTTGATATTTTAATACCTCCAATCAAACAAAATCTTGATAAAATACCTCAACATTAATTTCTTCATTTTATCCACATAAAAATAAATATATCCATCATTTATATCCACATAAAATAAATATTTCCTTATCATATAAATCAATAATTAATTATTCACAAATAATATTACGTAATCAATTATAATGACCAAGTTTCTCCGAAGAAAGAGGGGCTTTCCAATAAGAATTTTTCCTTCTTGGCGCAATTAGGTGACCAAACCTCTCCTTGATGTAACTTTCTAGACATTGCCAATAATGTTATCTAATAATATTATTCAAATAATATGAATTATTGATCCGATAATGGAGATCTTATCACGCAAAGGAAAATTATTGAGCAACAATAATATAAAATATCAACGCAAAGAATTATTGAATCAATAAAATATTGAACGAGAATTCTCGTAACAATTATTGAGTAGTGCCTTCTTATTTAAGAATCAATAATTCAACAATCTTGTGTAATACCGCAGTGTATCTTAACTTTATGCGACCCACGCCAGATTCAGATTTTAATCACCGGGTATTCCAACAATTATTAAATGGTAACAACTACTGCCGTTATTTATAAAAACTCAAACTTGTCGTTTTCTTTTCATCCGATGTTATTACATTATGGGGCCCACAAATGGTTATAAGCAAATCATCACGAATATTCCCAACGTAAAGAATATTCTACGACCAAACGAATATTCCCCGACAACAATGAATATTTTATAACCACTTGTGTATTTTGAAAAAAATTTCATATATCACCCTTAAATTTAACTTTTATCAATTTAACCATTTACTGAATAGTAATTATAAGAAAAATTGAATACTTTTATTTCATAAAATTTCGGGGTCTTACATTTTACCCCAAAGACTTCATAGAGAATGAGAAAGAAAACTTAAGGATACAATTACAACATTTCGTGATTTGAAAGAACGTCGAGTTCAATTTTGACGAAGATATGCTCTAAAAGATTTTTTTTGCTATGTTTTATTATCTTTGGTAAAGCAAATCTATTACTACATTATTTTTGTTTTAGTAAAAATATATTTTATAATGGTGGAACTTTACTTTTTAATAATGAATATATATTATGTTGTTAAAAATTTTTTGCCCCCCCCCCCAAAATAAAATCCTGGTTTCGTCCTTGTGGCCTGCTCGGACCTATAATGACGAGTTTATAGAACGATTTTATCGATTAGTTTAAAGTGATCCGCATTATGGACCACCCATGTAGCGCCCCCAAAATTAGGTATACATCACCCATCTTGGGTCGCCAGATATCATGGTACGCGAATTCAAATACAACTTACTAATACAACTGCCGCAGGTACAATACGACAAAACATAAACTGTGAGTTTGAATACAAATATTATCTACTTGTAGAGATTATACAAACTCAAAAGGAGTCCTCATTACAATTATTATCACACTATTTCACAGGATAGTGAGGACTACTAATCTATCCTCCTCTGACCATCACTCCGCTCTCACCGATTCGTTAAGTCCCAAATATATATCTCTCATCTCAAGAGAGCGGTGAAAGAAAGGGTGAGCTCAACTAGCCCAAAGAAGAAATATTATGACAAAGATAATGCAGAATAAATTATCATTAGTCTCCAACAATGTTAAACTGATAAAATATAATAGACATCAACTTTAACTGCAGCGGAACAAGTAATCCATTAAAAGAGTCAAGTAGAAAATAAAATCTACTATCTTTTATGATTAAAAAGGTTTTTCATCACTTTTATCGCTGTGACTCAGTTTAATAAATAATTCACATCATCGAATCACCCCTGCACTACGTGTGACGCCCCCAAAATAGGTATACATCACCCATTCTGAGTTGTCAATACATGGTACAGAAATAACTACAACTTTATTATTGCAACAGTAAAACTGTGAGTTTGAATACAAATATTATCTTCTAGACAATATCTATACTCAAATAAATTCTCATCACATTTATTGATACATTATTTTACAAAGATGGTGAGAACTACTAAACAACTCTCTCTAGAACCTTCATTCCATATCCCGACTCGTACTCGCTATATTCTCGCCTCCTGAGAAGAAAAATGGAACAAAAAGGAAAAGGGTGAGTTCAACTAGCCCAGTAAAGAATATTATGACTAAGATAATATACAACAAATTATCGTTAGTCTTCAACAGGGAAAAATCTAATAGAATACAATAGACAAGTTTTAAATCAATATTCGCAGCGGAAATAATAATTCTTTAGAAGAGTTAAGTAGAGAATGCAAACTACTATCTTCTATGTATGAATTTAAAAGTTCATCGCTCATCTTTTATCCCCGTAACATCAATCAATATATATCCGAATCAAATATTCATCTTTGCACTACAGCCAAAGATATTCATCGATTAATCATGTTCATCTAAATACTGCTCATCTTTGCACTACGGGCCAAGATATTCATCGAAATCATTCATCTTCATACTACTGA
This sequence comes from Panax ginseng, assembly GCA_020205605.1. Taxonomy (NCBI): domain Eukaryota; kingdom Viridiplantae; phylum Streptophyta; class Magnoliopsida; order Apiales; family Araliaceae; genus Panax; species Panax ginseng. The sequence goes on along the minus strand of CM035138.1, from coordinate 9,916,538 downwards.
GCCAAAGATATTCAATAATATCATCATTTAAGACCGAGGATGATGAAAATATTTTTAAAGAAACGAATCCGATTGAAACAAAATGACAAGGATTAAGGATTAAGGATTCAGTACTTTGTTTTATCCATGTCCAAAAATACCTCAAAAATAATCATAGTGGTGTAAAATTCAAGAATGATCAAAACATGGATACTGATCAAAGCTAGTATCCACAATAGATATTTTGGATGAAAAGGAAAATTTTATTTTTTACGTGAATAGTCTTGTATTCATGAATAATGGTCAGATATCGTGAATAAGTAACTCAAACACAAAAAGTTCCAAATTTGATAAAAGTTCCAACCAATATTTAAGGCGTAATGATATTGAAGAAATAATATCATTTAAGAAGAAAATAACATCCCTTACCTCGAAAGATCAGTACTTCTAGTTGAAACATCGGATATAGGCTATGACAGTACTTCGAAATATCTTTGGCCCGTAGTGCAAAGATGAACAAGTGTTTAGATGAACATGACCAACTGATGAATATCTTTGGCCTGTAGTGCAAATGTAAGACCCCAAATAATTAATAAATGAAATTTAATTTCCTCTAATTATTATTTTGAAATAGTAAGGGTTGATGTGATTAATGTGGATAGTTATGGGTAAAATACGCAAATATTTCAAAATAAGCAAGTGGTTATAAAATATTCATTGTTGTCGGGGAATATTCGTTTGGTTGTGGAATATTCGTACTGTCGGGGAATATTCGTACGACGGCGCAGCCATGTGTGGGCCCCATAACGGAAAGCGATTGGAGAAAGAAAACGACAAATATAAGTTGTTTAAAAATAACTCTGCGTAGTTATTCTGATTTACCTTTGTTGGAATACCCGGTGGTTAAAACACAAGAATACACGCGTTGTTAGACAAGATACACCAGATATTGCACCAATTATTGACTCTTACGTAAGAAGGCACTACTTTCAATAATGGTTACGATAATTATTTGCTCAAAGATTTTAATTTATTGGTTCAATAATTGTTGCGTTGATATTTTATATTGTTGTTGTTTTGATAATTGTCATTACACAATATTTTTCATTATCGAAGCAATAATTCATATTATCTAAATAATATTATTAGATAACATTATTGGCAATGTCCAGAAAGTTCTGTCTAAGGAGAGGTTTGGTCACCTAATTGTGCGCCAGTAAGGAGAAATTCTTATTGGAAAGCCCCATCTTTCCAGGAACCGCACGGTTGTCGATAATGTGATTACTGTAATATTATTTGTGAATAATTAATTATTGATTTATATGATGAGGAAAATATTGATTTTATGTGGATATAGATGGAGAAAATTTTTAATATGACAATTGTTGAAAATTAATATTTTATCTTTTTCTGATAAAATAATTCATTTAAATATATTATTATATTTTAATAATATAATAATGGTGATATTTTTACAATGAATGTGGGATATATGAGTATACGAGGAGAAAGAGTATTTTTGTTGCAATAAATGTTTAAAACATGTTAAACATGTCGGTGGACCCCATTTATTGACTGAAATTTGATTATAGCCTCTAAAATCACTCGTTTGTGAAATTCGGTCAATTTTTGTTTGGAATTTGGAAACACTTTCTTCTGTAAAGTTGTAGAGAATTGAATTTCCTATAAAAACTCGCGAGATTCAAATTTTCTGACAAAAGGACTATTTATTGTGAATTATTAAAGTTCCGAAGCTCCGAAATAATTGATTTTTGGAAGTTTTAATTGTTTTTAATAACAAAAACGTTTTTTTGTTTTTGTTATTATTAGGGCAACATTGGTGGCTGAGTTCAGTTGCCAAAAAAGTGGGCGTAAGAATTTTGTTTATATATATTAATATTATATTAAATTTTACTCGCTTTGGTTGTTACAAGCATTTTCCTATAAATAGGGTCTTGGGTTAGAATTGAAAATCACACCGAAATCGAAGTTTTCTCTCTATATATATCGGCGTATTCTTGTGAGTATTTTGAGTATACTTTGAGTATTGCTATACTGGTGAAAGTTCGAAGTTATAAATTTATATCCGATATTCCGGTTAAATCTTTGTCTTTCCGAGGTAAGAGATATTATTTTTTTAAGTAATGATATTATTTCTTCAATATCATTATCTTTGAAATATTGATCTTAAGTTTTTATCAAATTTGGAACTTTTGGTGTAGAGTTCTTATTCACGATATCTGACCTTTATTCACGAATCTGACAACTTTATTCATCGAAAAATGAAAATTTTTCTTTTAAATCCAAAATATCTATTACGGATAATAGCTTTGATTGTATCCATGTTTTGATCATTCTTGAATTTTACACCACTATGATTATTTTTGAGGTATTTTTGGACGTGGATAAAACAAAATCACGAATCCTCAATCCTTGTCATTTTGTTTCACCGGATTCGTTTCTTTAAAAAAAAAAATTATTTTTCATCATTCTCGTTTTTAAATGATGATATTATTGAATATCTTTGGCTGTAGGGCAAAGATGAATGATTTCGATGAATATCTTTGATGCATAGTGCAAGATGAATGATTTCGATGAATATCTTTGGCTGTAGTGCAAAGATGAATGATTTCGATGAATATCTTTGGCTCGTAGTGCAAAGATGAGCAGTGTTTAGATGAACATGACCAAGCTGGTGAATGTCCTTGGCACGTAGTGCAAGGATGAATATATGATTCGGATATATATATTGAATGATGTTACGAGGATAAAAATATTGATGATGGATTTGTTAAATTCATAGATATTAGTAGATTTCATCCTCTACGTAACTCTTCTATGAATTAATATTTTTCATTGCGAGTATTGATTTAAAACTTGTTGTCTATTGTATTCTATTAGATTTTTTCCTGTTGAAGACTAATGATAATTTGTTCTCTATTATCTTGAGTCATAATATTCTTTACTTTGGGCTAGTTGAGCTCACCCTTTTCCTTTTTGTTCCATTTTTTCTTCTCGGGAGGCGAGAATGTAGTGAGTACAGTCGGGGTATGGAATGATGGTTTTAGAGAGTTGTTTAGTAGTCCTCACCATTTTGTAAAATAATGTATCAATAATTATGATAAGGATTTATTTGTATGTGGATATTGTTTAGATGGCAATATCGTATTTAAACTCACGATTCTCTTGTTGTAATAATAAAGTTGTAGTTGTTTACATGCAGTGTATTGACAACTCGAATGGGTGGTGTATACCTGTTTTGGGGGCGTCACAGTTGGTATCAGAGCTTAGGGATATGATCTCTAGCGGAGATCGGGGAATAGAACTATGAGGGGAGAGACGAGTAAATCCTTCGCTAGTATGTCCTACCTAAGCTTATTTTTTAGTTGGTTAGTATATAGGGGTATTATGTGATATATTGATTTTCTTAATTAACCCTTGTTTTATGACGATGTTTGAGAATGTCGTGAGAATATTAACAATGGAAATGAGACCGTGGAGACGCTTTGTCTTCACCAACGAGGAGAACGTGCAACAGTGACAATGTTCCTCCCGTGAACAACACCAGCGGAGATGATGATGAAGGAGGATATTTAGAAGCTTTTTGCGGTTCATGCAAAATCGAATTTGTGAGACTCGTGTTCCAAACATAGGAGGAAATGATAGCAATTCACGGGTTGTCACACCAATGCGAGCTTCGAAAGAGTTGGGACCACGAATTTAAGGGAAAGCTGATCCTATCATGGCGGAAACATGGGTCAATAAATTACCAAGATATTCGATGTCTTGGGATGCGGAGAACGAAGGTTCCATTCGCCACCTTTATGTTCCGTGGCGAAGGCGGATCACTTGGTGGGAGTCAGTAAGCGTACCAAATCCAACGCACTTCGGCGTGTCTTGGGAGGCGTTTGAAACTATTTAATGATAAATACTTTCCTGAAAGTGTTCATCATATAAAGGAAGTGGAGTTTATTAGACTGGAGCAGAACAACATGACGGTGTCTCAGTACGAGGCAAAGTTTGCAGAGTTATCTAGGTTTGCACCTCATTTGGTGGAGAATGAGGAACGTATGACGCGGATGTTTCTGAGAGGTTTGAAACCCGGCATACGTCAGTATCTCATCTCTCATAAATTTTCTCTTTATTCAAATGTTGTTAATAGGGCCCAATTGTTAGAGCGAGATAACGAGTACGGTCAACCGAGGTACCACAATCAGGATCATACCAGAGATAGTAGTCAACAAAACAACAATAAACAGTGGAGAAAGAAAAAGACGAACAAAAATGGAAACCACTTTGGTGGTAATCATGGCCATGAAAATAAAAGAAGCGAGTCAGGAGGAGATTTTAAAAAGAGGGGTTCAACAACAACGACCGTATGAAGCAGCAGTGCAAGAAGAAACTAGTTCCAAGGAGGAGAAACGACCACCGGTTATATCTTATAAATCTGCGGAAAGAGGACATATCACCAAACGCCCACAGCAGTTCGGTGTATGCTATAATTGTGGAAAGGAAGGACATATCGCCGAGATTACTTGCAGTGGCGAAACCTAGTTCAATGAGGACGGTGACTTAAAAAGATCATCCCAGAAAAGTCAAAGTCAATCGGTTCTGGAAGAGCGTTTGTTGTGGTAGGTCAAAATCACGAGAACCCAAACGAGGTGATCACGGGTAAAATAATCATAAATTCTTGTGAAGTTTATACTTTACTAGAATCACAGGTCTTACCCATTCATTTATCTCTCCTACTTGTGCTCAATGTTTAAACTTGACTCCAGAAATTAGACTTTGACTGTCTGTGGAAACTCCGTTAGGAGAAACTTTCATCACATCCAATCGTTTATAAGTCTTGTTTGATCCAAGTTAGCACCATCACCTTACATGTTGACCTTATCTCTTTAAAGATACTTGCTTTTGATGTGATTTTAGGGATTGATTGGTTAACTACTCATCATGCCAAAATTGATTGTTTTAAATAAGGTTGTTAGTTTTCATATTCCTAAACAACTTTGTTGAATCGAATTCAAACAACTAAACCATTAAAATCGATCCACATCATATCTAATCATAAAGCTATTCGTTTATTGAAAAACGGATGTCAAGCTTTCTTAGCCCATGCTATGGATTTGAATAAAGACACGTCAAATTTGAATAATATTCACCGTTGTTATTGACTTTCCCGGCGTATTTCAAGAAGAACTTCTCGATCTACCCCGAACGTGAAGTTGAATTCTTTATTGACCTTGAACTGTACAAAGCCCATTTCTAAAATCCCATATCGAATGGCTCCTATTGAACTTCAGAGGAGTAAAGGTCCAACTACAGAGAGTTGTTGGACATCGGTTTTATTCGTCTAGTACATCTCCTTGGGGTCTCCCTGCTTTTATTCAGTAAAGAAGAAAGACGGGAGTATGCGACTTTAATATTGACTATCGGAATTGAACCATGTCACCATCAAGAATAGGTATCCTCTACCTCGTATTGATGACTTGTTTGACCAGATTAGCAAGGAGCACAATTCTTTTCAAAAATCGATCTTCGTCATCAAATTGAAAATTAGAATCGAGGATATTCAAAAACGCCTTGAACTCCCATGCGGGCATTATGAATTCTTAGTCATGTCTTTCGGATTGACCATTCCTGCGGCTTTCATGGATATGATGAACCGAGTATTCAAGGAATATTTGGATCAGTTTGTTGTTGTCTTTATTGATGACATCCTTATATATTCCAAAAGTCGTGAAGATCATGAGCACCATTTGAAATTTGATACTCTGAAACCTTCGTGAAAATAAGTTATATGCCAAGTTAAAGAAATGCGAGTTCGGCGAGGAAGTAGCATTTCTTGGGCACGTCAGTGTCAAAACATGGAGATATCATTGACCCAAATAAGATTGAAGCAATCTGAAAGTTGAGAACAACCAAGTCGATGTTGATCAAGACGTAGCTTTCTAGGTCTAAATTGGTTATTATCGGAGATTCGTGGAAGGGTTTTCTCGAATTGCTACTCAGTTAACTCAGTTGACTTCGGAAGGATACAAAATTCGTTTGGAGCGAAGAATGCGAGAAAGAGTTTCCAAGAGCTTAGAGAGACTTATTTCAAAGACTGTTATAACAATACCATCCGGTATGGATGGATTTATTATCTCTGGCGATGCTTGAGCAAAGGGTTAGAATGTGTTCTCATGCAACGTGGAAAGCCATAGCCTATGCCTCGCGACAACTTAAAGAATATGAGAGGAATTATCCTACTCATGATCTAGAGTTAGCGTGATCGTTTTATTATTTAAAGATCCGGAGGCACTATCTATATGGGGAGAAAGTGGAGATATATTCGGACCATAAAAAGCCTTAAATATTTCTTCACTAAAAGAGAACTCAACATCTGGCAATGACGTTGGCTCGAAGCTATTGAAAGACTACGATCACACTATTCAATACCATCCCGGAAAAAGCGAACGTGGTAGTGGCGCGCGTTGAGTAGAAGATCATATCTGAGGGCGAGTGCGATGATGTCAAGATATCTGCGTAGAGCCAACTTTAATAGAAAAGTTAAGGTTGCTCAAGCCACCGTCCGGAACCGATGCGTATGAAGAAGAAAGTACAAGAAGGTGCTATTAGGAAGGCGAGAATCGATGATGAAGGAATACTTGAGTCCACTCAGGACTTTGTGTTTCTAACGACTGATTTGAAGTACAAAGATTATGATGGAGGCACACAATACACCGTTTACGATCCATCTCGGAAGTACCAAATGTATCGTGATCTTGATATACATTTTGGTAGAACAACATATGAAGAGAGAGATTGCAAAGTTTATCTCAACGTGTTTAACTTGTCAATGTGTAAAGGCGAACATCTAGTACCTAAGGGTCCGTTGCAACCACTTGAGATTCCGAAATGGAAGTGGGAACACATTACCATGGATTTCACATACGGGTCTTCCTATGGTTTCTCAAGGCATCAATGTCATTTGGGTTATTGTTGATAGATTAACCAAGTCTGCTCATTTCTTTGCCGATCACGGAGACTTATTCCCTTGAACGTCTTGCTCAAATGTCGTAAATCAGTTGTGAGATTGCATGGCATGCCAAGATATCTATAGTTTCGGATTGTGACCCAAGATTCACTTCAAGATTTTGGGTTAGCTTGCAAAAAGCTATGGGTGCGGAGTTCTGATTTAGTTCGCATACCATCCTCAAACGACGGACAATCGAGAGGACTATTCAAACTCATGAAGATTTATTAAGACTCTGTGTCTGACTTCAGGGCGGTTGGGATAAGTATTTACCATTGGTGGAATTCTCTCTACAACAACAGCTTATCGAGCAAGTATAGGTGTGGCTCCATTTGAAGCATTATATGGACGAAAGTGTCGCTCTCCAATATGTTGGGATGAGGTGGGTGAAGCAACATTGTTGGGGCCTGAGTTAAGACGTATGACTCTTGAAAAGATCCAAATGATTCGACAACGATACAAAGCGGCACAAGATAGACAAAAGAGTTATGCGGATCTTCATCGAAAAGGACGTGGAATTTAGTATAGGGGATCATGTATTGTTGCGAGTTGCTCCATGGAAGGAGTTACAAGATTTGGGAAGAGAGGAAAGCTCAATCCACGATTTATTGGTCCATTTCAAATTCTTGACCGAGTAGGAAATGTAGCCTATAGACTACGCGTTACCTCAAAAGTATGTCTCGTGTTCATAATGTGTTTCACATATCCGTACTTCGTAAATATGTGAAAGACCCGAACCACGTTATTGAGTTAGAAGCCGGGACGAGATATAAAAGACTTAACGTGTGAGGAGGTACTATCAAGATCTTGGATAGGAAGGAGCATGTCCCTACGCGAAGGTCATACCACAAGTTAAAGTTTTGTGGAGGAACCATGCTATAGAGGAAATGACACGGGAGTTGGAAAGCGGAAATGAAAGCGAGGTATCCTCACCTTTTGAAACACAGTGCGTGTATGTCAATTTCGAGGACGAAATTTCATAAGGAGGGAGGTTGTAAGACCCCAAATAATTAATAAATGAAATTTAATTTCCTCTATTATTATTTTGAAATTTTAAGGGTTTATGTGATTAATGTGGATAGTTATGGGTAAAATCATAAAATATTTTAAAATAAGCAAAGTGGTTATAAAATATTCATTGTTGTTTTTGAATATTAGTTTGGTTGTGGAATATTCAAATGCTGTAGGGAATATTAATTTACCAATAAGCGACCGTGTGTGGAGCCCCATGTGAAAGCGATTGGAGAAATAAAAGCGACAAATATAAATTGTTTAAAAATAACTAGGCGTAGTTATTACCGATTTACTGTTGTTGGAATACCCGGTGGTTAAAACACAAGAACGTGCGTTGTTTGACAAGATGATACTGCAGTATTGCACCAATTATTGACTCTTACGTAAGAAAGCACTACTCAATAATGGTTACGATAATTACTTTTCAACATTTTAATTTATTGGTTCAATAATTGTTGCGTTGATATTTTATATTCTTGTTGTTTTTGATAATTGTCATTACACAATTATTTTTCATTATCGAAGAAATAATTCATATTATCCTAATAATATTATTAGATAACATTATTGGCAATATCTAGAAAGTTCTGCTAAGGAGAGGTTTGGTCACCTAATCATGCGCCAAGAAGGAGAAATTCTTATTGAAAGCCCCTCTTTCACTGAAGCTGCTGGGTTGTCGATAATGTGATTCTATAATATTATTTGTGAATAATTAATTATTGATTTATATGATGAGGAAAATATTGATTTTATGTGGATATAGATGGAGAAAATTTTTAATGTGACAATTGTTGAAAATTAATATTTTATCTTTTTCGATAAAATAATTCATTTAAATATATTATTATATTTTAATAATATAATAATGGTGATATTTTTAAAATGAATGTGGGATATATGAGTATCTGAGAAGAAAGAGTATTTTTGTTGGCAATAAATGTTTAAAACATGTTAAACATTTCAGTGGACCCCATTTATTGATGAAATTTGATTATAGCCTCTAAAATCACCCGTTTGTGGAATTCGGTCAATTTACATTTGGAATTTGGAAAACTTTCTTACCGCAAGTTGTAGAGAATTGAATTTCCTATAAAAACTCGTGAGATTCAATTTTCCGACAAAAGGGCTATTTATTATGAATTATTGAAGTTCCAAAACTCAAAATAATTGATTTTTGGAAGTTTAAAATGATTTAAATAACAAAAAACGTTTTTGGAATGTTTGGGGACATCATTAACATGTGATATAAATGTGTTGAGAGCTGAAATTGATTTCAAATGATGCGTTATAATATTTGTATAAATAATATTATTATATTAAATTTTCTGCTTTGGTGTTCTAAGCGATTTCTATAAATAGGGTGCTTTAGGTTAGAATTGAAAATCACACCGTAAATGAAGTTTTCTCTCTATATTATCGGCGTATTCTTGCGAGTATTTTGAGTATTTCTATCGGTGAAAGTTCAAGTTATAACTTTATATCCAATATTCCGGTTAAATCTTGTATTTTAGAGGTAAGGGATATTATTTTTTTCAGAATGATATTATTTCTTCAATCATTATTATGCTAAAATATTGATCTGAAGTTTTTATCAAATTTGGAACTTTTGGTGCCTGAGTTACTATTAGCGATATGACACTATTCACGTATCTGACACTTATTCACGAATCACTTAAGACTATTCATCGAAAAATAAAAATTTTCTTTTCGTCCAAAATATCTATTACGGATACTAGCTTTGATTGTATCCATGTTTTGATCATTCTTGAATTTTACACCACTATGATTATTTTTGAGGTATTTTTGACGTGGATAAAACAAAGTACGAATCCTTAATCCTTAATCCTTGTCATTTTGTTTCACTTTGGATTCGTTTCTTTAAAAAAAAAAAAAATTATTTTCATCATTCTCGGTTTTAAATGATGATATTATTGAATATCTTTGGCACAGAAGCAAAGATGAATGATTTCGATGAATATCTTTGGCTCGTAGTCAAAGATGAACAAGTGTTTAGATGAACATGACCAATTGGTGAATGTCCTTGGCTTTTAGTGCGAGGATGAATATATGATTCCGGATATATATATTGATTGATGTTACGAGGGATAAAAATATTGATGATGGACATTAAATTCATAGATATTAGTAGATTTCATCCTCTACGTAACTCTTACATGAATTAATATTTTCATTCGCGAGTATTGATTTAAAACTTGTTGTCTATTGTATTACTATTAGATTTTTTCTGTTGAAGACTAACGATAATTTGTTCTCTATTATCTTAGTCATAATATTCTTTCTTTGGGCTAGTTGAGCTCACCCTTTTCCTTTTGTTCCATTTTTCTTCTCGGGGAGGCGAGAATGTAGCGAAAATGCAGTCGGGGTATGGAATGATGGTTTTAGAGAGTTGTTTAGTAGTCCTCACCATTTTTGTAAAATAATGTATCAATAATTGTGATGAGGATTTATTTGTATGTGGATATTGTTTAGATGGCAATATCTCAGATTTAAACTCACAGATTCTCATTGTTGTAATAATAAAGTTGTAGTTGTTTTACATCAGTATTGACAACTCGAATGGGTGGTGTATACTGCTTTGGGGCGTCCACGGTTGGTATCGAGCTTAGGGATATGATCTCGGCGGAGATCGGGGAATAGAACTAGGAGGGAAAGGCGAGTAAATCCTTCGCTAGTGTGTGCTTCTAAAAAACTTATTTTTTAGTTAGTCGATATATAGGGGTATTATGTGATATATTGATTTTCTTAATTAACCTTGTTTTATGACGATTTGAGAATGTCGATTGAGAATATTAGCAATGGAAATGAGACCGTGGAGACGCCTTTTGTCTTTCACCAACGAGGAGAGCGTCTGACAGTGGCAATGTTCTCCCATGAACAACACCACAGCGCGGATGATGAGCGAGGGATATTTAGAAGCTTTTGCGGTTCATGCAAAATCGCATTTGAGGAGACTCGTGTTCAAAAAGCAGCGTAGTTATTCTGCTTTTACCTTTGTTGGAATACCGGTGGTTAAAAACACGATGTCTGGCGTTGTTGCAAAGATGATACTTGCAGTATTGCACCAATTATTGATTCTTACGTGAAGGCCTTTACTCAATAATGGTTACGATAATTCTTGTTCGATTTTTTTATTTTATTGATTTAGTAATTCTTTGCGTTGATATTTTATATTCTTTGTTGTTTCAATAATTGTCATTACACGATTTTTCATTAATGAAGCAATAATTCATATTATCCTAATAATATTATTAGATAACATTATTGGCAATGTCTAGAAAGTTACATCTAAAGAGAGGTTTGGTCACCTAATTGCGGCTACCAAGAAGAGAGAAATTCTTATTGAAAAGCCCCTCTTTCACAGGAACTGCATGGTTGTCAATATTGTGATTCTGTAATATTATTTGTGAATAATTAATTATTGATTCATATGATGAGGAAAATATTGATTTTATGTGGATATAGATGGAGAAAATTTTAATGTGACAATTGTTGAAAATTAAAATTTTATCTTTTTCTGATAAAATAATTCATTTAAATATATTATTATATTTTAATAATATAATAATAATGATATTTTTATGATAAATGTGGGATATATGAGTATATGTGGAGGAGGAGTAATTTTATTACCAAAAATATTTAAAGCATGTTTTATGTGTTTGTGGACCCCATTTCTTTCTTTGAAATTTGATTATAAATAAAAAATCGCTTGGTTTGTGGATTTGGTCAATTTTTGTTTGGAATTTGGAAAAACTTTCTTGTGCAAAGTTGTAGAAATTTAATTTCCTATAAAACTTCGTGAGATTCAATTTACGATAAAAGGGCTATTTATTATGAATTATTGAAGTTTCAGAGTTCCAAAATAATTAATTTTTGAAAGTATAAAATATTTAAAATGACAAAACGTTTTTTTCATTATTGTGGAGTCTTACATGTGTTAGAAGTGGCTGAATTTAGATCCTTAGAAGTGGGCGTAGGAATTGTAATATTAATATTAATATTTTAATAAATTTTCTACTTTGGTGTTACAGCATTTTCCTATAAATAGGGTCTTGGGTTAGAATTGAAAATCACACCGAAACTCAAGTTTTCTCTCTCTATATTATCGAGCGTATTCTTGTGAGTATTTTGAGTATATTTTGAGTATTGCTATCTGATTGTAAGTTTCAAGTCATAGCCTATATCCAGGTGTTTAACTAAGAAATCTTGATCTTTTGAGGTAAGGGATGTTATTTTCTTCTCAAATGATATTATTTCTTCAATATCATTATCTTAGAAATATTGGTTGGAACTTTTTATCAAATTTGAAACTATTTGTCTTGGATTCTTATTCACGTATCGACACTATTCATGAATACTGACTATTCACAAAAAAATAAAATTTTCCTTTTCATTCAAAATATCTATTGTGGATACTAAAACTTTGATTGTATCCATGTTTTGATCATTCTTGAATTTTACACCACTATGATTATTTTTGAGGTATTTTTGGACATGGATAAAACAAAATCACGAATCCTTAATCCTTAATCCTTGTCATTTTGTTTCACCGGATTCGTTTTTTAAAATATTTTTCATCATCCTCGGTCTTAAATGATGATATTATTGAATATCTTTGGCACAAAGTGCAAAAGATGAATGATTTCGATGAATATCTTTGGCCTGTAGTCTGAAAAGTTGAATGTGTTTAGATAAACATGACTAATGATGAATATCTTTGGCTCAGTAGTGCAAAGATAAAAATTTTGATTCCAGATATATATTGATTGATGTTACGAGGATAAAAGATGAGGCGATGAACTTTTAAATTCATACATAGAAGATAGTAGTTTGCATTCTCTACTTAACTCTTCTAATGAATTATTATTTCACGCTGCGAATATTGATTTAAAACTTATTTATTGTATTCTATTAGATTTTTCCTGTTGAAGACTAACGATAATTTGTTGTATATTATCTTAGTCATAATATTCTTTCTTGGGCTAATTGAGCTCACCTTTTTCTTTTTGTTCTATTTTTTCTTCTCGTGAGGCGAGAATATAAGCGATCTGACGAGTTGGGAGTATGGAATGAAGGTTCTAGAAAGAGTTGTTTAGTAGTCCTCACCATCTTTGTAAAATAATATATCAATAAATGTGATGAGGATTTATTTGAGTATAGATATTATCTGAAGATAATATTTGTATTCAAACTCACAGTTTCTTTGTTGTAATAATAAAGTTGTTGTTGTTTCTGTACCATGTATTGACAACTCAGAATGGGTGATGTATACCTATTTTGGGGGCATCACACGGTCCATATTTAAAGTAAAATTTTTTAAATAAAATATAATATATTCTATTTATAATCTAATAAAATGAATAACTTTATAAAAGATTTTACTATGCAAACACTATCTCAGTACCTTATCTGAAATACTATGCGTAATAAAATATAATATATTCTAATTATTGTCTAATAAAAGCAGATAGTTTTATAAAAGTATTACATTTTATATAAAAAATTTTTCTTGTATTATTACATTAATAATACCAACAAAACTGAGTGACTTATCACGTAAGCATCAATAATCACTACCAGTGCTTTCTACTTATCAACCTACAGCCAGACATTCTTTGTATTTTTTTAACACTTGGTGTTTCAACAGGTTTAGTGTAAAACTTCCATGAATTATTTTCATAAAAGTATTTTTTTGTCGTTTTCTCGATCCGCCAATAATTTCATTTCTATCAGGGTCCACTTTGATGATTGTCTTGTTTATCTTAATATTCCCTGTTAAAAGAATATTTCCAATTAATCGAATATTATATAACAACTTGCGTCTTTTACAAAATTTATAAATATTACCCACAACTATTATATCAATTTCACTCCATAATATTCAAAATTAATAGAAAATTCATCTTTATTAAAAAAATTGGAGTTTTACAACTCACATAAAAAACTTTATATATATATATATATATATATATATATATTTGTTTGTAATTAAGGAGGTGATAGGATTTAGGTTTTTATATAAAGTATTAATTCACGTTTATGCGTAGATACAATTTCGAATGTTTAATTAAGCTCCTCCTAAAATATATATAGTCCATGAAATTATAATTTTTCTTAAGAAAAAATCACAAACAAATATAGCATGGGGCACTTTTAAATAATTGATTGTGGGAATTATTATTTCATAAAGAAAATTAATATTTTACGAAATTTTCACTCACATAAATATAAGTCTGATTTATAATTTGTGTGATTTTTCATTTTACGTAAAAATACCAACTTTATTTGTAGAAGTCGGGGCGAGGAAATGAAGCGAGTGCCGAGGTATAAATAAATAAATAAAATCAATGGGGGTACGTAGTAGGGAAAAGAGATCGCTTAGGTGGGGCCGGGGGGAATGGGCGGTGGTGAGTGGGACCCGCACAGATGATGCCAAATGTCGGAGAGGGGTCCTCTAGATAAACACATGGCGGCTTAATTTAGGTTAGCTTAACTTAGTGACAGAATATTTCAGTTATCGAGGAGGAGTGAGACGACAGAAGTATTTTTTTTATTTATTTAGAAGAGGAAAAATTTGAGCGTACAGTCAAATCAAATCGAATAAAAAATCCTACTAACAAAATACTCCATTTTTTAGTGGTGGGTAGGTCCCATTTAATTCTCTCCATTTTCAAGCAAAGTATATCTTCTCCATCTTCTTTTCATACACGTACATAACAAAAAAATATGTATATAGAAGAGAGAGAAAAGCACATAAGTATTCTTTTATTATTTTAAAATAAATGTTACTTCTACTAAAAAAAAATTGTTTCATATTTTTTCCTTTTTAAATGGAATTATTACATATTTTAGTAAGTATTAATTTCGAGATATCTCCTTTACATGTGTACAAAATCGTTTTTGAGATTTTGGTGATCCAAGATAAAAAATAAAAACGAGATATTTTTCAAAATATTGTCATTACTTAAAAATAAAGGTAAAAATAAATAAATAAATAATATAAGTTATATCTAAAAAAGTGCATTTTCAGATCTTCAAACATAATAGTTCGACTATAACAAAATATATAAGAAAAGTATTTATTAAAAAATACTTTTTCTAATATTCTTAAAGCCAAAATCTTCAATCAAATGTTTAAAAACTTAAATATATATATATATATATATATATATATATATATATATAAAATTGAGGCTCCTCTGATCGAGGGCCACCCTTCCACCCGTGCTCAAAAACGGCTATGCATGTGTATAGTAACTAGTTCTCACTTATATAACCTTAAAATCTAAAAACAATACTCCTATTCCAAAATATTGGAACACCAATCATTTGTTGTAAAATGAAAAAATTTAATTATTTTAAAGTCAATTTAAAATATTTTTTAATTTTAAAAAATATATATAAATTCATATAATTTTAGTTAAAATAATTGTGAATACAACAGATAGCTATTTAAAAGTATTAGTAATAGTTTATTAGTTTGAAAATTTAAATGAATCTCATATATTTTAAATTAATTTAAAAATATTTTAAATTGTTAAATTGTCCATATATTTTAAAACAAAAAAGAGAATATTTAGTTATTTTATCATTATTTTCTAATTAAATTAAGAAAGATTCAAAATCTCAACTCTTGAAATGATAATTGGATGAATTGATATATATCACATCCTATAATTTTTATATTGTCTTCTTAATAAAAAGAGTATCCTTTGTTTGTTAATTTTATTGTATTCATAAAAAATAGTATTTTCAATATATACATGGTAATATAAAATGATACAATATTCATAAAACTATGCAAATCCAGACTGATATGCGTCACGGAAATCCGTTATGCACAACACTCCAAGTATTGTTTTTGGTAACGTACCAGCTCTGCATTTTATGCATGTTCCTAGATACTACAAAATACCCTAATAATACTAGTAGTTTTTTTTAGCCAAAAATCCTAAGAATAGCTAATTCTACGTAATACTAGTATTTGTATTATAGAGAGAGAGAAATGGGGTACAAATAAAAAATATTTTTTGATGTCGGTTTGGAAAATTTCTAATTTCTAATTTATATTATTCATATAAAATTTGTGATTATTTATATTGTTAATTACTTTTATTTAGATTATTAAAAAATTACTACTCCCTCATATCTAAAATTAGATATACAATTTTGTGACTCATATTAAACTTCAAAATTGGTGTGACTCATAAAAATTTGGAATGAAATAAATTTTGTGATTAATAGTATTTGTTATATACTACACAATTATAATTATTGTATCAACTAAAATTAAATAAATATATATCAATTTGAAATTTAATATGCCAACATTTGAACTCAAAAGTCAAATTGTATCTCTAATTTTAAAATAGATAAAATACTATATTAATTAAATATAACGACTTCGAATTCAATTTTAAAGTTATATTTACTATTTTGCACATGACGTACACAGAAGAGGCCCAAATGCTAAAAGGCAGCCCAATTGCTAGACCCACGTCCATTTGAGGTGCTACCTTTTTGTTGCAAAAGAGTCAGAAAAGCCCAGCAAACGTGGGTACCAAACAAGCACAATAAAGCAAAGGATTTTTCAGCAAAGGAGTTACTATCTATTTTATAAATGAGAAACTGATATTTTCACATAATTTTTTGATATTTTCATATGAAAATCGTCGTTATAAATGTATGTCCTTGGTGTGGTGATGACATTATAGACCTTTAAAGATGTTAATAAGAAAAACATTTTTTTTACCAATGATAAAAATTTCCTTCATCAAAGTGCTCCAAGGGGTTGAAATCCATAGACATATCCCTCAAGGATGAAAGTGTTAAAGCCATTGAAATGAATACACAAATAGTTAAGGCTTAAGATTGTTAGATAAAATTCATAGACATAATGTTTGTAGAATAGTAGAATAGTTTGTGTCTATAGCATTATTCTTATGTCGAATTACGATTGCGACGTATATCAATACATGAGATTGGATAAGATTATAAAATTAACTCACTATATCAAATACATCGTAAAAATATTATCAATTAGATTTATTCAACAATAACAAAGTCAACATGTAAAGTCACAATATATATATATATATATATATATATATATATATATATATATATATATATATATATATATATATATATATATCATTTTCAAATTCCTCGACCATAATATTCCGAAAAACCTCTTGATTTCTCATTCTCCAAATCTCCCACAAACCACAGCTAAACAAGCATATGAAGATAACCCACTTAATTCCTGGTATTGGCAGCTTTCCCACCAAGCTAGTTGTAGACTATGCGACTGTTGACAACACAGTAAGCTTAAGCCTGATGTTTTCATCCATTGGAATGGCATTGTGAAATACTTTCCAAACAAAGTTAGATATCTTCGCAAATCACAGGTGTCTGTTTGACCTAGACTATATATAGATAGATAGATAGATACCACACCATACTAGAGATTTGAAACTAAGTTGTTCTTATGTATTTGAACCTGTTGATGAACTCTACATTGATGGTGAGGCTTTGGCTACATGTCTGAAGAGTCTAAACCTTTTCTACAACCATATTTTCTTGGGATTTCTAACTTGCTTCTAAAGTGCTTTGAGTGAGGGAGGGAGGGAGGGAGGGAGGGAATGAATTTGAACTGTATTGCAGCCATAAACCCCAATCAAGAATTTAGACTATATTACCTACAATCCTTTGTTTTCATTAACCTTTTAAATTTGCCAATATTTTCTTCATGGGTAAAATAATGTTTACAAAATGTCATGCCTATATATAATAATGTTATGATCCGATCAAAATTTAAATGAAATGTATGTCATTAGTTGTTTATAGGATCATATTTAATCAAACAAAAAAGTATTGAAACCATAATTGTTCATTTCTTCCCAAAAATACTTGGTTCAAGTTCCACAGGGTAAACACTAAATAAATCTATTCTAGAAATCCCAACCAAAATGGAAGGAAGAAGACTTCACAAAATATAATTTTTTAACAAACAAGTTTATTATCACCCTCATCCCATATTTCTCAAACTTCTTATCAAGCTCAAAATCTCTTTGCGCATCTCAGCAGAAACAACTGATAGAGTGACCTGCTCCTTCACTGCTGAAAACCACAAGTCTTCATCTTTTGGTCCACTACTTTTGTACCAGTGACATATGGCTCTTGCAATGGCCGTAACAAATAAACCACAGTCATAACCATTAGCTTGTTGTGGGGTACTAGAACATTCCAGATAACGACCACTAGATGTCGTATTGGAAGACTTCATATATGGAACAACGGCTTTATAGAGCCGTTTAGCATGCCTCGTATTAAAGCCGCTACAGCTATCATGGTGCACAAATAGGTTGGTGTCTCTCTCAAATGCAAGCAAGCTCCAATGACTGCCACCTTCAGCTTCAGTAACATCAACATTGTCATTGACAGGAAAGATCACCAGCTTCTTTTCGGGTAGATTTAGGGGTACTACGAAATCCTTAAGGCTCTCGCTGTCTATGCAATTTGTCATCCAGAAAGAAATTGAAGGCGGAACCAAAAGGATATCATGTGAAGGATATTCTGAAGGTAAATAGCTAAAATAAAACTCAATGATTCGATCATTAAGATAATGTGGCCCGCTTAGAATGTCCAAATCTGATTGTCTAAGTACAACATCATTGTAGCTGAGAATCTTTTCATCCACTGATGTTTTCCCCATCTTGTAATCTATCAATTGTACACATGATGCCAAATCATTTTCACTAGTGTTAAAAGAAGAATGAAATAGTATAAAGGAGATCAAAACTTCCATAACCAACATGCAAAATAAAGGAAACACTAAATTTGGAGATCCAAAACATTTTTTTTGCTATTTACTTAAAACTTTTATTACACAAACATGATTACAACTATGTATTATGATTTACAAATGAGTAAGATCAAATCTAATTGAGGGCTAGTTGACTATCTAGAATCATCCTTTAAAACATCTGTAATATTACTAGAAAATTCAAGAGAATACCAACTATCGTATTCAAATGAGCACCTTATTGGCGTTCCAGTAAGCCATGACATGGCATTACTTTCTTGAAAAAACAGATTTTGTAACACTACACTTACACAACTTAACTAGTTTTAACTATAATGTTTAAGAAATTACATATTACCAAAACTCTGAAAACATATTCCATACCAACTAAACAATTCGAGGAGACCTACCTCTATCTTACTCTGTACCACGCAAAGTGACATTTTTAATTCCCATAATCATTCCACGTACGGTATTGAATCACAATCTAGGTATAATTGACCTGAACTTTAAGTAGAACAGATGTCAAAGTTTTTGTACCAGCCTATTTATACTCCCCGTTCCAAAATATTTGATCAATAATGACCTTTTGAACTCAATCAATAATGACCTTTTGAACTCAATTTAAGATACTTTTAAATTCTAAACAGATATGAATAAATATATTTTTAGACAATACAACTATGAAAATTGCAAAATATCATAGTTCTATGAATTACAAGATTTATTATTGTCAAAATTTAAATGAATACTTTAATTTTAAGTTAAAAAGTCTCCTATATTTTGAAAAGTAATCAACACAGTTGGTGGCTATTGGATTACCAAATCATTGATACAATTAGTATCTGTCCTCTAACAAGGTAATATCACATTGCATAATGGTTCAAAAAGAGGTAACAAATAAATGTATTCAATATATTGGGAATTAGGTGTGAAGATCCTTGTGAACAATTATATTTGCAATTCGTTTACAGTTGTTTTAAGCTCAAAACTTGAAAAAGTCGTGAAATAGAGAGTTGAGAAGGGTCAACTAATTTAGCCATAAACTGACGCAATTCAACACTTTTTTCTCTTCATAAGTTTTATCTTGGAGTCTCTTATGGATTTCATAACCAAAATCATGTTCCCAGACACATTCTCTAACAAAAAATTGTTAGATCTACTCTCCTGTATAGACTTATTTCTGATTCGTTCTAACGAATACCCAATTCATCCCTTGCATAAATTAATCAGAAGAATTCAATAGGTAAGTAAAATAGAAAAAGAAGTTGAGGAATGGAATAATATTGCGTACCACAGAGGGGGTTGCAGGGATGATCATAGAACAGAGAACCCAGGTCGGAGATGTTGCTGAGCCTGGTCAGTCGGTGAGGAATTTGACTGATGGCCTGATCCAAATCAACATCTATGATCTATCCTTTTTTTTTTATCAAAACTTTTTTCTTTTTTTTTTAAAAAAAAAATACTCAATTGCTCCCTTCGCTCCAAACTTTTTTTTTTCTATAATTAAAAGTATATAAATCTATTATAAGTTTTTAAGGCAACAATTAGGAAAACAAGAAATGTATAATTACTTTTCTACAGTAAATTAATAATTTCTTTTGGACGTCGTATTGTGTCTTTAAAAATAATAAATAGAGCGTTAAAAATATCAGTCTACAATAATTATTTCAATTAATTATTATTATAAATTTATATCAAATTTAAGCATGAAAAAAAAATAAAATGTCAAAATATATTTCTAATTTTAAAAGAAAGTTGGTATTTATAATTATTAGATTTAATTAAGTTGTTATATTTTTAATGATATTTAAAATTTATCAAAAGAAAATAGTATCTAATTATTTTTTGATTGGTCTTGAAAATGGTGACATAATATTAGGAGGTGATAGCTAACTTATATATGGGGGAATATGTTTCCAAATTGGCCCCTTCTGTTTTTTGTATCGAGAAGATCATATTGGGTTTCATTAATAACAGATTGGGACTTGGGAGTTAAAGTCTTAACATAAAACATATTGTAACGGAAAAATTAGTAAATAATGTAAAAATGATTTAAATAATAATTAAAATGAGGGGTTGATAAAACAAAATTACAGTACATAAAAGAATAAAACAAAAATATCTAAATATATTCGTAAAAGGATACCATGTCTTTTTATCTAAAACCAGGGGCAGGGGGAGAGAATTAAGTAATCTAAATATTCTCGCGCATGAAAAAGGAAGTCCATGTTATTCTCTAGATCAAATTTATGTACATTTTAGTTGTGGCAAAAGGTTATGTAGTTAGTTCATCTAAAAAGCTTAAAACTTTAATATTGTCTCAATTACTAATCTAGTTTGATTTTCAAATAAATCCCTTTATGAGCAAAACA
Source organism: Panax ginseng (assembly GCA_020205605.1). Taxonomy (NCBI): domain Eukaryota; kingdom Viridiplantae; phylum Streptophyta; class Magnoliopsida; order Apiales; family Araliaceae; genus Panax; species Panax ginseng. The sequence goes on along the minus strand of CM035138.1, from coordinate 9,895,324 downwards.
AGGTTGGCTTATCAATCATTGCACATGTTTGTTTTATGAAATATTTAGGTATTAAGTGTGTATCGTGACTCCGGCATTATATGGACCGTGAAATTTATCTCATATTTTGGGTAAAAGGGAAATTCAAAATCAATTATATTTTGTTAGATAGATTAGTACCTATTATTTTCTTAATACATTTCACAAATAGATTATTATATTTGGTTACCAGCTTTTACAGCGTTTGCAATAGTAACGTTTAGCGGTTTTAATGTCCGTATTATTTTTGGAGTGTTGCGTTTATAAGCTAATTATAAATAAATAAGATTTTTGTGTTTGAACCCTTCAAATACACCAAACAATAAACAAACAAATACATAAATGAATGAATATGTCACTATTGTACGCATCATATATAAGAACTAGCAATAGTTCCGTGCCTCCGACATTATGGACGGTGGAATTTATCCTAAACTTTGTACGGCCCAGATGATGTATTAGGATGAGCGAAAAATTAAAAATTATTTGTATTTTATTATATAGATATATCCATATTTATAATATAAGTCGCAATAACATTAGTTTGGCTAGGAAGTGGTTAGCATGAATTTCAATTTTAGGTAAATTGGTCAATTGGTTAATAGAATCTTGACGACACGCAGGCAGACTGCATGCGTGATCGATTCTATCAATGACCGATCATCAATTTCTCAAAAATAAATTTCATACTAATCGGATCCGTTTGGCTAATCCGTGGAGGGTCCATACTTTAGAAATGGTAGGAATCCGACGTGTGAATAGATTGGACATGCCAATAGATTATTCATACATGAATATTATTTGAGTGATTGAATATTAGTATACTTTTGAATTAGTAGATATTAAATAATACTTAAACGAATTCATTATAATAATCATGGTCCTTAATTTAATGACAATACAAATATTAAACGAATGAGACAACAAGACATACTCCATATTGCACCAAGTTTGTGTTGTTTTTAAAATATATCAAACTAATTTATAGTTCTACCTAATTTTTCACTATAATTGTTCAATAACAAAATAGACGAAAAAGAGGGAAGAATACGACAAGAAGTTCATGACGATGAAAGCACAATTCTCAGCATTTTATGTACTCCACATTTAGAATAAGATGCATAAAATAGATTCACAATTTAATAATATTCTCTTATGTTATGTTTAGATAGGAGGAATGAATGTAAGAATTGAATAACTCATTTTTATGAAATAAAAGAAATTGTGTTTAATTGTTATTAGAATGAAATGAACCATCCTCATTCTTACCAAATTTATGAATTTTATTATTTGAAGGATGATATGGAATGACTCATTTCGAGTTGAAATGGAATGAATCATTCTCTTATTTATTCCATTCATTTACCAATTCCATTCCAAACATAATATTAACCTTTTATAGCACTTTTATCAACCAAGCATTTCTTTCCATCAAAGAAATAATGTAAGACCCCACTTTTTTATGAATAAATATTTAATTTTAAAAGTAAGTAAGTTGTCATAAAATATTCGATTTGCTGAGAAATATTTATTTGGTCGAGGAATATTCTTTTTGTCGAAAAATATTCGTACGAAGACACAATCATTGGTGGACTCCACAACGGAATAACTGTCGGATATAGAAAGCGATAGAAATAATATTTTTATAAAAATAACGGCAAAACTTTTACCGTTAAACTGTTGAAATATCTAGTGATAAAAAATACAAGAATACGCTGTCTATCGTTATTGCCTTTATAACTTCAGATTATTACGCAGATATCTCTGATTATTGATTCTTACGTAAGAAGTCACTAAGTATTTCATTAAATAAGTGTCACAGTAGTTGATGTATAGTATCTCATATTATTGATTCAATAATTGTTATAGTAACATATGCACAATATTTTATATTATTAAATCAATAATTGACACGACACAGTTTCTTATATTATTTTTAATATTATTGGTAATGTTTAGAAAGTTCTGTCGAGAAAATGGGTTAGATTATTTAATTGTGCACCAATAAGGAGAAATTCTTATTGAAAATCCATTTCTTTCCTAGGAACGATCTGGTTGTCTATTGTGAGTTATAATATTAATAATGAATAATTGTTGAAATATTAAAAATGTGTTAATTGAAGATAAGTGATTTATGATAAATATTTATTCAATTTTTAATATAAATAGAGATGTTTGTCATGAGGCATTTGTTGTAAGCTTGACTTATTATTTCATGGGGAGATGTGTTAATTTTTCAAACCGTCGGTTGAAGTTTTAATAGTAAATTAATATGGATCGACAATTGAAGTTTTAATAATAAATCAATAAGAACCGTCCATGAATCAGTTACTATTTAGTCAATTATTCTATAAATGAAAGCTTATTTATTCATTATTTCTCACCAATTCACTAAAGTTATAGAGAGAGAAAAAGAAGAAGAGTGTTATGCTACTACACTGTTGCAGTATACAATATTCTACTAAGGTAAAGACTGTTATTTTTTTTATACGCATAAGGGTTGTCATTCTATTCCTTATTAATTTGTGATAATAATTTGTCTACGCGGATTACTGTGACGCCCCCAAAATTAGGTATACATCACCCATCTTGAGTTGCCAGATACATGGTACAGAATTCAAATACAACTTAATAATACAACTATCGCAATAAGTGTAATACGACAAAAACATAAACCGTGAGTTTGAATACAAATATTGTCTACTGTAGAGAGTATACAAACTCAAAAGGAGTCCTCGTTAAATTATTATCACACTATTTCACGCGTAATAAATGAGGACTACTAAAAGCACCATCTAGACCATCACCCGCTCCCCGACTCGCTCCAAATATATTCTCATTTCCTCAAGAGAACATTGAAAGAAAGGGTGAGCTCAACTAGCCCAAGAAGAAATATTATGACTAAGATAATGCATAATAAATTATCATTAGCCTTAAACATTGTTAAACCGATACAATATAACAAACATCAAGTTTAATCACAGCAATAAACAAGCAATCCATTAAAAAGAGTCAAGAGAGAATAAAATCTAATATCTTTTATGATTTAAAAGGTTTTTCATCACTTTTATCGTTGGGACTCAAATTTTAATAAATAATCCACATCATCGAATCACCCTCGCATCTACGGCCAAGGATATTCTTTAGATCACGACCACAATTATCCACGCACTACGCCGAGAATATTTGTGTATTCATTAATGGTCATGATCATGCCAACAACTATCCATCAATGCACTACGGGCCAATGAGGACTTTTTCCACATTATTTATAACATTACGGTCGTGATTACACTTAATAATCCCTGGTCATAATCATATCAAGTCCATCTATGCACTACAGGCTACATATGACTTTCAATATAATATAAACATGAGGATGATGACAATGATATAAGAATTCAATAAAACAAGTTTAAGAATTAATTTATCCATGAACCAATAACGTCCCAATTGTCAACACGACATCGCTTTCTTTGTAAGTAAAATTCAAGAATGCTCGTAAGAATATTTCCATGAAAAGATACCGGATGAAGCCTTGAAATATTAAGGATATTCCACTAATTTCATGGAGCATAGAAGTCAAAACTTTAACCAACCGAGAGTATAATAAAGAATTGAATAACAAAAGAAATCACCACGCATGCGATGATTCGCGATGGCAAAGTTATTCCAATGTAATAATAAGTAATGGAACCGTGTCAAAGAAATAAATTAAGACCGATAGATGTTCCAATGAGCAATAAAGATTTTAAACCAGTCCCACAGAACGCATGAACATGATATTCCAACGAATAATAATAAAGATTTTAAACCGGTCCCACAGAAACGCATGCATGTAATATTCCAAGAATAATAAAGACTTTTAATCAGTCCCAAAGAAACGAATAAACGGGATATTCCAAAATGAATAAGTAAAAGACCTAATAATAAAGAATGTCACCAAGTATAAAGTTAAATTGGCAGATATATAGTTATTCCAATGTAATAATAAAGAATGGAATAACATAAGTTCTCTTCATGAATACAAAAGAATAACACTCCTTACAGTACAACAAATAATATTCCATACCTTAAAGAAGAAATCGGATATATAAGTAGTGAAGTAGTAGAATACTTTCTTCTTTCTCTATAGTTTATCTCTGTAGTTTCAAATGAATTAAATAAGAAAATAATGAAGGAATGAGCTTATATATATAGAAAAATAGATCGTATAAGAATTAACTAACTCATTTAATCATCCGAGATTGATTTACTTTAATCGACTATCCATATTTAAAGTAAAATCTTTTAAATAAAATATAATATATTTTAATTATTGTCTAATAAAATGTATAACTTTATAAAAGTATTATGTTTTATATAAAAAGATTTTACTATGCAAAATATTATCGCAGACATACTATGCAACATCGTATATAATAGAATATAATATATTCTATTTATGTAATAACTTTATAAAAGTATTCTGCTTTATATAAAACGATTTACCAACAAAACCGAAAGTGACTTATCACGTAAACATCAATAATTAATACCGTGTGTACTATGTAACCACGCCAGACATTCTTTATACTTTTTAACACCGGTGTTTCAACAGCTTAATGGTAAAACTTCCGCCGTTATTTTCATAAAGTATTTTTGTCGTTTTCTCAATCCGACAATAATTCCGTTATGGGGTCCACCAATGATTGTGCTGTTATACGAATATTCCCTGTTAAAACGAATATTCCCCAATTCGAATATTATATAACAACTTCATGCGTTTTTGCAAAATTTATAAATATTACCCACAACTATAACATTATATAAATTTCACTCCATAATATTCAAAAATAATATTTATAGAAAAATTCATCTTTATTCAAAAGTTGGGGTTTTACAATTTCCCTTCTTATGAAATTTTGCCCTCGAAATTAGGGTACGTGCACTGTATATCAAGAGGTAAGGATACCTTGATTTCATTTCATTCTAACTCACAAGTCATTTCAACAACATTGTGGTTTCTCCACAAAATTTTGACTTGAGGTATAACCTTGGAATATAGAATATGTTCCTTCTTATCCAAGATTTGAACATGAACCTCTTCATAAGTCAAATCTTCCGCTATTTCGTCCGGTTCTAACTCAATAATGTGGTTCGGGTCTTCCACATATTTACGTAATATGGATATGTGAAAACGCGTTATGAACACGAGACATATACTGGCAGTAAAGTCGAGTCTATAGCCACGCCTTACTCGATCAAGGATTAAAATGGGCCGATGAATCGAGGATTGAGCTTTCTCTCTTCCAAATCTCATAACTCCTTTCCATGGAGCAACACGTAATAACACACATGATCTCCTATATCAAATTCCACGTCCTTTCGATGAATATTAGCATAACTATTTTGTCGATCTTGTGAGGTTTTTATACGTTGTCGGATCGTTTGAATCTTTTCCGTAGTCATACGTATCAACTCCGGTCCCAACAACGTTGCTTCACCCACCTCATCCCAAAGATACTTTGGAGAATCGACACTTTCTTCCATACAACGCTTGAATGGAGCCATGCCAATACTTGATTGTTAATCGTTGTTGTAGGAAAAACTCCACCAATGGTAAGAACTTGTCCCAACTTCCTCAAGTCAAGGACACACGAGTCTTAATAGATCTTCAAGAGTTTGAATCGCCCTCTCCGATTTGCCTCATCCGTCTTCGAGGATGATATCTTAGAAACTAAATCATAAATCCGCGCCCATAGCTTTTTGCAAACTAACCCAAAATCTTGAAGTGAATCTTGGGTCTTGATCAAAATTATGGATACCGCATACCATGTTATCTTACAACCTCGTTTATGTGCATATACGAAAGCAAGACGTTCAAGTCATAAGTTTCTTGATCGCGGTAAAAATGAGCAGACTTTGTCAATCTATCAACAATGACCCAAATCGCATCTATGCCTTGAGAAACTTTGGGAAGACCGGTAACGAAATCCATGGTAATGTGCTCCCACTTCCATTCTGGAATTTCAAGTGGTTGTGTCAGGAATAAGCATGTGAATGTTATTCCTATTTATATATGATTTGATTATGATATATATGTATATGGATGAATAATATGCAAGTATGTTTGCACTAAAAAAAGCTATAAAGTCCTTTGATAGATAATAGAAATATATGTACAAGGACTTAGAATGAATTGATCAAATATGTTAGGTTGATCCTACATGAGCAAAACAGCTTTATAAAGTCCTTAAAAAGAAATGATGTACAAGGACTATAAATATAGAAAGATCAAGCTTGTTAGGTTGATCTTATGATGTAATAGATATGTTAGTCTGATCGTTTAGCAATCGCACTGTAAGTCGTGATCTTGAGTGAGTCAAGGTTAACTCGGGAGCTATCGAGGCATAATAGGTGTAAGACCCCAAATTATTAATAAATAAAATTTATTTTCCTCTATTTATTACTTTGTTACTTTGTTATATAGGCCGGGTTTAAGATTTTGTATTTAGGGATTTAGGGTTTATTGTTAAAAATGTTAATTTTTTTAATCCTAGTGTGTTAATTATTAATTAAGGATTTATAATTTCTGTAAGACCCCAAATTATTAATAATTGAAATTTAATTTTCTCTATTTATCATTTTGAAATAGTAAAGGTTGATTTGATTAATGTGGATAGTTATGGGTAAAATACGCAAATATTTCAATATAAGCAAGTGGTTATAAAATATTCATTATCATTTGGGAATATTCGTTTGGTCGTGGAATATTCAATACTCGTCGGAATATTCGTATTTGACCACAGATCTTTTGTGGGCCCCATAACTGAAAAAGTTTTGGATGAAGAAAACGACAAATACAAGTTGTTTATAAATAACTGCGTAGTTATTCTCAATTATCTTGTTGGAATACCCAATTGGTTAAAACACACTAATACATGCATTTAAAGAAGCGATGGCACCATTGCACCAATTATTGATTCTTACGTAAGAAGGCACTACTCAATAATTTTTACAAAGAATTACCGCTCAAGATTTTATTTTATTGATTCAATAATTCTTTGCATTGATATTTTATATTATCGTTGTTTCAATAAATTGTCATTACACAATATTTTCCATTATCTGAGACAATAATTCATATTATCCGAATAATATTATTGGATAACATTATTGGCAATGTCTAGAAAGTTCCATCAAGGAGAGTTTGGTCACCTAATTACTTGCTACAAGAAAGAGAGATCCTTATTGGAAAGTCCCTCTTTCCTGAACTACTTTGGCCAAAGATTGTGATTTTGTAATATTATTTGTGAATAATTAATTATTGATTTATATGATGAGGAAAATATTGATTTTATGTGGATATAGATGGAGAAAATTTTTAAAATGACAATTGTTGAAAATTGAAATTTTATCTTTTTCTGATAAAATAATTCATTTAAATATATTATTATATTTTAATAATATAATAATGGTGATATTTTTACAATGAATGTGGGATATATGAGTATACGAGGAAAAAAAGAGTATTTTTGTTGCAATAAATATTAAAAAGTTTTTTTTGTGTGTTTAGACCCATTTCTCGACCGAAATTTGATTATAAATTGTAAAATCGTCTGTTTGTGGATTTGGTCAATTTTTGTTTGGAATTTGGAAAAACTTCCTTCTACAAAGTTGTAGATAATGGAATTTCCTATGAAAAATCGCTAGTTTTGAATTTTTCTGATAAAAGAGCTAATTATTATGAATTATTGAAGTTTTGAAGCTCCGAAATAATTGATTTTTGGAAGTTTAAAATCATTTAAATAAGAAAAAAAAATTTTGTGTTTGGTGGGCATCTTTAACACATGTCAAGTTGCTGAATTCAGATGCTTGATGCGTAGGAAGATGTAGAAAAAATAAATAATATTAATTTATTAAATTTTCTACTTTGTGTTCTAAAGCATTTTCCTATAAATAGGGTCTTAGTTTAGAATTGAAAATTACACCGTAAATCAAGTTTTCTCTATATTATCGAGCGTATTCTTGTGAGTATTTTGAGTATACTTTGAGTATTGCTATACTGCGGCAAGTTCAAGTCATAGCTTTATATCCTGTTTTTTTACTAAGATATCATGTTTCGAGGTAAGGATGTTATTTTATTCGAAAATGATATTATTTCTTCAATGTCATTATCTTAGAAATATTGGTTAGAATTTTTTTATCAAAATTGGAACTTTTCATGTCGGGGTTACTATTCATGAATTACTATTCACGAGTACTATTCACGAAGTATGATGATGTTTTTTGTGAAATTTCTATCTTTTGGTGTCCTGAGTTACTATTCACGATACGACCTTTATTCACGAATCATTTACACTATTCACGTAAAAATTAAATTTTCTTTCTCGTGTCCAAGATTGTCTCATTATGATTCCTATCTTTGATTGGATCTATGTTTTGATCATTCTTGAATTTTACTCCACTCGATTACTTATGAAGTATTTTTGAACTTGGATTGTTTAAAATACGAATCCTTAATATTTGTTCTTTTGTTTCAATCGATTCGCTTCCTTTAAAATATTTTTCATCATCCTCACCCTAAATGATGATATTATCAATATCTTTGGCCTCGTAGTGCAAAGATGAATAGGTGTTGAGATGAATACGACCGATCGATTATTAATATCTTTGGCTGTAGTGCAAAGATGAACAGTGTTTAGATGAACATAACCAATCGATGAATATCTTTGGCACCAGAAAGTAAATATGAATATTTAATTTCAGATATATATATTGAATGATGTTACAGGGATAAAATATCGACGATGAACTTTTAAATTCATATATAGAAGATAGTAGTTTGCATTCTCTACTTAACTCTTCTAATGAATTATTATTTTCGCTGCGAATATTGATTTAAAAATGGTTGTCTATTGTATTCTATTAGATTTTTTCCTGTTGGAGACTAACGATAATTTGTTGTATATTATCTTAGTCATAATATTTTTTATTGGGCTAGTTGAGCTCACCCTTTTTCTTTTTGTTCCATTTTTCTTCTCAGGAGGCGAGAATGTAGCGAGTACGAGTCGGGGTATGGAATGATGGTTATAGAGAGAGTTGTTTAGTAGTCCTCACCATTTTTGTAAAATAATGTATAAATAATTGTGATGAGAATTTATTTGGGTATGTATATTGCAGTAGACAATAATTGTATTTAAACTCACAGTATATATGTTGTCGTATTTTGTACGACAAATGTATTAATAAAGTTGTAGTTATTTCTGTACCATGTATTTGGCGACTCAGAATGGGTTGGATGAAATTGACCTATTTTGGGGGCGTCACAATAGGAGTATGCAAGATAGTAGATCTCGGAGTTCGTAGATTGCCAGAGGAAATGACGAAGGATCGTAGTGTATCGAGAAGAGCTTCCTCGGGATCGTAGTGTCTTTGAGAAGTCATGTTCGTAATCGTAGAGACAACCCGCCTACAAGTTCAACAACCATCTCGCCGAAGCCAGTATGAAGCGTAGACTACACTCGTAGTCGTAGAGTCTAATGATACCAAAGCCAAGACAAGGATCGTGAGCTACACTCGAGATCGTAGAGTCCATCGAATGAATGCAGATATCGTAATCGTCGCAAGATCGGATGAAGACAACAAGCACAAGATGAAATCGTAGAGTGTCAAGATCTGATCTCGGGATCGTAGTGTCTACAAAGCCAAAGCTGAATCGTAAAAGTGCAGACTACGACTCCACGTAAGTGCTCATAATTCTAAGTCGGAATCGTAGAGTAGATACGATTCTCAACGAATGAAGACTTCCGGAATATCCAAAGGTATGAAGCCTCCGGGTTGGCACCGCAAAAGATGCAATCCACAGTAAGGGAACCAAAGAGCACTCAACGAATGGCATGCAGGCTAGCAGAAGAACTAAGCACCAATCCAATCAGCATCAAGATTAAGTTGAAAGGCCATTCGTGATGAAGTCTTCCACAAGATGATTTAAAGAATACTTCAGCAGCTGACTAAGGAAAAGTCAACTAATGCAGATTCTTTGTCAAGAGAATAGAAGACAACGATCTTGGAAGCAACCAGGATCGTAGTGTTTGTCGAACAAAGAAAGAAGCTGATGGAAGGTGAACCGAGATAATTGGTCAACTTCAAGAAAGCAAGGCTAAAGTATTTAAGTGCACAGGTCGATTCATTGATGATAAGTGAACGGAAGATCACCAGGAGAAAAGCAAGTTTGACGCGCCACAAATCAAGTGTCTTGATATTGAGAAGGGACGGAAGCAAGGAATTAGGCCATCGATGATCTCGAGAACAATCAAGCAAACAAAAGTATTGAAGAATCGCACAATACAAAGTGAAGAGGTGTTCTTCAAATAAGATCCAAGCAACACTCTTCAGATCGTAGTGTTAACTCTACTAATCAACGAAAGCAACAATCAACAAGACACTACGATCGTGTCCTCAAGACATACATCGAAATTGTAGAGTTCAATACCAAGACCAAGCATTGGCAACGATTCAATCTGAAGGGTAATATTTGGACAAGTGCTTATCGAGAGCATCAATGCAAAAGGACAACCTCTGATCTAGAAATCAGGAGAAATAAAGTCTTCAACCTGCCCAAGATAGTAAAGTGATATATCTGACAGGGTAGGTGAAACAGTAGACTGCAGAGTCAGAAAATGTACGACATGTCACATCAAGCAGTCTACCTCAAGCAACTCGAGATCTGTGAAGACATTTGAATAACTTCCAACGGCTACTTTCCAACGGAAGGATTGGGAAGATGTATAAATGTAGAAGAGCTTCAAAGATCAAAGGTTGCTGGAGTTGTGTATTCCTAGAGAAAAGGTGGACTGATCTAACCGAGTAATAGTGAGTCCGCAGGCTCACTCTACGATCCACTAAGAACACTCAGAAGTCAAATCAAGAAAGAAGTAGAAGTGTGAGTTCTACTATGTAGAAGTGAGAGTTCTACTACATGAAGAGTGTTCTAAACTGCCGAGAGAAAGAAGGGCATAATGTCATCTAGATGTCCATCATGGGAAGACTCTAAGTACAATAGAGAAGAGCTTTCGGTCATCTTAGCAAGTCCATCATGGGAAGGCATCGAGTAGCAAGAAGGGAGATCACAAAAGCCATCTTGGTGTCAAGCATGAAAAGCTTCTAAGTACCTTACGTAAGAGCTTACGGTCATCTTAGAAGCCTCTCGTATGCGCACCATCAAGTATCAAGAGAATGATCTTCAAGGCGCTTCATCAAGGGATCATCCCGAGTAGTTGAAGAACCCCAAGTTCGAGCATCATGCAACACTCAACTCGCTTCCTCAAGGATGATTAAGCCAAGTCACTAAGGAGAAGATGTTCGTAGCATGAAGACATCTTAGCAATTTCCAAAGACCGACTCCAACAACAACAAACAAACAACTCAACGGGCTGGGCTCGAGGGTCCTTGTCCGGAGGGACTAAATGAAGCGGGGCAAGAGGGTCCTTGTCCGCAGGACTAAACAAAGGTAGGCCAAAGGGTCCTTGTCCGTATGGATTAAACGAAGTTCAAAGCCTTGGCCTCAAGAGTTCCTAGGTAATTAGAAGAGTCCCAAGGTCATTGGCCTCAAGAGTTCTTAGTGGAATCAAAGTTTCCAAGGCTCACCGGCCTCAAGGAATCGTGAGAGATTCGGTGGTGCCGCTTCCTTGGTGGAAATCTGCTAGTTGAAAGCAGAAGAGTGGATTAGGAGCTTGAGTCTCTGAACCACTTAAAACCTCTTGTGTCTTTTACATTATGTCATTTACATTATGTCTATAACTGCTATAACTACTATGTATGTTCTAACTGCTTACAACTAAACTAACCCAACGAACAATGTATGTATGATTATGAATATATCAACGAAAGGGAATCTTTTACTTATTCCGCTATGCTTGAAAAGATTCTTATATTTGTCATATACTCTAATATGAACAATACATCATAAATCAGAAAAGTATTTGAAATAAAAAGGATCTATTCAACCCCCTCCCCCTTCTAGATCTATTGTGCCCTCTGGGAACTAACAGGTTGCAATGGACCTTTTGGTACTTGATGTTCGCCTTGACTCGTTGACATCGTTAGACACCTTGAGATAAACAAATATCTCTCTTTCATATTGCTCCACCAAAATGTATGATTTAATATCATGATACATTTTGGTACTCCCGGATGGATTACAAAGCGATGTGTTATGCTGGTCTCATAATGATTTTATATTTTAAATCAGTGGTCGTAAGGAACACAAAGTCCGGAGTTGACTCAAAGTATTCCTTCTTCATCGATTCTTGCATCCGCATAAGACCTTCTTGCACTTTCTTCCTCATACGCATCACCTCCGTCCCAGAAGCTTGGCAACTTTAACATTATCAATTAAAGTCGATTCTACTCAGTATATTCGCCATCATCACATGGGTCTCGGAGTCTTTAACTCTATCTCCATCCTTTGCAAGTCACACAAAAATGGGCCTCATACGTTGACAATGTCGCATTCGCACTTTCATATGATCTTCTACTCAATGCGCCACCCTACCACGCTCACTTTTCCGTGATGGTATTGGATGGTATGATCATAATCTTTCATCAGCTTCAAGCCAACGTTGTTGTCGCGATATTGAGTTCCTTTTGAGTGAAGAAATATTTGAGGCTTTTATGATCCGTAAAGATCTCCACTTTCTCCCCATACAAGTAATGCCTCCAAATCTTTAGTGCGAAGATAACAAATGCTAACTCTAGATCATGAGTAGGATAATTCCTCTCATATTCTTTGAGTTGTCGTGAGGCATAAAGCTATGACTTTCCCATGTTACATAAGAACACATCCTAACCCTTTGCCCAAGATCATCCGTAGATGACAAATCCTCCGAACCGTATGGTATTGTCGTAACATGTCTTTGAAATGAGTCTCCTTTTGAGTTCTTGAAAACTCTTCTCATATTCCTCGCTCCAACCGAACTTTGTATCTTCTCGAGTCACCGAAGTTAGTGGATTAGCGATTCGAGAAATCCTTCTACGAATCTCCGATAATAACCAAATAAGTTCGAGAAAGCTACGTGATTTCTAACATCGATTTAAGTTGCTCCCAAACTTTGAATAGCTTCAATCTTTCTTTGGGTCAACAGATATTCCATGACTTGATACCACGTGCCCAAGGAATGCTACTTCCTCAAGCCAGAACTCGCATTTCTTCAACTTGGCATAAAGCTTATATTCACGAAGCATTTGGAGTATCAGCCTCAAGTGTTGTTCATGATCTTCATGGGTTTTGGAATATATGAGGATGTTATCAATAAAGACGACCACAAAGTGATCCAAATATTCCTTAAATACTCGGTTCATCATATCCATGAAGGCAACAGAGCATTAGTCAATCCAAAGGACATGACTAGAAATTCATAATGCCCGTCATCGAGTTCGAAAGTCATCTTTGAATGTCATCTGGTTCTAATCTTCAATTGGTGATATTCTAACGAAGATCAATCTTTCAAAAGAATTTGGCTCCTTGCAATCGGGTCAAACAGTCATCAATACGCGGGCAATGGGTACCTATTTTTGATGGTGACATGATTCAACTCCCGATAATCAATATAAAAAGTCGCATACTCCCATCTTTCTTTTTCACGAATAGAATGCGGAGAGCACCCCAAGGAGAAGTATTAGGACGAAATGAAACCGATGTCTAACAATTCCTCAGAGTTGGGTCTTTAACTCCTCAAGTTCAAGAGAGCCATTCAATACGGGGCTTTGGAAATAGGTTTTGTATCAGTGTTCAAGCGTCGATACAAAATTCAATTTCACGCCTGGGGTAAGCTTCCAGAAGTTCTTCGTGAATACGCCAAGAAATTCATTAACAATAGAAATATCATTCAAAATCGGCGTATTTTTGTTTAGATCCGTGATATGAGCTAAGAAAAGATTGACATCCGCTTTTCAATAAACGAATAGCTTTATGGCTTGAGATGACAGTGATTGATTTTAATGGTTTGGTTGCTTGAATTCACATAATAGGTTGATTAGAAATATGAAAGCTAACAACCTTACGAAAATAATCAATTTTTGTATGATGAGTAGTTAACCAATAAATCCCTAGAATTACATCAAATGCAAGTATTTTCAATGAAATAAGATCGACAGGTAATGTGTGGGTACCAACTTGAACCAAACAAGACTTATAAACTGTGGATGTAATGAAGGTTTCTCCCAATCTGAGTTTCAACAGATAAAGTCAAAGTCTAATTTCTCCTGAGTCAAATTTAAACGCTGAAGCGCAAAAGTAGGAGAAATAAAAGAATGGGTAGAACCCCAGATCAAATAAGGTATAGACTTCGCTAGAGTTTATGATAAGCTTCACCGTGATGACCTCATTCGTTCTCGCTTCGGGAGGTCACTACAAATGCTCTCCTCGCACTACACGGCTTTGAATTTTTTGGGACTACTTTGGTGCCTCCATCCTAATCGAACTTGTCTTCATTGTGAACGACAAAATCGGGCTTCTCTTCCATAATTATAACATGCTTTAGACGGAATCGCGCAGCTTGACCGATGTGTCCTCCCTCCTCGCATTTGAAGCATATGATAGGTGGTCGTTCTCCTTCCTCAACAACGGGTGTTGGTGCTGACGTCCTTCCATCACTGTTGAATCTCCTTTTCTTGAAATGTCCATTTTACGCTTTTGGCCATGATTACCACCAAGTGGTTACCATTTCCAGCATGTTGATTCCTCCACGCTTTGTTGTCACCGCTTTCGATGATCGATACCACCGGTATTTTCATGTTGTTACCGCTTTTCTTTTGGCTGATTGACTCGTTCGCTACCCAATAATCGAGCCCTATTTACAACATCTCGAGTACAAACACGCTTTATGAGAAATGAGATATTGACGTATCTCCTGCTTTCAAACCTCTTAAAAAATTTGCGCTATTCGCTTCCCCATTATCGACCAAATGGGATGCAAACCGATAACTCCGCAAATTTAGCCTCGTATCATGACACGGTCATATTGTTTTGTTCCAATTTGATAAACTCCACTTCTTTCATGTGACGAATACTCTCGAGAAAGTACTTATCGTTGAATAACACTTGTAACTTCTCCCAAGACATCTTGAAGTGCGGCCAGTTTGGTAGTGCTTTTACGATTCCCACCAAAGAATCGCTTCTTCACGCAACATGAAGGTGGCGAAGGAATCTTTGCTTTTTCAGAGCATCCCAAGACATCAAATATCTTGGTGATAAGCTTTATCCATGCTTCGCGCTTTTAAGTGGTTTTGGCTCTCCAATAAACTCCGGTGGTCCCACTCCTCGAATCGCTTTAATGGTGGTCATTCCGAGAGTTTCCAAAGAGTTTCCACCCACATTTTGACAGAGCCGCCTTTCACCGATGTTGCATGAAATGTATAAAGCCTCCGAACAATCCATCATTCATCATTTGGTCCGTGTTGTTATTTGCATGAGGGTTGTCACGCTTCCCGATGCACATTATCCTCGATTATTGATATGTGGAGACTCAATTCGGCCTCTTGTGCTCCATCATTATTCTCAACATTCTCGGATGTCATTTTCGACATCGCCATAAAACAAGGGTTAGTTGACATGTAACATATTATCTCTAAACTCGACCAACAAATTTAAATACAAAATAAATTTAAGTAGTCATACTAACAAGGAATTTTCCGCCT
The DNA here is from genome assembly GCA_020205605.1 of Panax ginseng. Classification (NCBI taxonomy): domain Eukaryota; kingdom Viridiplantae; phylum Streptophyta; class Magnoliopsida; order Apiales; family Araliaceae; genus Panax; species Panax ginseng. Next base: position 9,879,625 of record CM035138.1, on the reverse strand, counting down.
CTCCTCCTAGTTCTGGTCTCACATATTAGCCAGGATCATATCCCTAAGCTTTGATACCAACCGTGACTTCCCAAAATTAGGTATACATCACCCATCTTGTGTAAAACCCCGAATTTTATGAAATAAAAGTATTCAATTTTTCTATTTAGTAAATGGTTAAATTGATAAAAGGTTAAAGTTAAGGGTGATATATGTAAATATTTTAAATAAGCAGAAGGGTTATAAAATACTCATTGTTGTTTCGGGAATATTCGTTTGTCATAGAATATTCTTCCGCTTCGAGGAATATTCGCATTTACCAAGCAAATTTTTGGGGCCCCATAACTGAAAAAGCGATTGGATGAAGAAAACGACAAGATAAGTTGTTTATAAATAATTGCAGAAGTTATTCACAGCTAATCATTGTTGGAATACCCGTGTGGTTAAAACACGTAGAATATGCGCATTGTCATAACAAGAAGACACCAGATTGCACCATTTATCGATTCTTACGTAGCAAGGCACTACTCAAAAATTGTTACAAAGAATTATTGCTCAATATTTTATTTTTGATTCAATAATTGTTTGCGTTGATATTTTGTATTATTGTTATTTTAATAATTGTCACCGCACAAGATTTTTCATTATCAAATTAATAATTCATATTATTTGAATAATATTATTAGATAAAGATTATTGGCAATGTCTAGAAAGTTCATCTCAAGGAGAGGTTTGGTCACCTAATCAAGCGCCACCAAGTAGTGAGAAATTATTATCGAAAGCCTCTTTTCCTGAACCGCCTCGGTTGTCACGATTGTGATTCTCGTAATATTATTTGTGAATAATTAATTATTGATTTATATGATGAGGAAAATATTCATTTTATGTGGATATAGATGGAGAAAATTTTTAAAGTGACAATTGTTGAAAATCGATATTTTATCTTTTCTGATAAAATAATATTTTATTATATTATTATAATATAATAATGATGATATTTTTACAATGAATGTGGGATATATGAGTATATAAGGAGGAAGAGTATTTTTGTTGCATTAAATGATTAACACATGTTTTGTGTGTCGGTGGACCCCATTTCTTGACTGAAATTTGATTATACCAGAAAATCGTCTGTATGTGGATTTCTTGGCCAATTTCGCTTGGAATTTGGAAAAAAAAAATTCTGCAAAGTTGTAGATAATTGAATTTCCTATAAAAAGTCGCGAGATTCGAATTTTCTGATAAAAGGGCTATTTATTATGAATTATTGAAGTTTCGAATTAATTAATTATTAATTGTTGGAAGTTTTAATTATTTTTAATAAGAAAAACATTTTTTTTTATTTAGGTGAGGTGTGGTGGCTGATTTGAATCAGATTAGGTGTGCGTAAGAATTTAATAAATATATATTATTACTTTATTAAATTTTCTGCTTTGGTGTTGTAAGCAATTTCCTATAAATAGGTGTTTAGGTTAGAATTGAAAATAACACCAGAAACTGAAGTTTTCTCTCTATATTATCGAGTGTATTCTTGTAAGTATTTTGATATCTTGAGTGTTGCTATACTATGCAAGTTCGTTTCAAATTCCATATTCCAAATCAAGATCGCTTTTTTGAGGTAAGTGATTTTAAGGGATTGAAAGGGATGTTATTTTCTTTGTAAGTGATATTATTTCTTCAAGGGGTTGTCACATCTTGAGTCGCCAGATACATGGTACAGAATTCAAATACAACTTAATAATACAACCGTTTGGATACAAATATTGTCTACTAAAGACTATACAAACTCAAAAGGAGTCCTCATTACAATTATTATCACACTATTTCACGTAATAAAGAGGACTACTAATGCACCATCTAGACCATCACCCGCTTCCCGACTGCTCCAATCGCCTATATTCTCATTTCCTAAGAGAACATTGAAAAAAGGGTGAACTCAACTAGCCCAAAGAAGAAATATTATGACTAAGATAATGCATAATATATTATCGTTAGCCTTCAACAATGTTAAACCGATATAATATAACAACCATCAAGTTTAATCAAGAATGAACAAGCAATCCATTAAAAGAGTCAAGTAGAGAATAAAATCTACTATCTTTTATGATTTAAAAGGTTTTTCCTCACTTTTATCATTGAGACTCGATTAATAAATAATCCACATCACCGAATCACCCCGCATTTACTACCAAGGATATTCTTTAAGATCACTACCATAATTATCCACGCACTACGGGCCAAGAATATTTGTGTATTCATTAATGGTCATGATCATGCCAACAACCGTCCCATCAATGCACTACGGGCCAATGAGGACTTTTACCACATCATTTGTAACATTACTAAGCATGATTACACCGAATAATCTCTCGGTCATAATCATACCAAGTCCATCTACGCACTACAGGTGCCACGATAACTTTCAACAAATATAAACATGAGGATGATGACAATGATATAAGAATTCAATAAAACAAGTTCAAGAATTATTTCATCCAGGAATCAATAACGTCCAAATTGTCAATATGATACTGCTTTGTGGAGTAAAATTCAAGAATGCTCAGAAGAATATTTCAATGAAAAGATACCGGATGAAGCATAAATATCAATGATATTCCACTAATTTCATGGAGTATAGAAGTCAAAACTTTAACCAACTAAGTATAACAAGGAATGGAATAACAAAAGAAATCACCAGTGCATGCGATAGACCAAGACACGCAGTTATTCCAACAGTAATAATAAATAACGGAATCAGTCCCACAAAAACGCATGCATGTGATATTATTCCAATGTAATAATAAAGAAGGAATCAGTCCGTAGTAAAACGCACTTTACGATATTCCAACATAATAATAAAGACGGAACCAGTCCTGTAAAAAGCACGCATGTGATGTTCCAACAGAATGATAAATAATGAAACCAGTCCCATGTAAACGCATGCATGTGATGTTCCAACAAAATGATAAAGAATGGAATAATGTAAGAATTTCACCAAGTATAGGGTAGCCACAGAGATACAAGTTATTCCAATAGAATAATAAAGAATGGAATAATGTAAGTTCTCTTCATGGATAAGAAAGAAATAATACTCCCTACCTTGAAAAAATGGATAATGGAATAAGAGGTAGCAGACTTCTCTTCTTCTTTCTCTATAATAATCGCTTTCTAAAGCTTTTGTGAATTGGTGAGAAATGAAGGAAGAATGAGCTTCTATTTATAGGAAAATATAGTTTCGATAATCAGACGTTTTGGGGCTCGAAAAATTACAAAGACAATACCTCTAACTTTTCTTTCATTTTTAATTTAGTCCCGCAAGTATTATCAAACTTGCACCACCTCCCCAATAGTAAATAATGTGAATCAATAGTTCAATCATGTGAATCAATAGTATAATCATGTAAAAAATACGAATTACAATATATTACCTCCATCTATACCTCCATTTTAACTTTAGTCATGCAAGTATTATCAATCTTGCACCAACTCCCCTAATAAGAAATAATGTGATTCAATAGTACACACATGTGAATAAATAGTTATATAAGCATTTGAATTAGTAGCAATTAATTGCTCATTTATCCGATAAATTACCCAATTTATCAATATAACCCCCAGACATCAATTATCATCTAATATATGTCGATTTCCACTAACACTAATAATCCCAACACAATGGAACTATCAAAATTCATTTTAATCAACACAACTTATTCATCATTAATATTATAACTCACAATATTTAACAACCAAAATCGCTCCTGTGAAAGCAGGGCTTTCCGATAAGGATTTCTCCTTATTTGCCTTGATTAGGTGACCAAATCTCTACTGATGTAACTTCTAGACATTGTTAATATTGCAAATAATAATATGAATAACTTTGTCGTCTCAATTATTGATTTAATAATATAAAATATTATTCAAATGATATCGCGACAATAATTGAATCAATAATATGAGAGATATGATGCAAAGAATTATCGTAGAATAATCGAGTATAACCGAATGACTTCTCACGTAAGCATCAATAATCAATATCGTGCGCTACTACGCAACCACGCCAGACATCGCATTTTTAACACCGGGTGTTTCAACAAATAACTGTAAAACTTCCGCCGTTATTTTCATAAAGTATTTTTGTCATTTTCTCAATCCGACAATAATTCCGTTGTGGGGTCCACCAATGAATGTGGTTAGTTGTACGAATATTCCCTGTTAAAACGAATATTCCCCGACCAATCGAATATTATATAACAACTTACGCATTTTGCAAAATTTGTAAATATTACCCACAACTATAACATTATATCAAATCCACACCATAATATTCAAAAATATATTTCGAGAAAATTTAATCTTTATTCAAAAAGTTGGGGTCTTACATTACCGCATGACGAGTGAAAATCTATTTGCAATTTCGTATATTATTTCATACTCGTACGGGATATCATTTCTCTTGTACTCATCAAGGGATATCGTTTTTCTTTCATATATATTTATCCATTTATGGTACGAAATTATTATTTGTTTTCATGCATAACCTTATTATTAAATGGTGAAAATCTTTTAAATTAGTAGAATATCTTTAATAGTTTGCGCTTCATCTAGTATCATTTCACTGAAATATTTGTCTGAACTTTCTTATTAAATTTTATTTTATTCATCCGATGTACTATTCATCTGGGGTATTATTCATGAATACTATTCACGACGAAATCTAGTTTATTTTCTTTGTCCAAATTATTTTTGCAATTTGAATCTTAAATATCATTCTTGAATTTTAATCCACAATTAGTAATCATGTTGACAGTTTGGACATTTTAAACTCTGAATAAATTAAATTATAAATCTCTAATATTTATCATTAATCTCACTTGATTAATTGTTTATATCATTATCATCATCACGTTTATATTGTGGTGAAAGTAATCTTTGGTCCGTATTGTAAAGATGGACTGTTGATTGGTATGATTATGACCATAAATTACGTATTGGTATAATCATGACTTTTAATGTTACAGATAAAAGTTTATGGTGAAAATCCTCTTTGGCCCGTAGTGCATAGATAATTCGTTGGTTTGAAACAATTATTGATTGGTGTTACATGAATAAAATATTGATGATGAACTTTTAAATCATAGAAGATAGTAGACATCATGCACTACTTGAATCTTCTAATGGATTGTTAATTTCGCTGCAGTTATTGATCTAAAACTTGTTGTCTATTATATTTTATATGATTTATCATTGTTAAGGGCTAAAGATAATTTATTCTTCATTATTTTTGTCATTATATTATTTATTGAGCTAGTTAAACTCACTATTTTCCTTTTTATTCCATTGTTCTTTTTAGAAAATGAAAGTGTAGTTGGGACTAGTCGGAGAGTGAAGTAATGGTCTAAGATATTTACTATAGAAGTCTTCACTATGTTGTGAAATAGTATGATAATAACTGTAATGAAGACTTAATTTGAGTTCGGATATTGTCGTATTATGTATGGTGCAATATTTGTATTTAAACTCACAGCTTATGTGTTGTCGTATTTTGCACGACAGTTTAATAGTTGTAAATATGAAAGTTTGTATTTGAATTTTGTACCATATATTTTGACAACTCAAAATGAGTTGTGTGAATCTATTTTAAGGGCGTCACAATTAACCTTGCAATTAGGTCATAGTTGACAAATTAAAACTCATTTTATTGAATAAAAATAATATTATACTTAATTTTATTATGACTTAGAGATACCTAGTATGTATTTAAGTTGAATACTTTTTCAATCTGTATTTATTACACAATTATTTTTCCCATAAATTTATGAGCACTTCTAAGTGGACATGAAAATTGGACATGAGTATATTTAAATTTTATCTATTTATATTTTTACCAAGTCAAAATACAAACAAATAAAATTTAAATACAATTATATCAAATTTTCATATCCACATATAATTTGTAAATTTATCATTATTAAGTATACTTACTTTGTCTCAAACCTATATAATATTAGTACAAAATTTGTTATCTAATTCATATATCCAATTGAATATGCCTATTTATCTTATCTTTATTAAAAGATTTATTAAAAAATAAAAATTATTCCAAAATTTTGGAAACCATTAAAACTATAATATGTATTATGAGTAACAAAAAATGTGTTTGTCATTAACCCCCAAAAGAAAAAGAAATACACATGAAGATTAGAGAAAAGTATTAAGTGCGAGTGTTCAATATATTGAGGGGAAAATTATTTTCATGAGTATTTTTGTAAATCTACGTAATTTTATATCTCATGATAATAAAATAGATCCTAAATTCAAATTACTTGAAAATAAGGCAGTAAAATAAACAAACAATTTAAGCTCGATTCGTACTTGTTCGGCCAAAAGTTCGATTCGAATTCGACATGAAATATAAATGAGTCAAATATTACAAATTTTAAAATCCGATAAATTATTCGAACCTCCTTAAATTGTAATTTTCAATTATACTCAGATTATATTCGTTCGAAAAGTTCAAACTGCTCGGGATCGATTCGAAATCGTGCCCGACTCGATAGCTAAATGAGTCTCAATCAAACTTTGTTTTATACTCGATAAATTTTATGAACTAAATCTGAGCAACTCAATATTAAGATCAACTTGGTTCGTTTACACCCTTACTCGAATTATATAACATACTAAAAATATTATCAATTAGTATATAACGTTAATATTTTTATAACATACTAAAATATATCAATTAGTATATGTTATAAAAAATATTAACGTTAATATTTTTAGAAAATTACTAAAATATAATACTAAATATATAACGCTAATACTAAAATTTTATATCAATTAGTATTTAGTATTATGATGTTAGTATTTTAATGATGTAGTTTGAATTTTTATTGTTTTGATTAATTAGCAAAACAATTTGAATTTTAGTATTTTTTTAATTTTATTTTTGTTGGTATTTTAGTATTTTTTTAATTAGTATTTTAATATTTTTTTAAATTAGTATTTGATGTAAATATGTTATGTTTTGAATTTTAGTATTTTGATTAAATGATGTAAATATGTTATACAACTTATTTTATTTAATTAGTTGTTTTGATTAGTTAATAAAATAATTTGAATTTTAGTATTTTGATTAAATGATGTAAATATGTAGTGTTTTTTTATTTTTTATTTTGATTAAATGATATATATTGTTTTATTTAGAATATGTTTTATATTTAAGATCCATGCTATTCTGCATCGCGTCATCACATTTTAACCCCGCTTGTTTTTACATTAATGTCGAGGCATGAAATAACCCAAAAATATAACGTTAAGGGTACTTTTGAACAAAAAAAATATAGAGTGTTCCGTACACATCGCGATAAAAGTCAGAGATATTTTTGACCATTTGCCGAATTTAATATTACCAATGAGTAAATTGCAAGGAGGGTCAACCATTGAGTCACTACAGTGTACCCACTCGTACCAAAGTTTAGTTATGTTATGTGAAGCCTTAACCTATACGTCTTTATTCAGTTTTTTTTTATATTTGATAAATAACTAATTTCATCCTCTTCTTTTCACCGTGAAGAATAGGACGCGAAATTCCCGAATTTCCATGGCAGTTGCCAAGTGCCTTAAAAACTGAAACTGTGCCTTCAAAACTAAACCGGAGACATATACATACATACACAGCTATATAGATATAGAGATAGAAACTAAACCACTTTATATGAGATCTGGAATCTAGCAGTCCCAAATTGAAATTGTATGAGAGTTTTGATTTGGTGTACGGAAAATGGAGTACATAGACAATTTGCCGGCAATGGATCTGATGCGGTCGGAGAAGATGACTTTTGTTCAGCTTATTATTCCCGTCGAGTCAGCTCACCGTGCCATCACTTACCTCGGCGAACTAGGCCTTCTTCAATTCCGTGACGTACGTTCTTCCACTCAGATCCATTCTCTATTGATTTCTGTTTTCAGTTGAGTAATTTGAGATTATCAATATCTGATTTTGAATTCGATTAAGTTTGATGCATTTTCAGTTTTTTGCTGTGTGATAATTTTATAATTTTGCAGTGATCATCAGTGTTAGAAATCGGCACATCACAAATACTTGAATAGAAGGAATGTATTATCATTGTCTAAATGTATTTGATTGGATACACAAACTTGCACGAGCAAACACACACTCTATTTTGCTTAATCAGACAATCACTCTGCACAATCACAAATGCACCCACAGTAATATATGGAGCTTAATTTGGATTGTAACTGCTAGTAGTTGGAGCTTAGTTTGGATTCTAACTGTGAGTAGGTGTGGTCTTGTGTCATTTCAGTGGTTTAGATCTAGTGGTTGGCTCTTAGTGATGACTGAATTTATATGATTCTGTTTTTATACAACTAGTTATGAGTATGATAGAGGTTGGCTCTGTGTGAATGCCACCATTCCAATCTGAAAATATTTAATAATTTATATTATCTGTAGTACCATTCCATTCTGTTTGGGTTTCATTTTGTTTGAAGTTGAATTTGAGGTTGCAATTATCATATTCTGTACTGTAGTACATTGGACTCGGTACCAACTCCACAACCAAAATTCAGTAGTTAGTAGGTTTTACTCTGCCTGTTCTGATTAATATCAGTGTTCAGATTTGCGAGAATTTGGAAAATCCTTCCCCCCACCCTTCCTAAAAAAAACAATAATAAATGAACAGAGTCAGAGAAGATATTCACCCATCTTAATTTAAAATTTCCCATGTTCGTCCTTGCGTTATTCAAAATTTTTATTCTTTCCTTTTTGTATTATAATTGGAATACCTTTCTTTATTTATATCTCTTTGTGAACTGAAATTATGTGGAAATTGCTTGAAAGATATGCTTATAATCTAATGAAAAAGAATTCTAGCTTATATGTAAAAGGGATAGAATTGGAAAATCATTTGAAGCATTGATTTGTCTTTGCTATAGATTGCTTTATGTTGCTTAGTATTTGGCTTTTAAATTTATAACAAACTATAATTCAAAGTGTTTTGGTAGAGAATTTGTGATCCATAAAATGCTAGGTTGGTCCAATCATCCGGTCAAAATTATTCTAACATTTTAGTATTGTGAAATTTTAATGATTTCCTCTGTTCCCATATATTTAAAAAGATTTATGCTTGTATCCTTGCCAACTTTTTAGGGTGAAAAATTTTCTTCCCTATTTGTTAATACTATAGATTAACCCAATGTTGCAATGTTCTCTCTTGGCAGTTAAACGCTGACAAAAGCCCATTCCAACGGACATTTGTTAATCAGGTACTTGTCAATCTGAGCTATTATCATTTAACATTTGTTATGTTTAATTTGGTAAAAATTGATGAATTTATTTATATACTTATTTATAGTGGGATTTAGTTTATTAATATTTATTAGGAAATACTTTCTCATTTTCAAAATATAAGATCATTATTGACTTTAAAAATTCAACTTAAGATATTTTCAAATTCAAAATTGATATGGATTCCTTTAACTTTAGTCGATACAATGATGAATATTGTAAATTATTTAGAAAGTATTACTCATTATAAGATTTGTTGGCTCATAATTTTTAATTAATCTTCTCAATTTTGGGGTTAAAAATGTATTAAATTGACTTTCAAAAGTCAATAATGATAGTATAATTTGAAATAGATAGAGTATTATTATTTACTTTGGATATTTTAGTTGTTTAGTACTTTTATTATTCCCAATTAATATTAGGGTTTGAGTCTTTTTAAATAATGATGTAATTCCCACACATCAATTACCGAATAAATTATTTGATTATTGATATTAGTTATGAGCTATTTTCCTTTAAACCTTGGGGTAATGGTGTGTAGAGCATCACCCAAATGAAAAATTCTTGGGTAATGAGATGCAGAGCCTCACCCGAGTTAAGTTCCTTTGTTTGATCAATTATTTTTAACAATTATTCTTCTCCAAAAGTTGATCTACATAAAGACCAAGTTAAATTTTATGCTTTTATGTTGAATAATTTTTTTTAAAATAAAAGAAGAAACTTTAATAAATGAATCGAGAAGAAATTACAGGCACGTGGAGAACAAGAAGTCCTCTCAAAGGAAAACCAGAAAAATCAAAAGGTAATACGAGGTATAAAAATTGGGGTGTTAATGAAACACTGCTCGCTAATCTCCTAACAAAGACCCCATATAGAAGCAAAGAATGAGATTTTATCTCAAAGAAAATCAATATTCATTGATAGACCATAAAAGTCTAAGAGTAAAATGCAAATTACAAGCTGTAGTTTATCCAAATTTACTCAACCACATGTGGTTGTAAAAGTTACAAAAACCACCTATGGTTTTGAGCTAATTGACCTATAGTTTAAATTGAGTTTTGTTTCCCCACGTCGTTAATTTATTGGTTGCGACACTTAACTCAATCACTGGTTGTCTTTTTTGTAGCTTTTAGGAGCATAAGTGGTCAACTGTAAAGCCTGGGTGGTAATTGCATTTTACTCAAAATATTATCATTCTCTCAATCGTAACTCCCCCAGAATGGTAAAACACGTACAATTCTAAAAAAATGTTCTTTATACGGCCAAACCATAGTAGATCATCTTTCACAAAAGATGGACAAATCATTTATGATGCATAAGTTGGATTTTATATGAATCATATGGTTCACAATTGTCATTCATGTTATGTCTGCATGAGGGACTTGAATTCGAACGAGGATTTGAGAATATAAAGTTGTGCTTTATTTGTTAAGTTGAAGATTCTTAAACTTCTCCAGTGTTTCAAGGAGGGAGTTCCTGGTCCAATTGTACAAATTCGATTGTCCAATACAGGTTTTATTGTCATATTTCATATTTGTAATGCTGAACAGGTTATAAAGTCTTAGAAAAATAGATTATTAGGTGAATAAGAATGGGTTAAGAGTCTCTATTGGTAGAGAAACATAACACACAATAAAAGTGTACAAGTTTGCAACCCATGCGAGGCACGGGCTAGCTTTATTATATGTTTTTTCCATGTGGTATGAGATGTTTTCCCCCTTTTGATTTATTTCAATTTAAGTTCGTTGTTTTTTTGTAGTTATCAACTAATTTTATCATCAGTCAGTCTAGCCTGATGCGTATTTTGGGCCAATTTAGACTTGATGTGAAAAAATTGAGCCCTCAAATCAATAATATATTCAACCTTGCCTCAACTTGTAGGATTAAATACTGATATAGCAAAACTACGACTCGAAGAAAAAATAAAAACTCTAATTTTTAAAGGAACTAACTCCTAATTATAATGTTGTAATTTAACTTTGAGAATAATCTTCCTAATGCTGTAAAAGTATAGTTACTATTACATGGCTTTATGTCCAAACAATAATATTCTAATAATAGTAATTAACATATTATTTTGTCAGCATCAGTTACTCATGATATATAGCCATATAGCCAATATAGGCTATTGAGCTCTCCCAATAACCAGAAGTAACTCTCTTGTTCTAAAGAACTCTTACCATTTTAGTATGTTTGTTTATCGTGATATTTTAATAAGGTATTCTTTGTTTCACCAAGTCTCAGGCATAAGGTTTTATGCTCTCATATAACTTGGTTATACATAGTAAGTGTGACAAAATCATGACATTTTTCTTAAATGAACATGATTATAGAAGTTGAGCTTCTATTAGAAATATCTAATTTAAACAATCTCTATAAAAATATACTTTAAATTTTTAGGGTTGGAACAATGTGCTCTTCAACGCAATGTAAATAATGGCAGAAAGAAATTGAAAGAAAAATAATCACTCAGGACATAATATTACGTGGTTAACCCAAAACATTGGGCTACACTCGGTGGTGAACTCAAAATCACTATCTCAAAAACGTTTACACCCCACCTTTTATACTGTAACAAAAGAAAAACTAATTCACCCCAAAAGTATCACCCCACCTTTTATACTGTAATAAAAGAAAAACCAATTCACCCCAAAAGTAGAAAACTACCCCAATAATTTGGATCAGGGGCACTGCACCCGAACAACTTTATTTGTACAGGTCCTCCGCTCCAAGAACAGGCTCAATTCCTTTGGGTTGCTTTATAATCATCTCTAAATTAAGGAGGATCAAGCTTCACCAATAGAACACTTCTAAGATCTTGTCATTTTATTTGTTCAAGGAATCTAAAATTCTTATTCCAAACACACTTTTGTTCACTTATCACAAAACAAAACTACAAAATTTTACATTGTTGATTGGGTTGAAAGTATCGTTCTTACTTTCCAAAGACAATTTTTTATATACCTTGTTATTTTTAGCATCTCTCAGTTTTGCCCCTCTGAGTCTGACCTTCTAATGGGAAAAAATTATGTAAAGCAAAACATTTGGGGACAAGTTGTTTTGGTATGAGAAGAGATATCATGCTTAAAATATAGCCATAAGTAATATTATCTTTTACTCTGATCAAGGAATTAATAAATCTGCCTCTTCACTTGCCTCTTTCTTGGACCTGGGGTTTTCACTTGTGCTCCTTACCTTATATAATAGTTTCTTTTTTCTTTCACCTATTTTAATGTGAGATTTTGTTGTGTAGTGGCGACGAATGATATAAATATTTCAAAATTGTCTTTGGATTAAAAATTTTTTGAGAAAAATAGGAATCACCTTAAACAGAGGAGTATGGATCTCATGGATAAATGAGTGACAGTATCTATATTTTTATAATGTGGTTAAGCAAGTAAGATCAATTATGAAGGTTACCTTTTTTTGAATCTTAGACAAGATACCTTTATGTTAACACTTGCTTAGCAAACACCAATTCCTGCGGCCTTGAATCATAGGAATTAGAAGCTTCCGTATCTTGGAATAGCAGAATAAGTAACAATAATTCTGCGGAATTTTAAGGATTTATCAGTCCTTAATGTCATAAAATGCCCATATGGACATGGAGCAGAATTTAGTCTGAAATAAAATATATACAAACTTAATTAAGTTTAATTTTATCTATATTTTAATAGAAAATATCTATTACAGTCCAGAATTAAAAATTTTGTTTCATGCTTGGATGTAATTTACAGGTAAAAAGATGTGCAGAGATGTCAAGAAAACTAAGGTTTTTTAAAGATCAAATACATAAAGCCAGTTTACCATCTTTTGCTCATCCGGGTATGCAACCAGATGTTGAGCTCGAGGAATTAGAGGTCTGCGTGTCCTCCCTTTATGTACTTTATCTTCTATCTAAAAAACTTCTTCTATCCTCCTCTCTCCCCCACCCCCTCCCCCACACACAAAAAAAGGAAAAGAAATAAAGGGTTGTGCTTGATTGTTATTACTCTACATTATTAAAATCCTCTTATCTCATATTTTTACTAGACCAAGCAATTTTGCTCTTAGGTGGTGTTTAATAAAACTGAGTAAATAAGATCATCTGAATGGTTAATACATCTTAATAAATTAGATCATCTGAATGAAATAACATCAGAATCTGAAAAACTGTTTGATAACTAAAAAGTGTAAAACATCTGAATGCTACTATTTAATCATTTTAACCCTCTGAGTTATTTAAAAAATTTATTTGAATGAACTTAAAATTTGAAATTGAAGGAGTACAATATTTATTGAGGCTATTTTTGTCCATAAATTTTAAATAAACTATTAAGAAGCAGCTCTTAATAGTTAAGATTTGAGTTTTGTCTTAACGATTAAGAGGCAAATAAAATTATCAAACAAGTCTATGACCGAATCAGAGGCAGGTGAATTAAGAGGCATTCAGACACAAACAAACACACCAAGGACGTCTTATAATGCTTCTCAATCCAATCACATTTGTTTGTCATCTTAATTTTGATTTTAGATACAACTTGCTGAGCATGAACATGAGCTAAATGAGATGAACAGTAACAGTGAGAAACTGCAACACACATTTAACGAGCTGCTAGAGTTCAAGATGGTACTACAGAAGGTATAGTGGTCTCACCTTCTTTCCTTAAGTTTGTGAGTTTAGGAAGGAAATTTTAACTTAGAAGATTATATTACTATTTTACCCTTATAAGATTACATTTGAAAACTATATAAGGAAAGTTTTGGTATTTTAATATGTCATCTAAGTCTTTAATAATTTTCCTTCCAAATTTTCCCAAATTTGGGAGGAAATTTTTTAAAAAAACTCACAAACAAGGGACTTTTTATCTCTTCCCTAAATTTCTCTCCTCCTTTCTTTTCTCTTCTTTTTATAACTCACAAAAATAGTGTTAGTTATTTTGGCTTAGTTGACATGATTTTGCAAAATTTCTAACTTGGTTTAGTCAATCAACATTATTATGGGTATTTGGCATTTTATTAGTCATGTTTATGGTAGTATCAGGTTTTCCATTTAGTGTATATAAGTTGTTGTAATTGTCATACTCCAGTAGAGTTCAAATGTTCAATTATTAGTACGTATAACTGAGTTCTTTGTTGCATGAGGGGGAAAACCTTCCTTTGCGAAAGAGGAGCTCTTGAACTGGTGACTACCTTGCAAGGGCACCACAAATCGTTATTCTTCATATTTTTTGGCTTCTTAAATGTGTACCGAGTCATTTGGCAACTTTTACTTCCCTGCCACTCCTTTCCTACTCTCTCTCTTTCATTATTATTCATATTTTCTGGCTTCTTAATATAGTGTACATGAAGTGTTTCCTCCTAACCAAAATTTAATGCTTTATAATCATGGTTATTCCAGGCAGGTGACTTCCTTGTATCAAGTAAAGGTCATGCAATAAACGAGGAGATAGAATTAGATCAACATGTGTACTCCAATCATGATTATCCGGACACAGCATCTTTACTTGAGCAGGTTATTCCTCCAGCAGTATAGCTTTAGACTGTTTTTTGCATTCATGAATTGCCATGATTTCATCTATCATAGATTCTTCAATCTACAGGAGATGCAACCCGGCCCGTCAAGTCAATCTGGTTTAAGATTTATCAGTGGCATCATCTCTAAATCAAAAGTTCTAAAGTTTGAACGGATATTGTTTCGGGCAACAAGGGGGAATATGTTTTTCAACCAGTCACCCGCGGATGATCCAATCATGGATCCTCTATCAACTGAAATGGTTAGCTTCTTCTGTATGTTTTCTATTAATATTCCAGTTTAAAGCTTTTCCTAGTGCTTTTTAATTACTACATTCTACAAACTTAATTTTGATTTTCTGACTACAACTTTGTAATTTTAATAATGTTGGTTGCATTACTTCTCAATAATATTTCTATCTCATCAGTGCCAGCTGATTTAATTAATTTTGGCTTAGGATTATTGGATGAATGTCAAGTTACAACTGAGTTAGACTCCATTGCTGTCACCTTTTTCAGGTTGAGAAAATAGTGTTTGTAGTGTTCTTCTCTGGGGAGCAGGCAAAAACAAAAATACTAAAAATTTGTGAAGCATTTGGAGCAAATTGCTATCCTGTCCCAGAGGAAATAACCAAGCAGAGGCAAATCACTCAAGAAGTATGTATCACTGTGGCACGCTATATACACACACAAACACACATACATATTAATGCATTAAAGATATATCCCAAATGATAGTTTTCTGGTCACCTGGATCACCCCACCACCCCCCAAAAAAAAAAAAAAAAAAAAAAAAAAAAAACATCCTTGTCATTCCACCAAAATATACTCAACTATGGTGGGATGTTTGTGTCTTTGTGGTTCTTGATTATAGTCTTTGCTGAGTGCCCTACCACAACTCGGTATGATAATAAACTACTTGGTTACAGGTTTTGTCACGTCTCTCTGAATTGGAAACTACGTTAGATGCTGGAATACGCCATCGAAATAAGGCCCTCACTTCCATTGGTTTCCACCTAACAAGATGGCTGAATATGGTAAGATGCAGCTGTTGTATGCATCTTAAATGGGGCCAGGAACATTATCATTGTGAATACTCAATGAGGGAGTGAACTATTTGTTTTGACATATTTTTGGAGCTAGATTATATTTCTTATTCTTTTCTAGGTTAGAAGAGAGAAAGCAGTTTTTGATACATTGAATATGCTGAACTTTGATGTTACAAAGAAGTGTCTTGTTGGGGAGGGGTGGTGCCCTATATTTGCAAAAACTCAGGTACTTTTCCTTTTCACTTTTATTCTTTTTCAATAGAAAATTTACTGTTTGTTGTTGAATAATATCACATTAGTTTTATAAGGCAAAGTGTCTGTGATACAATAGATTCAGGAGGCGCTGCGACGTGCGACATTTGATAGCAACTCACAGGTGGGTATAATATTTCATGTAATGGATGCTGTGGAGTCACCTCCAACTTACTTCAGGACCAACCGCTTTACGGATGCATATCAGGAAATTGTAGATGCTTATGGGTAAGTTAATATATCCAGCTATTTTTATAGGGCATTAGATCTAAAATTTGTAATACTACATTGGTGATAAGGTATTTAGTCTTTTCTCCTTCTGTCCAAATGTACTCAATTTTTACGTGTAATGATTTTGTTTAATGATTATTGTGTTGTTGTGCAACAAAGTTTAAACTTTTTATGATGGTTTAGTGCATCAAACTTGATTTGTTAAAGGATCCATGGAAAGTTTGAAATAATTTTGATTGTGCTACATTGTTACTAGCATTATTGTTTAAGAAAAGAAATGAAGCAGTACTTGGAGCACGAGAGATCACTTGCTAAGGCTAGGAAGTAAGAAGAATAAAAAATTTAAAAGCATCTCTCCCTTTTTAGGATATAAAACAACTCTAGCTGTTAACTATTACATTGAAATTTTTCAAAATTACTTGAGGCAATCTTTTTGTTGACTTCAGTGATGTTTATTGATTCAATGACATTCTAGAATGTAGTATTTTGTTGTGAATTTCAAGCACACATGAGCTGATTAGTGTGTGTATATGATTGACTGAGCAGAGCACTTCTATTATTATCTATTGTCAGGGTTGCTAGATACCAGGAGGCAAATCCCGCAGTTTTCACTGTTATTACATTTCCTTTCCTTTTTGCGGTCATGTTTGGGGATTGGGGTCACGGAATATGCTTATTATTGGGAGCCCTAGTGCTCCTAGCTCAAGAAAAGAAGCTTGGTTCTCAGGTTTGTTTTCTGTTAGGTTCAGAATCTTGGTATAAAAAGTTTTTCTTTTCTCTAATTAAAAGATAGCAAAGAGAAAAACTCATATGATAGCACATCATTACCTCTTTGTTTTCTAATTTCTAGGTCTTGTTTATTTTTTATGAGTGTGCTAACGAAATTTGTATTATGTAATACTTCTTGAAGATGATCCAGAAAAATGTTTTCTTAGAGGGGTTATCTTCTTCTAGCTTATTGCCCATGCACTTCACTTTCCTCCCTTAACATATGCCATTTAGTTCTATGATTAGATATTATCGAAAACAGATTATACCTTGTTGTGATTCACAGTTTTTATGCTTACCTCATTGTTACCTTTATGAAACTTTTGAGACCAATCAACAATATAGTTAACTGAGAATTGAAGTTTGATATGAATCATGGAGATTTTATTTTTTTTGGAGAAGGTGCGACTAAAGATTTAAGTTTTGGACAAAAGACTGCTATTTCCAAGTAAATTCATTTTCTTTTCTTTCCTTTCAAGTATCTTAGTTGGGTTTTGTAAAAACCCAAGCACTACATTGCGGATGATTGCAGGAGGCAGTGAGATGCAGGGAGGACTACTCCTAATTTTGGGGTTTTATTGAAGAAAAAAAATACTCCCTCCGTCCCAAAAGGATTAGCAAATTACAATTTGCACACATTAAGAAAAGTAAAAGTAGAGGAAAGAGTAAAAAAAGTTCCAAATTTATCCCTAGCGGCCCTACAAGATTATATAAAGTGATGAGTATTTTTATTTTTTTATACTAATGAACCCCACTAAATGACTTAATTACCCTTTACTTTGTGTATCTCGTCCTTTTGAGGACAATTTTTTTTTTGAACCTTTCGTCATCCTTTTGGGGATGGAGGGAGATAATAATTTTACCGGCTGATAGTTTTAACACTCATTATGATTTGAACAAGCCTTTCCCCAGCCTTCCGTACCGTACACAGGGTAGAGCCGCTGCACCCCGGGGGGTGGTGGTGGTGGTGATGTTATAGTCTTTTCTTGATTTGTAGAGTTGTTGTGCTTCTTAATTGCTCATCTGACTCAGTGGTAGGAAAGTATGTGAACAGTTATGATTGTTTGTAAAGAGGTTTTTTCTACCAGCTATCTGTATCGACTTCCATTCTTATTCGTCATTCAATGTCAGAGATATTTTTACATAGTTTTCAGGTACCAAAGATGATTTGGATTTAGAACTGGAATATGTCACACGAAGCTATTGCTGGAACTCTTGGCTCAAAACATGACCCAAATCTTTAGGCCTCATAAGTGAGCTTTTTTTGAATCATGAAAGAAGTTTCCAACAGTGGTTACTGGTTACTAATATCAAGCTACACTATAAGAAAAAATCAGAACTAGAAATAAGCCCCCCATGAGTAGCTAACTGTATTTTTGCAAGAAAGAGTTTTTCTTCGATGATGTATCATACCCATCTCAAGTCTTAACGCTCCAGAAGCGTCTTAGGGTCCATTTTAAGACACTTAAAGTAAACTACTTTAGGTTCTCAAATCAAAAGGTTTACGGACAATTTTTCTAGACAGGAACTAACACTAGAATGTGGTTGATAAGGCTGACCTATGTAGGTTATTACAATTTGGCGCTGATGATTATTCTGATTATATTTGTTTCAAATTGGTTATAAAGAGTAATTCCTTTTGATACTGTGCTGTGTTGGATGACTTCTACCCACTTTTTCTTTATCGCTATCAACACTTCTTAATTTTGTCCTGTTTTTGTTTCAGAAACTTGGAAGTTTTATGGAGATGCTGTTTGGTGGCCGTTACATCCTGCTTCTGATGTCAATGTTTTCAATTTACTGTGGATTGATTTACAACGAATTTTTCTCTATTCCTTATCACATATTTGGTGGGTCTGCTTACAGATGCCGTGATAATACATGCAGGTGTGTGTTGTTCAATCTTCTTTCTCTTTTTGAAATAGCCAAACAAAAACCAAATTACAGCCTCTCTCTACGTCAGCAAAATTTATATATTATAAAATACATTTCCTTGCAATTTCGAAAGAGTAAATGCAATTGTTGATCGATTACTGGAGCTACTTTGGCTACAGTCTACAGACTTAACATTTCCCTTCTGGCGCTGTTGATTTAGTTGCTGTAGGTATTGTCTATAAATTTTCTCTCCCTCCCCCGCTCTCTCTCTCTCTCTCATCAATTATAAGTCTTTGCACTTGTACGATGTTAATTGGCTGCTCATTTTGGCACATTAGGGATGCTTTTATTTCTGTTGTATGATCTGATTGTTAACCTGCTCAGTACCTAAACTTCTAGCTGCCTCTTGATCTACTTTCTGTAGTTGACATTGTCAAACTTTCTTATAAATATAGGGGAGTTTTCATAAATAGGATTGGGGTTCACCATCATGTTCCTGGCTTCTTGTTGAAGCCGATAATTTGTATAATGTATAGAAGTTGTGAATTCAAGAAAGTTTATATGTGAATTTAGTTGATTCTTCAAGATGTTCACCGAGATTGACAGGGAGTGCTTCATTCATTCTTTCTTTATTTTCTCACTTGTATTTCTTGGAGGACTCTTTGTCCTCCTTTTCTGTATTCTCTCTTCTATCTAACGACTTCTTTATTTTATCCAAAAAAATATAGATTAACTTGGTTCTTCAATCGGTTCAACTGTATGAAATAAATTTGTCTTCATGAACTTTATGCATTATTTTATTCATATCTTAAGTATTCTCAATGTTTAAGGAAATTATTTTTTGCACTTCAAAAATATTGAGCCGAGTAGTATGTTAAGCCATGTATCTGGATTTGTGCATCAACAACTCTGCCTCTACTGCCTCATTCTTCAGCACGGAGACTACTTTTAATTTTTCTATGCTACTAGAAGTCTTAGAACTTTGTAATGAGATATATGTAGATGCAAGTTTGTAAGAATATTTGGTAATGGGATAGTATTATTTCTAGTGTTCCACTTATACATATGTAACTTTTATTCTAATCGTTGATTTGTCATTCTTGTTATTTTTATTTTGTCCCAATTGATTTAAGCTATCTGATAGTTACAACAATCTTATGTTTCTTGACAGTGATGCACAGTCGGTGGGCTTGGTCAAATTTCGAGATCCATACCCTTTTGGTGTTGATCCCAGCTGGCGTGGAAGTCGTACTGAGCTTCCTTTCCTGAACTCTCTCAAGATGAAGATGTCTATTCTGTTGGGTATAGCCCAGATGAATCTAGGAATCATACTAAGTTACTTTGATGCACGATTCTTTAGTAATTCGTTGGACATTAGGTGTGTATTCTCTCCTTCCCTTTGTCTGTGTTGTTCGGCATCAAACTTGATAAGCAAGAGTTGACTTACTTTGTGCTTGTTTGTCAGGTATCAGTTTGTGCCACAGTTGATCTTTCTTAACAGCCTTTTTGGGTATCTTTCACTTCTCATTTTGATCAAGTGGTGCACTGGTTCTCAAGCTGACCTTTATCATGTGATGATTTACATGTTCTTGAATCCCTTTGACGATCTTGGTGAAAATCAGTTGTTTTGGGGGCAGAGTGTTCTTCAGGCATGGTTTCTCATTCATAGATTTAGATTTAAAGTTGAATTTGTATTATAGACTTGTTGATTGAGTGTATTTTTTGCAGGTCTTATTGTTGCTTGCAGCTCTTATTGCTGTT
Organism: Panax ginseng; assembly: GCA_020205605.1. Lineage (NCBI taxonomy): Eukaryota > Viridiplantae > Streptophyta > Magnoliopsida > Apiales > Araliaceae > Panax > Panax ginseng. Next base: position 9,858,907 of record CM035138.1, on the reverse strand, counting down.
CCGTGGATGCTATTTCCAAAACCTTTTATTTTGAGGAAACTTCACTCTGAGGTATTATGTGTGCGCACTTGAGCATTGTATTTTTTTTCCCTGGGCAAAACAAAAAGAAGCTTATTTGTTCGCACTCTTTTTTATTAAATTTTGGTTATTTTAATTGGCTGAACGCATATGATCCTCTTGTCGACTCTAGTTCTTACATTGTTGAGTATTAGGGTCTCCAATTATTAATCGGTGCCACTCATCACAATATAAGTTACTTGAAAGGCTGGAGAAGTCATTAAATATAGTTATTAATTGTTCCTAGATCTTTATGTAGAGATTTCAAGGTCGTACTTACGGAATTCTTGGAACCTCTGAGGTGGATCTTGATTCAGAACCTGATTCTGCAAGGCAGCACATTGAGGAATTTAACTTTAGTGAGATCTTTGTACATCAAATGATTCATTCTATTGAATTTGTGCTTGGCGCAGTTTCTAATACTGCATCATACCTTCGGCTCTGGGCTTTGAGGTATGGCCCTTGTTGCATCCTGTCTTAAGCACTTTTAGTTCCTTATTTTTCATATTTTGTATGATATTGGCTACTGTGTTTGCAGCTTGGCTCACTCAGAATTATCCACTGTTTTCTACGAGAAAGTCCTCCTCCTCGCCTGGGGGTAAGTTGTTTCAGTCTATTACTGTTGCAAACTCATTCTATCTCAGTTCAATAGCCATCAGTTTGTACAAATTCATGGTCTTTCCCATTTACTGGATGAAATCTAAATGGCAAATCGTGCTGCTTCGAGTTCCTCTTCTTAATGCACAATTTGTTAGAAGAATATATTATTAAACTTTTTGAGAGGGCGTTTTCTTTCCTTTGTAGTTTTTACTTTATTTCCCATTCTGTTTCCTCGGGTTCACCAAGTTCAAAAAGTAGAGTTAAGTAAGTCTTCAATTCATATGAGAATATCTGTTTCTTAGTTTTTTGGGTTACTTCATCATCATTTAGTTTTCCACGCTGTATGATATCAACGTCAACAAAACATTTGACAAAATGGTTGGAGGGCTCGTTCTCCTTGTCAAAAGAGCTTGGGTTTGGGTGCTGCTGTTACTGCTGGGTGAGGTAGGCCTTGGTCAGTGACCTGTTAAGAACCAACATTTGTATCTCGTTGTTTGAAACTGTCGAGCTTCAAATAGGTGCATATGGTTATTAAATGGAAAAATGAAAAAAGAAGAAGTTGGAATTGACATAATGCCACTCTCTCCCTCCAATTGGTTTTTCAAACACAGAAGTGTGTGTGAAACCATCAAAAAACGACGATTGTTCGTGGACATGTGTATTAGTTTGGAATGACCGTTTGTGACTCAAAACATGAGATGCATTATTCAAAGTCTACTTGCAAATTACATTTTATGCTTTAAAATACTTTTCAACCATTAATGATTGTCAATGCAGGTATGACAACATCATAATCCGCTTGGTGGGATTAGCAGTGTTTGCTTTTGCAACAGCATTCATACTACTCATGATGGAAACTCTTAGTGCTTTTCTTCATGCATTGCGTCTCCATTGGGTGGAATTTCAGGGCAAGTTTTATCATGGTGATGGTTATAAGTTCAGACCTTTCTCCTTCGCCACACTAACTGATGACGACGATTAGTACACAAGGCTTATGTCTGTTTTTGAGTTTCTTCAAAGAAGAAAGTACCCTGGAAAGAAAGTTTCTATTTATGTTACTACCACAGCATGTGGCCTAGAGTGAGCAGTCGCCAAACTAAATTTGGCAGGAAAGGACCATGGTACTTCTTTCAATTTAACAGGTGCAGCTCAATACTTAGAAATGTAAAATCTTTAATAGATTATTTGGATATGATGGTATAGAAGGTTTCTACTTCCGGTAATAGTAAGCTGTTCGCCTAGAGATCTTTTTAGTTTTATTCAATTTTGTCTCTTCCTTTACAATAGGGGTTGAGACTTAGGTCACTTAGCTGTTGTAAAGAGGGGACCCTTTATACCATGTACCTTCAAAATGTATGTTCTATTAGAGAGGCAAAGTCTAGGACTTTTCACATATACAAATTACACATGCCATTTGGATTTTTTCAATAAAATTACACGCCATTTGGTTTTTGCAATAAAGGTTTCTGGCGAAATTTCTTGTACTAAGAAACCTCATTTTCTGAGGCTTGTGCCTCGGAAAGAAGCCCTTGACTGGTGCATGAATTTTCTGTTTGTTCTAATGTTCATGGGTTATAGGTTTGGAAACTATTTTCTTCTAGGTGATGCTGTTGTCACAATAGGGTCGGTCCTCTACAACCCAGTGGTTATTTTCAAAGTTTGATTATTTTGCCACCTAAAGAGAGATGTAATGTCACAAATAGATAGTAGGCTCATATAAGTCTACTAGTGGTAAAACATCTCTCTTTATTCCTAAGCTCAATTCTTTCTTCTCTCGACTTCCATTTAGACCCTTAAAATTAAAATATACTCCTAATAAGTATAAATTGTTCAAAAAATAAAATTAAAGAAAATAGCAAACCATTTTGATCAACTGCAATTTTTGTTTTTGCTCTTTAACCGTCGTCTGTCGGGCTAATACTATATAATGGATGACACCTTTATTTGATTACCTTGTCATTTATAAAAGATTTCTCTATGTTTCACAAACGTATCAAAGTGTTACCAAAAATCTAGTTTTAATAATAGAAATTTTTATTATTTTTAATCTGATTACAAGCGAAGAAACCTTGATATTATTTTCAATCTATTATTCTTCAATATAGTAGATATTCTAATTTATAATGAATAATTTTGTTTTTTTAGTACTTTATGGTGTGAAGCAACAAGGTAAAGTCTATCCTTTTGCTATGCAGTGAGCAAAAAGAATTCATCTTGCTATCTTTTTCAGACTTCCTCTAGACTCTAGTATGTACTGTATTTATCCAATAAATAGTTTTAAAAAAAAGACTTTTTTAGAACATCTTATTTGAATTCTAATAATACAGGTTCTGAAAAAAAAAAAAAACAGACTTTTTTTATAAAACATCTTTTTTTAATGAGTATTGCTACGTCTATAAAAATTCATTTTTGGTTCAATGGTAACAACCAACCACAGTCATACGCATCATTCTTTATCCTTTTTTGTATGCATTCTTTAGTAACCATATTATTATTATTATTAATTTTTATTTTATTTATTTAAAATAGAGAACATCTTATTTCAATTTTGAACTAATATAAATCAACTTTTATTATTCAAATAATTATTTAGAAATAACAAGCTTGAAACCTGTGCGAACATGCACTATAATTCTTATATATTTCTTTTTTCTACCTCTCTTTTGGTGATTAGAATTCATTTTAATTTAGGTTAGTTAGTTTTACAATTATCTACTAATTTAATGATTAATTAAATTGTAGGTTCCTTTTTAGATTATTATATATATATATCCAAACATATACTCATATTTTTATTTTATTTTTTTTAGTTTGTACCATCAAAAGATCTCATGATAAAATTAATAGACGAATATGACAGCAATTAAAAATATAAATATTATTAATATTAATTATAATTCACCGGTCTTATAATAAGTATCATAATATTATATGTAATTTTTGATAATAAAAAAACTCTAATTCTCTCTTATTATAAAGTGTGCAATTTTTATTACTATTATTTTAGGGTAACCAAGTCCCATCTTATTCTTAAAATTTTATTTTTGAGTTGTGTTTCTATTTTTCCTATCCAAGTATGAGACGTTATTATAAGGTAATTATATTTTGTGGTAACCGGATCCTAATTGGACCGATTGATTGAAACTTCACGAAAAATCCAAGTTTGGGCAATATCGGGCAGAAAGAATTGATCACTGCTGTATTGGCAGCTGAGTCACCGAAACTGTTCGTAGCTCCGTTTCTCTTTCCTCCCTCACCAACACATGTCACGTCGTGCCGTCCGACGTCTTACCTAACCCACCGTCTCTTTCACACACTTTTCTTTCTCTCCCGTTCTTTTTTTAATTACATACGTTTGAGCTCTGGATCGCCTTGACACTTCCAAATTTGGCTTAAATTGAAAGAAATGGAGACAATTTACAAGAGTTCTGAACATAGGTTTTTGGATATTTGTAGCAGAGAGTTGGGTTTTACTCGCCCCAGAAACTTCGCTCGCCGAATTTCTGCTTCCGAGGTTACCTACACGGCTACACTCTTTCTTTCTCTCTGAGTATATAAATATATTATGTTTTTTTAGAGATACTATTTTTCTTTTATGTAGATTTGAACTATTTTCATTATCTTCATCTTTTTGGTGCTATACCATGTATGTATGATTCAATTTTTATTGAGGGTTCAGCTAAATCTTGTAAATCAGCATGTTTAAAGTTTATTAATACCCCTCACTTTAAGTTTGCAAACCAAATCATTAAATTTGTTTTTCCTAGTTTGTAGAATGTTAACAAATTAAATTGTAAGTGTATTGGATTCTAATAATGAGAAACATTTTGGAACATCCCAGACATCCTTTTGGGACTTTGGGATCAGTGTATTGCGCTTTAGAATATAACAAGGTCTGTATATGAAATGGAGCCTTTTGTGTATGTGAAAAGCATGTAAAAATGATCTCTTGAAATGCCTGGATTATGAATTCTTATTATTATTGGCTAATATTGTTTCTGGTATTTTTTTTGGTGTAATAGACCCTTATTATTTATTGTAAAATTTTGTTAATGAACTTGAAGCAAACATGGTAGTTGGCAACTTATTCCGTCACCCAAAAGCTTTGTTTGCAAAGTGTATCTGATGTTGAGACTCTGTATATGGTAACAATGGCAGAGCAGTATCAGAATAGGCTAACTTGGTATACCTTCTTTTTTTTTTTCCTGGTGTAGGCCCTTGTTAAGCGAATAGGTCTTTATGGGAAGCTAGATGGTCACAATGGTTGCGTAAATGCAGTGGAATTCAACTTTACTGGTGACCACCTTGTGTCGGGATCTGATGACCGACAAGTCAAGTTTTGGAATTGGGCAACTAAAAGTTTAACTTTTTCTTATTTTTCTGGTCACTTGGACAACATATTCCAGACCAAAATCATGCCGTTTACTGAGGACAGGAAGATAGTAACTTCTGCTGCTGATGGCCAGGTGAACCCATAAAAAAGTTTTTTTAGTTACTTTGTGTTATGTCTGTTTTTTCATTGCGTGCATGCTCAAGTATGTCTTTTACTGATTATACCCTTCTGTGTGCTGCATTAATACTTCCTGAAAGGCCATATGGTATCTGTCCATCTTAATGTTGCAACTCGTAGGCCACATTTCTGAAAGTGATTCTGAAACTTCATGTCTATGTGTGTTAATTTTATAATTCTCTTGTTGCATTTGTGATGCTTATGCATTTTTGGAACCCTATGCATCTATGCTTTTCATTTGTTTAATAGCTTTACTCCTGGACAACCATTTATTCACCTAGTGGTTAACTTACCTTTTTAATTGTTTGAATTTGTATGAGAGACATGATAAAAATGTAGCATAATATGTAAAAATGATATTGTTGCATTCTAAGGAATGTGAAATGGCTAATTAATTTGTGAGTCTAAGTTATGGTATTAATCCAAATAGAATTGTGTGTGTGTTTGTTATGCTGATCCTGAATAATAAGACAATGTAATAAAGTTAAGCTGTGTTTTGTGCTATTTTTGAAATTTGACCTTGCTGAACTCATTAAAGGTCACTTCTTGCAGCAGCATCAGTAATAAATTCAGCCGGCTTAAAAAAACCTGGCTTTGTTTCCACCTGTGAATAGGATGCGGTTATTGTTAACCACTTTATATCTCTTTTAGTTGTCTCTCTGCCTTGCAGGTCAGACTTGGTGAGGTATTGGAGAATGGTTGTGTGGAAACAAAAAGGTTAGGCAAGCACCAAGGTCGCGTACACAATCTCGCAGTGGAGCCAGGAAGTCCTCACACATTTTATAGTTGTGCCGAGGATGGTTTCGTTCAACATGTGGGTCAAATTGATAATGTTTCCTTGTAAAAGCTTTCACTAAATTCATCTTGATTTTAGAGTCCCTCTATCTTTTGCAGTTTGATTTGCGAAGTAATTCTGCTACAAAGCTTTTCTGCTGCTCCTCATTCACGGAAGACAATCATCAATCCTCAAGCAGCATAAGGTTGAATGCCATTGTTATCGACCCCAGAAATCCCAACTATTTTGCCCTAGGAGGTTCAGATGAATATGCCCGTGTCTATGACATTAGGAGATACCAATCAGATGGGTCGGGTAATGCAGATAGACCTGTTAATACGTTTTGCCCTAGTCATTTAATTAAGACTCATGATGTTCACATTACGGGATTGGCTTACTCCAATACTAATGAACTGCTAATATCTTACAATGACGAGCTCATTTATTTATTTAATAAAAATATGGGGTTAGGTCCCAATCCATTGTCTGTCCCATGTGAAGATTTGCAGAGACTGGAAAAACCACGGATTTACTCAGGACATAGGAATTCACAAACAGTTAAAGGAGTGAGTTTCTTTGGTCCCAACGATGAATATGTCTTGAGTGGGTCTGATTGTGGTCATATATTTATCTGGAAGAAGAAAAGAGCCAAACTTGTGCGTCTAGTAGTAGGTGATAGACACATACTGAATCAACTGGAGCCCCATCCCTATATGCCTGTTATTGCCACCTGTGGAATAGAAAAGAGTGTAAAGCTCTGGGCTCCTTCATCAGTAAATTTTCCTCCTCTGCCTTATGATGTAGAAGAGGTACCATCTTAATGCTTTATTTATGTACTTTATTTGGGGGTTCTACAAGAAGATAGCTTCAGAATTCTGAATTTTTGCTTCTCAGTTCTTTTCTGCAACATGTTTGTTTATGAACAGATTATGGAGTCTAACAGGCAAGGCAGAGAGGATCATTCACGGGTTACACTTACCCCTGACGTAATCATGCATGTTTTACGGCTGCATAGGCGGCAAGCGTTGGCCTATATCGAAAGAAGATATGATAGAGCTGATGTTGAGAGTGATGAAGATGATAATGAGGCTTTTTTCTTAGGATTTGCAGATGGTGATGCCTCTTCTGAAGATGGTGCTACAGGGAATTCCAGAGACTGCAATGTTAGCTAGACTAATTTGGCTTGTAAGTAAGCAAGTTCCTTGTTTCTTCAGCTTATATATTGTTTCTTGTTACCCTCTCCTTTCTCCTTTTGTTATTTAACATGTTTCCAAGCCATTGATGGGTTATATAGATTATTACAATTTGTAGCTAATTCAAACAGTAGGATTCTTGATATACCACTGCTGAGAAGTTGCAGCTTCAGTATGTTTGGTTATGAAGTGGCACTCTCATGTAAAGGGATTTAAGAGATCACAAGCTTTTTTTATTATGCAAATAAATTTTGATCCCGGTGTCAATTGAAATACTATTAGTGTCTGTTCATTACCAATTTATTGGGTGTCACTCATGTTACTTCTTAGGTGGAATAAATCATCTTTGTATGTGATATCCATGAATTTAGATACTTGTACTAAAGATGTTGTTTGAGATAGAGGGTGATCAAATAACTGATCTTAATGCTCTAGATGATAAAATGAAAAGAGTAAATAATTGATCATAATCAGCTGAATAAATTCTCAATATCAATAATAATCTGCAAGTATAAAATTACTAGACTGTCTAGGCTTTATAAAGACCCAATGACAACGTTCCTAATCAACGTAGAATGGAAACCTAAACAGCATAAAACTCTAAATAATAAAAAATTATCTACTGGACTCTAAATAAAATGAAGTCTGGAATAAATAACACGAAACCCTTTCATCCTTTCTGCTCTCACCCAGAAATGTTGTATGAAACAACTCGGGTCGAATCCCAAGTTCGGAACAAATCTCCAAGTCCGAATCAAATCCATTCAAATAAAGCCTTAACCAGTGACCCAATAATATGTTCTTGATCCCGCCACAGGCTCACCCAAAAGGTCATGATTGAATGTACTATTGTTAGTAATTTAATTCCTTGTACACAAATAAATTTTCCCCATATCTTTCGATGTGGGACTGGGGTGTTACATTGCACCTCTAAAGGATCTTACCATCTTTTCATTCCCAGTATCCCAACTCTTATGGAGGACACACCCAAGCTTCTCAAAAATACGCAAACAGCATACTCCTTGTGCCAAACAATTGGAGAATGCTAATTAAATGAGCAAGTGTCATGTTGGATTGTGTGTGCATGACACAAAGTCATGAATCACAATGAAATTAAAATTCTGTGGGGTCGAGTTCTCTTCAACAGAAAACACTAGAAAGGATAAACTCGTAAATATGGACTGCTCCATGGTTTTACCAGCTACTTGCAATATTTAAGATACTTTTTTTGCATTTAATGGTTGGGAATTTTGTGGAGATTTATTTGTCCTTTCGATACTTGGCAAGTATTAAATGTTTTTTTTTTCATTTTTTTTCCTGTCATTCCAAGTCAAGAGCAGACAAATTCATGGAAATGCATAGAGGTCATTTCCCTTGTTTGTTACACAATGTTTGGGCATTCGGTATAAGCTTATTTGCTCCAAATCCAAATGCTGCATTTGTGAGTTAAATAAGTTGCGATTGGAAAGTGCGTTCGTGAAACAAACAAGATTCTCATGTGCGTTTAGCCTTCAAAAGGGCCAAACGCCCCGAAGCCCCAAGTCAGGCATGCACAATGTAGGAACCCAGAATTCTTTCAAGCAGAGGCCTTGAAAATTATCAATTAACCTACAGAAATAATTATAAACATGTTAAGAAAATTGTAAAACTAGTACTCCCTCCGTCCCATATAGTTATAGGCTGATTTGTTTTGGCACATTGTTTAAGAAAATCAATTTAAGTGGCAATTTTAACAAAAAAAAATCACATATACCCCTTAATATGGAATTAATAAATAAGTTAATTACTTCTTACTTATCAGACTGGAACTCTCAACTTCATTGATTGACGTGTACTAACCATTAAAGTCCATAAACTTTAACCAAAGATAATACAACAACATTAAATGTGGTGATAAAAATAATGACATTGAATGTTGTTTCTTCAAAAAAAGAGTAATGGTTGAATATTTATTATAAGGGCATAAAAGTAAAACAATGAACTAACTAAATTTTATAAATAGTAAGTAGCCTATATATTGGGACATCTCAAAATGGAAAATCAGCCTATAACTATGGGACGGAGGGAGTACAAAAAAGTAAAAAAAACATGAATAAAAAGAGAGAATGATATTTCGAAAGAGATGACGTGGAGAACGTTGTGGTGAAATATTGAAACTTGAAAGTAATAAAATTTTAAACAAATATTTTTTGGCTAATTTTAAACAAATATTTTTTCACAATTGTAGATAATAAGAAAGATTTTCTAGATTGTGCTAGCCGATAAGAAAGATACATATTCTAAATAAACTCCCATTATTGTAGCTATAAAAAAGGTGTTTTACAATTGTGCTACTCGATTTGAAGAATTTATATACTAAGTAGACATCTGTTCATTTCAACACTGACATAAAGTTGATTCCAAAAGTTAACGAACAATTTCAACGAAATCTTTCAATCCTCTCCCTTTTTCCACTCTTCCCCGAAGGGTAACTACGACCATCTCTTAGAAGGGATTGTTAAAAGAAGGGGATAGTTACTGCATTCAAAGGGAAGAATCCCAAATATTAAGGGGTGAGCCAAGGTTCCTGTTCCTGTCTGCCTCCCCTTAAGTTACTGGCCACTGTTACAGATTCTTATTTACTTTTACACTACTTGTGCAGCTGTAACATGATAACCTATGTTTTTATAATATTTCATTGTTTGATTGTATAACGTAGCACCATTTGGTTGTTACTTTTGGTACTTGCAGGATATCAACAAACCTTGTTTGGACGAGTTGGGAACAGTGCAAATGAGAGATTTATAGAACATAAGTGAACAGGTTAAAAGAACTAAACAGAAAATGCTGAAGTAAAAAGAATCATGTTTATGGAGTAGAATGGCTCACAATTATTTGGTTGGAATGTTCAATGTGTCATGTCTGTGATAATTGAGTGATATACAAGCTGTTAGTATCTTAGTATTAAGGTGAAGATCCACCAAGATGAGGAATGTAGAAAATAAGCTTGTCCTGCCTGTAATTCTAGACTTTTAGACAGTTAGAAAGATGGTGAGGTTAAATTGTAACTTCAAACTTAGATGAGACCTTATTTTGGGGAAACTTTCAGTATAAATCCTATTTGAATTTTCTCAAGTTTGTCCTTTGAAGATCTTCTTGCAATAAGTTGCTGTCATTGGTTTAAAATTCCGAGCATATATTCAATGTAGTTTGATAGGCCATAGACATGTATGGTCTGTCCCCATATATATTCCTTGCTGTTTGATTGCCTTGAGTTGATACTTCCAAAATTTTCCGTGTTGTGTTGGCATTTGACATGCAATTGTCTAAATAAGTTTCTCTAATCTTAATAGCCAAGATGTAATTAAGGTGCTGTACTAGTAACATTTCAAGAGGAAGAAAGAAGGCCTGAAAGAGACAGAAGCCTGTAGGATTTGAGCAAAAGAAGATGGACTGAAAAAATATAGATCAATTTAATGGGCAGTGGCGCTGGTTGGATGTGACCGACACTGGTGCTGAATTTTTTTCAACGGTGTTGGGCAGAGTTTTGTTTTGTTGTTGAGATGAACTCAAGTTTGACGGTAGGTATGATTTAATGTGAATGTTTGAAGCTACTTTAGATAAGAAGATGTAATATTAAGTCGTGAATACACGATATACAATTTCTGCATTATTCCTCCCCTCCCCAGATCATGTACAATTTTTCCCTACATATATGGTGTGCATGGCAGCGCCATAAATTTCAGTTACGGCAAAAGAAAGGCAGAACATATTGATGTTTGACCAATTGCACAGGTAAAATGGAACAGTTGAGGCAGCTTCTTTCATTAGCCATACAAGGGAAAAAATAATAAAAAAATGCAATGGAGATGCTATCTCGTAATCAAACTTGACATTTATTATGATATGATTTCCCTCATACCCGTGACTCCTATCTTTTCCTTCACTCCTTCACTTTTCCCCCGTGAACCTCCTCATCTCTTGCCTATATAAAGGAAATAGTACTGAAAGAAAGATGCGAATTCCTCTGCAGAATTTTTCTATCTTTTCCCTTGCTTATTCTCTCTAAATTTATGCACCAATTATAAGAGTATTTTTATACACTTTGCTAAAGTTTTATAACACGTTATCAGCACGAGACTCTAACCAACTGAGACAGTAAAATTAAATTCTTACAATTTATTATTATACTACCGGTTGGGCTATACTACCAATAATATACTTTTATTCTTATAATTGTATTTATTATTCTGTTGGAACATTCTGTCGATGTGAATTTCACCTGACCTGGTTCCATTATTTATTATTCCGCATTTAATATTCTGTCCGCTTAATATTCTGTTAGGTGTAATTTCACCTGACCTGATTCCATTATTTATTATTCCGCATTTAATATTATGTCTAATATTCTCGCTTGCATCGATGAATTTCTTTGACTTCGGTTCCGCTTCTTTATTATTACATTGCATAATAACATCCTACGCGGACTACCGTATGCATGGTGAAATTCTTATATTATTCCATTATTTATTATTTTGTTGGAATAATCTGTCTATGCGAACTACCGCATGCCGAGTGAAGATCCATTTGAATTATGCTAATAACATAAATATATTTGCATTTTATCACCACTTGAGGTCGTGACGTAGTTTATTTTTCATATTTCATACATGCAATTATTTATTGTTTTAATAAATAATAATTATGTTTTAACTCATAATAGATGGCAAACTTGGCAAAAATAGATTTTTTTTATTTTAAAAATATCTGGAGATAACTATTTGGCTTGGGCACTTGATGCAAAATTGCACCTTAGTGCAAATGAGTTAGAAAAAACCATTGAATCAGAAAATACAGCTACTTCGGCACAAAATACAAAAGTCATAATTTTTCTTCGTCACCATATTGATGAAGGATTAAAGACTGAGTATTTAACAGTCAAAGATCCTTTGCCTTTATGGACACAACTGAAGGAAAGATTTGACCACCAAAAAAATTGGTTGTTCTCCCTAATGCCAAATTTTAGTGGTTTAATTTAAGGCTACAAGATTACAAATCAATTACGGAATATAGTTCTAATGTTTATAGAATAACCTCTACTTTGGCTTTGTGCGGAGACCCAGTTTCTGAATCCCAAATGTTAGAGAAAACGCTCTCAACTTTTCATCCCACCAACATGATTCTGTCACAACAATATAGACATAGTAAGTTCACAAAATTCAGTGACTTGTTGTTTATCCTCCTTAATGCAGAAAAGAATAATGAATTGTTATTGAAAAACCATCAAGTACGGCCAACGGGTGCTACCCCATTGCCAGATATTAACAGCACATCATTCTAGAAGAATAAACGTGACAATAGATGGTCATATAATAAGAATCCTTGGGACGAAAGAATAAACGAGGTCATCATAACAACAAATTTCAGAACCACGACAATACAGGCCACCAGAAGTGGCAAGTGTCCGGCTCTGCAAAAAAATAAAGAAAGCAAAGACTGATAAAGAAGAACAAACCAGATGTTTGTTTTAGGTGTGGGATGAAAGGGCATTGGTCGCGTACCTGTCGTATGTCGAGGCATCTGGCTAATTTATTCTAGGAGTCTCAAAAGAACAAAGTAACTGAGGCAGAAACAAACTTTGTTAATCATCAATTAAATATTATTGATGATCCACCAATGACCGACAATGAGGAAAAGGTTGTTGATATTACTGAACCTTCTGAAAGTATCTTTTGGGATATCGTTTAATTTCTTGTTTTAATTAAACATCCTGCATGTATAATATTATTAGTTTTCATTCTATATGTGATATGTGTTTCTCATGAATAAAATTATATTTGAAATGTAACTTTTTTTTATTTATGTTTTTATATGTGTCAGACCATCTTTAATGGATATGGAGGATATATGTTTAGCAGACAGTGCAACAACTCATACAATCCTTCAAAGTGAGAAATATTTTTCACAACTAATCAAAGCTAAGGGAAATGTAGGAACTATCTTTGGCACATCAAATTTAATCGAGGGATTTAGAAAAGCTAGTTTTTTGCTACCAAATGAGACACAAGTTTTTATCAAAAATGCTCTATATTCTAGTAAATCAAGAAGAAATTTGCTTGGTTTTAAAGATATTCGACTAAATGGTTTTCACATTGAAACAACCAATGAGAATGATAATGAATATCTTCTCATTACTTCTGCTATTTCTAGAAAAAAAGAATATCTTAGAAAAACTTCATTCAATTTCTTCTGGATTATATACTATGAAAATTAGAGCAATTGAGTCTCATACTGTTATGATTCCAAAAATCATAGATCCCAAATCCTTTATGCTTTGGCATGAAATACTCGGTCATCCTGGTACTTCTATGATGCGTCGTATTATTGAAAATTCTACTGGTCATCCTCTCAAAGATAAGAAAGTTTTTCCTAATAGTGAATTTTCTTGTGCTGCGTGTTCTCGAGGAAAATTAATTGTTCGACCATCACCAGTAAAAGTTTATAAAGAAGCCCCAAAATTCCTAGAGATAATTCAATGAGATATTTGTGGACCTATTCAACCATTGTCTGGACCATTTCGATATTTCATGGTTTTAATAGATGCTTCAACTAGATGGTCTCATATTTGTCTTCTCTCTTCTCGAAACTTTGTCTTCTCAAAACTTTTTGCTCAAATAATCAAGTTACGGGCTCAGTTCTCTGATCATCCAATCAAGTCAATTTGACTTGATAACGCAACTGAATTTTCATCAATGACTTTTAATGATATTTTTATGACTATTGGAATTTTCATTGAGCATTCATTTCCTCATATTCATACACAAAATGCCTTAGCTGAATCTTTAATAAAAAAAACTTCAACTAATTGCACGATCATTAATGTTAAGGGCTAACTTACCTACCTCAGTTTGGGGTCATGCAATTCTTCATGCTGCAACTATTATTCGAATAAGACCAACGGCTCTTCATAAATTTTCTCCTCTACAATTAGTTCTTGGTCAGATACCCAACATATCACACTTTCGAGTTTTTGGAAGTGCAGTATATGTTCCAATTGCACCTCCACAAAGAACTAAACTGGGAGCCCAACGAAGAATAGATATTTATGTTGGTTTTGATTCTCCTTCTATTATCAGATATCTTCAACCTTTAACTGGAGATATTTTTACTGCACGTTATGTAGACTGTCATTTTGATGAATCTGTATTTTCACCATTAGGAGGAGGGAAAGTTTTAAATAAAAAACCCTCTGAAATATCATGGAATGCATCAGATTTAAATTCACTTGATCCTCGTACAGGACAATGTGAAATTGAAGTTCAAAGAATCATTCATTTACAAAATATTGCAAATCAAATGTCAGATGCATTTAATGATGCCAAAAAAGTGATAAAGTCACACACACCTGCAGTGAATACTCCAGCAAGGATAGAAATACCTATTGAAAAATTAATTCCTGGAGAATTGACTAATAAGGTAATAGAAGAATCTAAACCACGCCGTGTCGTGTAAGACCAATTGGTGCAAAAGACATCATACTACCTAAAATCAAAAGCAAATAAGGAATCCCGGAAGGAATACCCACTCCGAAGTAAGACTTATTCCAAGAGTGAAAATAGCCCCGGAAGAGTACAAACCGCCTCCGTAGTAAAGACATATTCCAAGAGTGGGAATAGCCCCAGAAGAGGTTCAAAATCTCAGTGAAGGGATAAGAGATGAACACCAAGAGATCTCAATAAATTATGTACATGATGAGAAAATATGGGATCAAAGCAAAGTCATGATTGACGATATATTTATTTTCTCTATAGCATCAGATATTACTTTAATTCCTGACACGGATCCTGAACCACAAAACGTGGAAGAATGTTGGAAAAGAAAAGATTGGCCAAAATAGAAAGATGCTATTCAGACTGAGCTACAATCTCTATTGAAAAGAGAAGTATTTGGACCAGTAGTCCAAACACCGCTGTAAGACCCCAACTTATTATAAATAAAATCGAATTTTCTCTAATTATTATTGTGAATAATAAGGTATTAATTTGATATAATCCTCTGGTTATGGGTGAAATGTGCAAATTTTGCAAAATATGCAAGTGGTTATAAAATAATCATTGTTGTTTGGAATATTCATTTGGTCGTGGAATATTCTTGTTGTTTGGGAATATTCGTGCGGATTACGAGTCATTTATGGGCCCCATAATGTAATAATTGTCGGATGAAGAAAAACGACAAGTTTGAGTTTTTATAAATAACGGCGAAGTTATTGCAGAATTAACACTGCTGGAATACCCGTGTGGTTAAAATACGATGAATACGCGTGGATGCACAGTGATTGATGAATTATTGATCCTTACGTAAGAAGGCACTACTCAATAATTGTTACAGATGAAGCTATCGCTCAATATTTTATTTTATTGATTCAATAATTGTTGCGTTGATATTTTATATTATTGTTGTTTCAATAATTGTCACTGCACATTATTTTCCATTATCAGATCAATAATTTGAATAATATTATTAGATAGCATTATTGGCAATGTCTAAAAAGTTCTGTCAAGGAGAGGTTTGGTCACCTAATTGCGCGCCAGTAAAGAGAAATTTTTATTGGAAAGCCCCCTCTTTCCTGGGAACGGCATGGTTGTCATAAATGTGATTCTGTAATATTATTTGTGAATAATTAATTATTGATTCATATGATAAGAAAATATTTATTTTATGTGGATATAAATGTTGGATATATTTATTGTGGTTAAAAATGAAGGAGTTAATATTGAGGTGTTTTATCAGTATTTTTGTCGGAATGGAGGTATTAAAAATTAAACCAGTGTTTTTGAGATATATTGCGTGAGTTATAATTTTTAATCCGACCGTTGGATCGTTGTAATATTTGGATATGTTATACGTATATAAGTTGAGTATATGTCCACAAATTTTGAACCGTTAAAAATGAACGTATGATTTGTTATGAATTTTAAGAGGTGACTGGTGTAGAAATTGTTGAAGTATCCGAATATAGCATTTTGGTGGAAAATTCTAGAATTGAGTGGGCCCCACTTGTGGTTGGTAAAGAAATTTGCTGAACTTTATTTCAAATGTGGTGGGTGGGAATAGTAGCAGTAAAAACATCAGTCACAGCAGTCAAGTCTGCTAACATTTTCCTATAAATAGAGGGCTAAGTTAGAATTGAAAATTACACCAGAAACATAAGCTTTCTCTCTTTCTCTCTCTAGATTATTGAGTGTATTTTGTGAGTATTTAGATACTTTGTGAGTTTTTATTCATCAGTGCAAGTTTCCTTCAGCCTTATACCGATATTCCGATCAGAAGTACTGATGTTTTGAGGTAAGGGATGTTATTTTCTACATATATTATATTATTTCTTCAATATCATTATGCCGAAGTATTGATTTGAATTTTTATCAAATTTAGAACTTTTTGTGTGGGGGTTACTATTCACGTATATGACACTATTCACGAATACGGCACTATTCACCGAAAAATAAAATTTTCTTCTTTTTGTCCAAGATGTCTATTATGGTTACTATCTTTGATCAGATCCATGTTTTGATCTTTATTTTGAATTCTGCTTCAAAATTGGTATTTATGAAGTATTATTGATCTTGGATAAACTGTTATACGAATCCCTACTATTTGTCTTTCCGTTTCACTGGATTCATTTTCTTTAAAATATTTTTCATTATCCTCAGTCCTAAATGATGATATTACTAAATATCTTCGGCTTGTAGTGCAAAGATAAATGATTAACTGATGAATATCTTTGGCCCGTAGTGCAAAGATGAACAGGTGTTGAGATGAACATGACCAACTGGTGATACAAATGAATATCTTTGGCCTGTAGTGCAAAGATGAATATTTGATTAAAGATGTTTATTGATTGTTGTTACAGGGATAAAATATTGATGATGGACTTTTAAATCTTAGAAGATAGTAGAACTCATTCTCTACTTGACTCTTCTAATAGATTGCTGTTTCCACTGCAGTTGTTGATCTAAAACTTGTTGTCTATTATATTTTATCAGATTTCTCCCTGTTGAAGACTAACGATAATTTGTTGTATATTATCTTAGTCATAATATTCTTTACTGGGCTAGTTGAGCTCACCCTTTTCCTTTTTATTCCATTTTTCTCGTGGGAGGTAAGAACATAACAGAACTAGTGGGTAATGCGGAGTGATGGTTCTAGAAAGATGTTTTAGCAGTCCTCTCACTATTTCTCGTAAAATAGTGTTTGAATAATTGTAATGAAGACTTATTTGAGTGTGAATATTGTCTGAAGATAATATTTGTATTTAAACTCACATGTATGTGTTGTCGTATTTTGCACGATAATTGTATTATTGAAGTTGTAGTTTGCTTTCACGTACCATGTATTTGGCGACTTCGAGAATGGGTGTTGTATACCTATTTTGGGGGCGCCACAAATGGTATCGAGAGCAGGGATATGATCTCCGGTGAGATGTGAGAGACAAGAACTAGGAGGGAGAGATGGAGAATTCCTTCGCTTTAGTATGACCTGACTAAGTTTATTTGGTATTTATTTGGTCGGTCAGAGTATAGGGATAATATGTTAATTTGTTTAATTAACCCTTGTTTTATGGCATTATTTAAGAATGACTGCTGAGAACGTTAACAATGGAGTGTATAAGACTGTGGAACAACCTTTAGTCACAAACCAGGAGAACGTGCAACAGGAAGACAATATTCCTCCTGTAAACAACACTACCGAGCAAACGATGAATGATGGAATGTTTAGGAGCTTTTTGCAGTTCATGCAAAACCAGACGAGGGAAACTCGTGCACAGAATACGGGTGGAAATGCTAGCAATGCGCGGCTTGTCACAGCCAAGCAGTTCAAAGAGTTGAGACCACTAGAATTTAAGGAAAAGCCGGATCTGATCATGACGGAAATATGGGTCAAGCAAATTACCAAAATATTCGATGTCTTGGGATGCACGGAGGAACAGAAGGTTCCATTCGCCACCTTTATGTTCCACGGTGAGGCAGACTATTGGTGGGAGTCTGTGAAGCGTACCCAGCCAGCCACACTCAGCATGTCTTGGGAAACATTTCAGAAACTATTCAATGACAAGTACTTTCCTGAAAGTATTCGTCATATGAAAGAGGTGGAGTTTATCAAACTGGAACAAAACAACATGACGGTATCCCAGTACGAGGCGAAGTTTGCAGAGTTATCCAGGTTTGCACCTCATTTGGTCGAAAATGAGGAACGAATGACAAGGATGTTTCTGAGAGTTCTAAAGCCCGAGATTCGACAATATCTTATATCTCATAAATTTTCTTTATATTCAGATGTTGTAAACAGGGCCCAATTATTAGAGCGAGATAATGAGTATGTGCAACCGAGGGACCACAACCGTGGTCATACTGTGGACAAAGAATCATCGAGCGATGATAACCAACGAGGAGGAAAAATACTGAACAAAGCGGTAACCACTCGGGTGGTCATTGTGGCCACGATAATAGGAGAGGTGAGTCAAGTGGAAATTTCGAAAGAGGAGATTCAACAATGACGGAAGACATCGCTAGAAGAGCACCAAAGACCAACAACAAATTCTAGGGAGGAGAACGACCGCCAGCTAGATGTTACAAATGCGGAAAGAGGATATATCATTAAATGTCCCACAAACAATCCAAGGTATGTTACAACCGTGGAAAGGAAGGCCACATAGCTTCGGATTGTTACAGAGCAAAACCAAGTTCAACAGGATGGTGACTCCAAGGGTTGTCCCGATAAGTCAAAATCAATGGTTCTCGGAAGAAATATTTGTCGTGGATCGGCCAAAACGCGAGGAACCCGAATGAGGTGATTACGGGTAAGCTAATCTTGAACTTTTGTAAGTTTATACCTTACTAAATACCGGTTCTACCCATTCTTTTATCTCTCCTGCTTGTGCTCAATGTTTAAACTTGACTCCGGAGAAATTGGACTTTGACTTATCTGTTGAAACTCCGTTGGGTGAAACCTTTGTTACATCTACAGTTTATAAATCTTGCATGATCTAAGTTGGCACTATCACATTACCTGTTGATCTTATCTCTTTAAAGATACTTGCTTTTGATGTGATTTTAGGAATTGATTGGTTAACCACTCATCATGCCAAAATTGATTGTTTTCGTAAGGTTGTTAGTTTTCATATTCCTAACCAACCTATCATACGAATTCAAAAAACTAAACCACTAAAATCAATCACTATCATATCAAGCCATAAAGCTATTCGTTTATTGAAAAATGGATGTCAAGCTTTCTTAGCCCATGTTATGGATTTGAATAAAGACAAGTCAGATTTGAATAATATTTCTGTTGTTAGAGAATTTCCTGATGTATTTCCTGAAGAGCTTCCCGGTCTACCCCCAGAACGTGATGTTGAATTCTTTATTGACCTTGAACCAGGTACAAAACTCATTTCTAAAACCCCATATCGAATGGCTCCTATTGAACTTCAGGAGTTAAAAGTCCAACTACTGAGAATTATTAGACATCGGTTTCATTAGCCCTAAGACATCTCCTTGGGGTGCTCTGTTTTTATTCGTAGAAAGAAGAAAGACGGGAGTATGTGACTTTGTATTGACTACCGAGAATTAAACCATGTCACCATCAAAAATAGGTATCCGCTACCTCGCATTGATGACCTGTTCGACCAGTTGCAAGGAGCACAATTCTTTTCAAAGATCGATCTTCGCTTACGGATATCATCAATTTGAAGATTAAAACTAAGGATATTCCAAAGACCGCCCTTGAACCTAGATGCGGGCATTATGAATTCTTAGTCATGTCTTTTGGATTGACTAATCTTGCAATTGCTTTTCATGGATATGATGAACCGAGTATTCAAGGAATATTTGGATCAGTTCGTTGTTGTCTTTATTGATGACATCCTCATTTATTCCAAAATCCGTGAAGATCATAAGCACCATTTGAAGCTGATACTTGAAAGGCTTCGTGAAAACAAACTTTATGCCAAGCTGAAGAAATGCGAGTTCTGTCTTGAGGAAGTAGCATTCCTTGGGCACGTGGTGTCAAAACATGGAGTATCTGTTGACCCGACGAAGATTGAAGCAGTACAAAGTTGAGAGCAACCAAAGTCGGTGACCGAAGTGCGTAGCTTTCTGGGCTTAGCTGGTTATTATCGGAGATTCGTGGAAGGATTTTCTCGAATCACTACTCCGTTAACTCAGTTGACTCGGAAAGATAAAAAATTTGTATGGAGCGAGGAATGTGAGAAGAGTTTCCAAGAGCTCAAGAGGAGACTCATTTCAAAGACTGCTCAGCAATACCATCCGGTTCGGATGGATTTGTTATATACAAACATGCTTCGAGCAAAGGGTTAGGATGTGTTCTCATGCAACATGGGAAAGTCATAGCCTATGCCTCACGACAACTCAAAGAATATGAGAGGAATTATCCTACTCATGATCTAGAGTTGGCAGCAGTCGTATTCTCGTTAAAAATTTGGAGACACTACTTGTATGGGGAGAAAGTGGAGATTTATACGGACCATAAAAGCCTCAAATATTTCTTCACCCAAAAAGAACTCAACATACGGCAACGACGTTGGCTCGAGCTGTTGAAAGATTACGATCATACCATTCAATACCATCCTCGGAAAAAGCGAACGTAGTAGGCGGCGCGAAAGTAGAAGATCATATCGCGATGACGAAAGGATATTGTCAATGCAAAGGCCCATTCTGTATGACTTGCAAAGGATGGAGGTAGAATTAAAGACTCTGGGGACCCACATGATGATGGCGAATATACGAGTAGAACCCGACTTTAATCGATAAAGTTAAAGCCGCTCAAGTTCTACGGACTTTGGAAATCGATAATGTATTAAGAAGAAAGTGCAAGAAGGAGCTATTCGAGCGAGAATCGATGAAGAAGGAATACTTAGATTCAACTCCGCACTTTGTGTTCCTAACGATTACGACTTGAAGCATAGAATCATGATGGAGACACACAATACAATCGTTTGTAATCCATCTCAGGAGTACCAAAATGTATCATGATATTCGACATACATTTTGGTGGAATAATATGAAAAGAGAGATCGCAGAGTTTATCTCGAGGTGTTTAACTTTGTCGATGTGTAAAGGCGGAAAGATCAAGTGCCAAAGGGTCCATCAGAACCACTTGAGATTCCTGAATGGAAGTGGGAACATATTACCATGGATTTCGTTCTGGTCTTCCCAAAGTTTTTCAAGGCATAGATGCTATTTGGGTTATTGTTGATAGATTAACCAAGTTTGCCCATTTCTTGCCTATACGTGAGACTTATTCCCTTGAACGTTTTGCTCGCATATACGTGAATGAGATTGTGAGATTGCATTGCATGCCAGTATCCATAGTTTCGGATCGTGACCCAAGATTCACTTCACGATTTTGGGTTAGCTTGCGAAAAGCTATGTGCGCAGATTCTGATTCAAATTCGGCATACCATCCTTAAACAGACGGATACAATCGAGAGGACTATTCAAACCTCAAGATCTATTAAGACTTTGTGTCCTAGATTTTAAAGGAAGTTGGGATAAGTACTTGCCATCTGGTGGAATTCTCCTACAACAACAGCTTATCAAGCAAGTATAGGCATGGCTCCATTTGAGGCGTTGTATAAACGAAAGTGTCGCTCTCCAAGATCTTTGGGACGAGGTGGAAGAAGCAACGTTGTTGGGACCGTAATTAAGACGCATGACTACGTAAAAAAGATCCAAATGATTCGACAACGATTCAAACCTCACAAGATCGACAAAAGAGTTATCTTGATCTTCATAAAAAGGACGTGGAGTTTAATATTGGAGATCATGTATTGTTACGTGTTGCTCCATGGAAGGGAGTTACAAGATTTGGAAATAGAGAAAGCTCAATCCACGATTTGTTGGTCCATTTGAGATTCTTGACCGAATAGAAATGTGGCCTCTGACTCGCATTACCTCAAGTATGTCTCGTGTTCATAACGCTTTTCACATATCCATGCTTCAGAAATATGTGAAAGACCCGAACCATATTATTGCGTTAGAACTGCATTTGAGATATAGTTAAGATTTAACGTCTGAAGAAATACATGTTAAGATCTTGGATAGGAAAGAACATGTCCTACGCACCAAGGTTATACCATAAGTTAAGGTTTTGTGGAGAAACCATGCTATTGAAGAAATGACACAGGAGTTGGAATCGAGAATGAAAGCGAGGTATCCTCACCTTTTGAAACACCGTGCGTATGTCGGTTTGAGGACGAAATTTCATAAGGAGGGAGGTTGTAAGACCCCAACTTATTATAAATAAAATCGAATTTTCTCTAATTATTATTGTGAATAATAAGGTATTAATTTGATATAATCCTCCGGTTATGGGTGAAATGTGCAAATTTTGCAAAATATGCGCAGTGGTTATAAAATAATCATTGTTGTCGGGAATATTCATTTGGTCGTGGAATATTCTTGTTGTCGGGGAATATTCGATGCGGCCAGAGTCATTTATGGGCCCCATAATGTAATAATTGTTCGGATGAAGAAATTGACAAGTTTGAGTTTTATAAATAACTACAGTGGTTGTTACTTAATTAACACCGTTGGAATACCCTAAGGTTAAAATACGATGTCTGCGTGGATGCGGTATTGATGAATTATTGATCCTTACGTGAAGGCACTACTCAATAATTATTACGAGAATTCTTGTTTAATATTTTATTTTATTGATTCAATAATTGTTGCGTTGATATTTTATATTATTGTTGTTTCAATAATTGTCATCGCATTATTTTCCATTATCAGATCAATAATTTGAATAATATTATTAGATAGCATTATTGGCAATGTCTAGAAAGTTCTTTCAAGGAGAGGTTTGGTCACCTAATCAAGGCCAAAGAAAGAGAAATTTTTATTGGAAAGCCCTCTTTCCTCAGAACTACGTGGTTGTCATAAAAATGTGATTCTCAGTAATATTATTTGTGAATAATTAATTATTGATTCATATGATAAGGAAATATTTATTTTATGTGGATATAAATATTGGATATATTTATTGTGGTTAAAAATGAAGGAGTTAATGTTGAGGTGTTTTATCGATATTTTTATTTGAATGGAGGTATTAAAAATTAAACCAGTGTTTTTGAGATATATTGCGTGAGTTATAATTTTTAATCCGACCGTTGGATCGTTGTAATTTTTGGATATGTTATACATATATAAGTTGAGTATATGTCCACAAATTTGAACTGTTAAAAATGAACGTATGATTTGTTATGAATTTTAAGAGGTGACTGGTTTAGAAATTGTTGAAGTATCCGAATATAGCATTTTGGTGGAAAATTCTAGAATTGAGTGGGCCCCACTTGTGGTTGGTGAAGAAATGTGCTGAATTTTATTTCAAATGTGGTGGGTGGGAATAGTAGCAGGTAAAGCCATCAGGTTGTAGGTCAAGTCTGTTAATATTTTCCTATAAATAGAGGGCTAAGTTAGAATTAAAAATTACACCAGAAACATAAACTTTCTCTCTTTTTCTCTCTAGATTATTAAGTGTATTTTGTGAGTATTTAGATACTTTGTGAGTTTCTATTCATCAGTGCAAGTTTCCTTGACCTTATATAATGATATTCCGATCGTAAGATCTTGATATTTTGAGGTAAGGGATGTTATTTTCTTTATATATGATATTATTTCTTCAATATCATTATCTTAGGAAGTATTGATCTGAATTTTTATCAAATTTGGAACTTTTTGTGTCGGGATTACTATTTACGATATCGACACTTATTCACGATATCTGACACTTATTCACGAATCATCTGACACTATTCAATTTAAAAATAAAATTTTCTTCTTTTTGTCCAAGATGTCTATTATGGTTACTATCTTTGATTGTATCCATGTTTTGATCTTTATTTTTGAATTCGCTTCAAAATTGGTATTTATGAAGTATTATTGATCTTGGATAAACTGCTATACTGAATCCTTACTATTTGTCCTTCCGCTTCACTTTGGATTCGTTTTCTTTAAAATATTTTTCATCATCCTCGATCCTAAATGATGATATTACTAAATATCTTGACCAGAAGTAGCAAAGATAAATGATTAATCGATGAATATCTTTGGCTCAGTAGTGCAAAGATGAACAGGTGTTGAGATGAACATGACCAACTGGTGATACAAATGAATATCTTTGGCTTGTAGTACAAAGATTGAAAATTTGATTAAAGATGTATATTGATTGTTGTTACAGGATAAAATATTGATGATGGACTTTTAAATCTTAGAAGATAGTAGAACTCATTCTCTACTTGACTCTTCTAATGGATTGTTGTTTCCGCTGCAGTTGTTGATCTAAAACTTGTTGTCTATTATATTTTATCAGATTTCTCCTTGTTTAAGACTAACGATAATTTGTTGTATATTATCTTAGTCATAATATTCTTTACTGGCTAGTTGAGCTCACCCTTTTCCTTTTTATTCCATTTTTCTCAGGAGGTGAGAACATAACAGGAACTAGTCGGGGTACGGAGTGATGGTTCTAGAAAGATGTTTTAGCAGTCCTCACTATTTCTGTAAAATAGTGTTTGAATAATTAGAATGAAGACTTATTTGAGTGTGGATATTGTCTAGAAGACAATATTTGTATTTAAACTCACGAGATGTGTTGTCGTATTTTGCACGACAATTGTATTATTGAAGTTGTAGTTTGCTTTACGTACCATGTATTTGGCGACTCGTAATGGGTGTTGTATACCTATTTTGGGGCGTCACAACCACCGGGTGTAATCCGGTTGAAAACAAATGGGTATTTGTCTGGCGAAATGAGAAAAATGAAATTGTGAGATACAAAGCCCGACTTTGTAGCTCAAGGGTTTTCACAAAAACACCGGTATTGATTATCGTGATACATACTCTCCAAAGAATGGATGGAGTCACTTTTCATTTTCTGATAGGTATGGCAACCATGGAAGGTTTGGAAACACGTCTGATGGATGTTGTAACAGCATACCTATATGGATCACTTGACTGTGAGATTTACATGAGAATCCATGAAGGATTAAAAATGGTCAATCTCAAAAGCCCCGTCCACACATATATTCAATCAAGTTACAACGCTTTCGTTGTATGGGTTGAAATAATGCAGTCGTATGTGGTATAATCGACTTAGTGATTATTTAGTAAAAGATGGATATATAAATGATCAAATATGTCCATGTGTTTTATTAAGAAATCACAAAGTGGATTTTCCATCATTCTTTGTATATGTGGATGATTTGAATCTTGTGAGTACTCTGAAGAACTCACAAGAACTGCTACTTATTTAAAAGATGAATTTGAAATGAAAGATCTTGGAAAGACAAAATTACATTTGGGAATACAAGTGGAGCATTTAGCATCTGGAATTTTGTTCATCAATCCACATATCTTTGAAAAAGATTCTCGATCGTTTTCATATGGATAAAGCTCATCCTTTGACTACTCCTGATGGTTGTTCGATCTTTAGAAGTTGATAAAGATCCATTTCGGCCTCTCTAGAAAGTGGGGAAGAAGTACTTGGACACGAAGTTCCATACCTAAGTGCAATAGGTGCTCTTATGTATCTTATGCAAACTGTATAACGACTGATATTACTTTTTGTTTGTCAACTTGTTAAAGAAGATACGCTTCTTCTCCACTAAGAGACATTGGGATGGGATCAAACACATTTTGCGATACCTCCGGTGGAAGTATAAATCTTGGTTATTTTATCCAAGAAATTCAACGTCATGAATTGGTTGGATATGCCGATGCAGGATATTTATCGATCCACACAATGGAAGATCACAAACAAGTTATGTATTTACATATTGTGACACGCCTATATCCCGGAAATCCACAAAGCAAACCATGAATTCCTACATCTTCAAATCACTCGTAAATTCTTGCTATACATGAAGCAAATGACAGAGAGAGTGTGTTTGGTTGAGATCAATTATTCAAAGATATTCAAAAGTCATATGAATTACCATCAATCAAAGACATTCCTACAATTTATATAAGAAGATAACGCCGCATGCATTGCTCAACTTAGAGGAAGATACATCAAGGAGATAGAAACAAAGCACATTTCACCTAAATTCTTCTTCACACAATGAAGCTGAAAAGAAGGGTGATATAGATGTGCATCAAATTCGATCATGTGATAATCTAGCCGACTTATTCACAAAGTCGCTACCAAATGCAACGTTTACAAAACTTCGGAAAATGATCGGAATGTGTCGACTGAAAGACTTATGACAACATTTCATCAAGGAGTAATGAATTCCCTTTGAGGGGAAGACTGTACTCTTTTTCCTTAGTCACGATTTTTATCCCAATGGATTTTTCCTGACAAGGTTTTAACGAGGCAGTTAATAAATATATTTATTGTAAAAGATATGTGCTCTTTTTCCCTTCGTTAAGTTTTTCCCACTAGGTTTTCTTAACAAGGTTTTTAATGAGACATAATTTTCTATCATATCGTAGAAAATCAGAGAAAATATTATAATATGATTTCCCTCATACCCGTGACTCCTATCTTTTCCTTCACTCCTTCACTTTTCCCCCGTGAACCTCCTCATCTCTTGCCTATATAAAGGAAATTGGTACTGAAAGAAAGATAGAATTCCTCTATCTTTTCTCTTGCTTATTCTCTCTAAATTTATACAATAATTATAAGAGTATTTTTATACACTTTGCTAAAGTTTTATAACAATATTATAATAATTCAGTACTTCAATATTTTGTTATTTACAGTTTGCCTTGAGAAGCTTGGATTGTAATGAGCAACAAGGGGAGCCTATAGCTTAATGCTATTTAACCAATTTATGGGTATAAATTAACCAATAATGACAGGAACTATTCATAAAATTTCTAATCAGTATCTTAATATTCAAATCAATAGATAGAAACTTTTGGTTATTAAATTCATTTTTTTTGGAAGAATTCCTCCTGACCTCATCTGGACAAACCAAGAATTTAATCTCAACATATTTTTTTTATTCCTTTCTCAACAATGAATGGATCTTAATTTAAAAATTCAAACATATTCGCGTTATATTAATTTTTTATAAGTAAATTTGAGATATTTTTAAATTTAAAATTAGCATAATTTAATTAGATTTTTAAAATAATAAATCTTATAACTATTACACTCTTTGTCCTTTTTTTTTGAATGATTAGAGGTACAAATATTTTTGTACTTAAAAAAATGAGATAAAATATATAAAGTGGATGGTAAATAAGTCATTTAGTGAGGTCCATTAATATAAAAAATTAAAAGTACTTATTATTGTATATAATCTTGTGGGGCCACTAATTATAAATATGAAACTCTTTTACTCATTTTTTTCTATTTTTATTTTTCTTAATATGTGTGCAAATTATACTTCACTCGTACTTTTGAAGTAGTCTATAATATTCGTAATAGAAAATGTTTGAAATTGATAGAGATGATATTATAAAAAAAATTATATTTAAATCTATAAATGATATATTATTAGGGGAATTCCTATTTCTACAAGTAAAAAAAATAATATTTTTACATTATCTCACTCTCTTATGATTTATGAAGGTGCGGCCATTCACTATTCATATTTTTGAATTGTGAATTTATTAATTTAAGAGAAAAGTCCAAGAGTAATGTCCTCGTGGTCACGTGCATCTCTCTCCTACCATACCCATTTCCCGCTTGCTATCGTTTTAAAAACACGAAAATATAACAATTTGCAAAAGCATAACCAAATAAACCCCTCAGTCGCTGTCAGTTATTGCTGACGACGGATCATGGAACCGGATCTGCCGCTGATTGAAATCTCCGGCGAAGATGATTCTTTGCTCCAACAGATTCCGACGCTAAATAACGCTACTAATCTCAACAATGACCACTTTTCAGTCTCGCCTCTACAAGTTCCGATATCAAAGGGATCTACTGATTCCCCTCGTGTTTCATATACAAGTCAGTTTCCTTTGATCGGTCTTCTAGGATTTTTTTTCTTTTTGTGTGTGTCAAATATAGTCAATTTCTATTCCATTTCTGTAACTGAATCTTAGGCGTGCTCTTTGATTTCTGATTTGCTGAGTTGATTTGTTTTTCCTAGGGTTTCTGAGTGGTACAATCCAATGGACAAATTAATTAACATCTTTCTTATGTGTTGAATTCTGCTCTGAAACTCTTTTCTGTCTTGATTGATTTGGATTTAGAGCAATTGTTTGTGTTTGATCAATTTAAATGGTATCAGTTGATTGAGGTCTTAATCTTATACACTTTTTATTGTACCTTGATTGTTGATATATTTTTGGGAGGAAGTTTTTACCTGATTTGTCTGAATGATTTAAAGCAAATGCAACCCAGATTGCAGTTTGTGCATGTTAACCAAATTGTGCTATTCTTCTCTCAATTTATGCTGCCGTCACGTTCTCTAAATTGCATGCTTTTCAGAAGATGCTTTCAGCTAAAATGAAAATATTGATTGTTGAAAATATTGTATATTGATTGTTGTATAATTAGGTTGAATTACTTTATATCTAGGTTGATAAGAGTGTTAGGTAAAAATTAGACTTCAAATTGAGGAAGGTAAACCTTTTCAGTGGAAAAATTTGCTGAAGATTAACCGCTCTCTTTTCAGAATTTGAGTAATTACTATTTTATGCTTTTCAGTAATTTAGTACAATAGGTTAGCATAGTGTTTACAGAAGAAATTAACGCTTACGACTAGTTGAGTTGCTGAGGTGTTCTGTGGTAGACAGTGTGCGTCTGTCAGGGATTTGAGTCATGGACACTTTGGCGTAAAAAGTTGGAAACTGAATTTTGTCAAAAAATAAATACTTGACATAATATTTGTGTGGCAGAGGATTTAAAGGATTGTTTGGATCCAGAAAGACCAAGTTATTCATCTTCCGAAGCTAGTAACAAAGAGAATACGAATGCTAACAAGTTAGAAGGGCCAAAACTAAGTATGGAGCCGCTGCAAATGAAACGGAGAAAAAGAGGAGGATATAATTTGCGGAAAAGCTTAGCGTGGGATAGAGCTTTTTTCACTGAAGAAGGTGGTCTATTTGTATTATAAAGTTATATATGCTAAAGTCTTGATATTGTGTTAAGATTTATACGAGAAACATCAAACATGTAATTTTTGTTTTCTCAGGTGTTTTGGATCCTGTCGAATTATCCATGATTAGTGGGAGTTTTGGTAACTCATGTGGAGAGGCATTGTCAGTTATTAATGAAGAAAGAAGAAAACCACTCTATGGTGATTCCAATTTTACTACTGCTTCTGTAGATCTGCAAGCATTTGAAGAAACTTCATTCACAGAATTACCTGGTACTTCCTTAAAAGGACACAGAAAAAAGGGTGCTATTTTACTGCCACCGCATAATTCACTAGCTCGTGACAAATTAGCTCCTTCTGCGGTTAGTTGTAAGCTTCAATAGAACTCTTCTTTTCCATTATGTGTTTGGTGTAACGATGTTTTTTTGTTTTCCGTTTTTTTTGGCAATATGTGCTCACAGGTTATGCGGGAAGATCTTTCAACTAATGGGCATAACAGAACTGTGCTTAAAGGTGGTGGATGTCCGAGACCGTTGCCTTCATCTTCATATCCTTTTGCATCTTTAGTGCAATCCCTGTATTTGTGGCCTTCACAAATTTGAAATTACTAAGTTTGGGTTTTGCTGTGAATTAGAAAAAATTAATTATCCTTAACTCTTTTGTACTCTAAAAAGGCCTGCTAATGTACATACCAGTAAAGTTGCAAAGAAGGATTCAAAACTTCCGAAAATACCAGGTCCTCGTTCACTTCCTACAACCACTAAGAGCAGCATACTGAGGGCAAGCCACTTGAAGCATAATCAAATTGCTCGGCCAGGTAATCCTCTTTTTTTAATATCTTCATAATTTAAGTCGTGTTTAATCTAATTTTTCATTGCAGAAGATGTAATTGATGTGCTGAAATTTTAATCAGATCGGTCAACCAGATTGTCTTAGTACAGTTTTTACTTTTAACTATCAGAAGTCTTTTATCAATAGTTCCATAATTTCTCATTGAGAGAATGTCTTTATCTGCAACAATAGTTTCAGTGATTGGGTACTGTATATATGCATTTTCCCATTTTTTGTCACGCAGCAGTCAATGTTCAGAAGAATGGTGCATCGGAGAGCTCCTTTAAAAATGTCAAATGTGCCCAAAATAAAGCAAAATCTGCTCCCAATTCTTTGCCTTTACCTGACAAAATCCCAGCTCAACATTCTAGAGAAAATTTGGTAAGAACTTAACATTTATTTTAGTCTCAGCTCAAAATACGCTGGAAGAAGTTTTGGCAAGAACTTAGGTCAACCTTTAATATCAGTCTGTGCACTCAATAATCTGGACTTGGATAAGGCTTAATATTCTTTGTAGTCCGTACATTGACCATGAAATATATTAAATTTTGTTTTTTAATCTTTAATATTGCACAGGCTAACTCACCATCGGAAGTACATCCATCAACCAATACACAACCTTCACTGGTAAAGAAAGCTAATGGGAGTTTACAGGTTACTTCAGATCCAGTGGTTCCATCTACCACAGCGCTTTCATCTGAAGGTCAATATGGTTCCAGTATAGATGCAGGTTCTCTTCGTCAGAACATACACATTGCTGGTGGTAATATGTCTCGGCTTCAAAAAGGGAAACCATCAGGTTTGAGAATGCCGTCACCATCATTAGGTTATTTTGGTCAGGTATGATCTTTCTGATGCAGCAAAATATGTCATTTTATATTTCTTTCTCTTTTTTTTCTCTTCACTCTATATAGAAACTGCAAATGCTTCAAGTTTCTTGATGATACATTCTTCTGTCATGTCTTTCATCACAGAGAAATACTCAACCAGGCAAGATTCCACAGTCTACTACACTTGGTCTGCGAAAATTTGTTGATGATTCTAGGCCCCCACATGCACCAATGAAAACGTCCAAAATGATCAATGACATCACATCAAATCCAACAACTGTGGGCTTAAGCTCCAATATGCAATGCTCTGAACTATCTACTTTTAATGCTGTTGCACATAAAACATTGAAGTCAGACTTGAAGGTGAATAATGTGCAGAAGGTGGAAGTACAAGTTACATTTGATAAAAGTTCCAAGCCTAAAAGTTGTAAGCATGAGGTGCATGATATTATTGATACTGACAAAAACATTGCAGTACATGGGGAACACCACAAAATGGAGGAAATTGGTTACCAGGTGGATGCAAATTTGCAGATGAATAATGTTCAAGTGCTCTTAGAAAGTGGAACTTGTGAAAAATTAAGAGAAGATAACAATCACAGTGCAGCTTATATAACAAGTCAGAATTATAGCAGGACAGATTTGGAAAATTTTCAATGTATGGCTGAAAACATCTGTGGAACTGATGCTAGACATGGAAAGGAAGGCTCAATTGAGCACCAACGTGGAGAAGAAGAGGTAGAGAATTATTCCGTTACAAATGATGGTGTCACTTCTGAGTTACTGCCTGGCATACTCGTAGAATATGAAGAGCAGAATTCTTTGGCAGTTAATAGTAATTGGGCAAACTGTACGAAGGAGCTTGATCACCCATCTTCGGAACAACCTGAACTGATAAAAAATTTCACCTGTGAAGCAAATCAAGTCTTTTATGGTGGATACCATAGTCTTAATACCAGGGGCTGTGAGTGCTTAAAAGATACGACTGGAAAGATGGAAGTTGTTGATTTAAAATCCCCGGATAATAGTGGAACTGACTGGATAATTGTTGATTTTCCTTTTCAACATGAACAGGCGGAGCAAGAGAATGAAGCTGCTACTGCAGCAGGTAAGCTGTCTAGTAGATCAAATTTTGTAGATGCAAAACTGCATGCCCAGAATGAAATTTCATATTTTGCAAACGGTAACAGCAACATAAGTACTTCATCTGGAGAACATTTAGAGCTTCAAAATACTTGCTTTACAGTTGAACAAAATTTCCAATGTAATCCTGAAT
Source organism: Panax ginseng (assembly GCA_020205605.1). Lineage (NCBI taxonomy): Eukaryota > Viridiplantae > Streptophyta > Magnoliopsida > Apiales > Araliaceae > Panax > Panax ginseng. The sequence continues at coordinate 9,826,781 of CM035138.1, read as the reverse complement.
TAGTTTCTGAAAAATCCCAAGGGAAAGAAGTCAATGAGGGTGTTCAGTGCGTTGTTTCAGAAATAAATGAAGTTAGTAAAAGTGAATCAAATGGTTCGGATGTTACTTTTACTCAATTAGAAGGTCAAATTCAAAATGAAGAATTTGATACAAATAAAATAGCTGAGCAGTCTCCTTTGGATCCTTTGGAGGCGCAGTTTGGTTTTGTAGAGATTGACTTGTCTGTTGAAAATATAGAGTGTTCTGTTAATACACATTTCAGGCAAGATTTTGGGCTCATTGGTAATGCTACTTCTTCGGAGGTGGGCACATCTTTTCTGAGTCAAGAATCTGGGTCATTGGTCCAAAGTGCTCAGGCGTCATTAAATGAATGTAATGTGCAGAATATAGGAGTACACGGATTGACAAATGATGCTTTCATGGAGGGTGCTGAAAATAAATCCTGCTTAGAAAGTCCTGGTAAGACCAGAGCTGTTGAACACTCGCAGAATTACTGCCTTGACAAAATTGGACAAGCCTGTCCGATAGTACTAGCTTATAATGGTCGTGAAGTGGATAGTCCTCAGCATCTATGTCAATTTCATACCGTAGAGAGAACACATGAAGATGCAGGTAGAGTAGATAAATCAAACAGTGAATCACATGCCAAAGATGGACAGCAGCAGTCATTAGATAACAATGCATTGAGTGGTCAGTGTTCAAACCTTATTGATTGTGTTGAACAATTTGGAGAAGATCCAAACTTGCCTAGTTTGTGCATTGCAGTTGATCAAGATTTTGATGACAATCATCACTCGTTTCCTCAACATATCAATAACGTTGAGGAATTCCAGCAGGACTGTGTCTTGGAGAGTGTTACAGATGTTCTTCCAAAACGTAGTTATGCTTGTGGAAGTGATTTCAAAATTTGTTTTAATTTGGAGAAAATAGATATTGGGCCATCTGAAGAGGATGCACAATCAGGTTCTGTAGGGATGGAGTCCTCGGCTGATCGCCTAGAGCACTTCACTGAAAGACAGATCTGGCAGGACATGGAGCGCAGTGGTCAAGCTATTTCTTCGGACTCTGATTCTGCTGTGAAGATGAGCAAATATTGGAGTGAAGGTGTAACTGCTACAGGTGCAGAATCTTGTTCATTAAGTGAAGAATTAGCGGTTAAAGGAGTTCGGATCTCGTCAAGAAGAAGTAGCCAAGTTGGTATAGGAGATGGATCAAAGATAACATTTTTAAATGAAACTGAAACTAAAATTGCACGCGATGGTAATTGTCCTGTCGATAAGTTGCACAATGAATTGGACGAGGCAAAGGTTTCTGTGAAGGACAAGGACGAAACTGCATCAGTGTAAGTGTCTTGTAGCAAGCTTGTGCATTTGTTTTTCATACATATCTTTTTAAATTCAATATGTAGGTTTGCGGTTTCATCATACTTGTTTGAAACTCGTGGCGAACTCTAATATTCTTTCTTGTGATGACAGTAATGATATGAAGCACGATAGTTGTATGATAATACCTTTGCCGGATGTTCATCATTTTGAGGACAATAACCACTTGTTTCCTGAAAAAATCAGTAACTCTGATGAATGCTGGAAAGAAAGTGTCTCGGATAGTGTTTTAGATTTTCTTTCAAAACATAGTTATGTTTGTGGAAGTGATCTCAAAAGTTGTTTTGATTTAGAAAAAATGGACAATCGGCCATATATAGAGGATGCACCATCAGGTTCTGTCGGGATCGAGTCATCAGCTGATCATCATAAGCATTTAACCGATAGACAATTCGGGCAGGACATGGAGCACGGTAGTCAAGCTATTTCTTCAGAATCTAAGTCTGCTTTTACAATGTACAAAGATTGGAGTAAAGATGTGACCAGTACTTGTCCAGAATCTTGTTCATTTAGTGAAGATTTAGCAGTTCAAGGAGCCCGAACCTCACCGAGAAGAAGTAGCCAAGTTGGTACAAGAGATGGATCAAAGAGGACCTTTGCAGAACAAATTGCTCAAGATGGTTATAGTCCTATTAGTAAGCTGCACAATGAGTTGGACAATGCGAAAGACAAGGATGCAACTGCATCAGTGTAAGTGATTTTTAGCAATCCTTTGCATTTGTTTTCATACATACCTTTTTAAACTCATCATGCAGCTTTGCACTTTGCAGTGCACTTGTTTAAAATTTGGGGTTAAACACTAATCTGCTCTCTTGTGATGGCAGCAATCAATCTGAAAATGGTATGAAGCACAAAATACCTCCACTGGATGCAGTTCATAAATTTGAGGACAATCATCACTTGTTTCCCCAAAAAATCAACAACTCTGATGAATGCCAGCGGGAAAGTGTCTTAAATAGTGTTGAAGAAGTTCCTCCAAAATATAGTTATGTTTGTGGAAATGATTTAGAAAGTTGTTTTGATTTAGAGAAAATGGATGATCGGCCATATGGAGAGGATGCACCATCAGGTTCTGTCGGGATTGAGTCCTTGACTGATCTTCTTGAGCATTTCACTGCTGGACAGCTCAGGCAGGACATGGAGCACAGTGGTCAAGCTATTTCTTCAGAATATGATTCTGCTTCGAATACGTGCAAAGATATGAGTGAAGGTGTGACCAATACTTGTCTAGAATCTTGTTCCGTTAGTGAAGATGTAGCCGTTAAAGGAGTTTGGACATTGTCAGGAAGAAGTAGCCAAGCTGGCATAGAAGATAGATCAAAGAGGAACTTTTCAGATGAAAATGAAACTAAAATTACTGAAGATAGTAATAGTCCTGTTGGTAAGTTAACCAATGACTTGGACAATGTGAATGCTTCCGGGAAGGACAATGATGCAACTGTGCCCTCGTAAGTGTCAAGTAGCAAAATGCAAACATGTGCATTTGTTTCCATCTATACCTTTTTAAACTCGTGTTTCATTATGGTTTGCAGTGCACTTGTTTGAAACTTGGGGTAAACTCTAATATGTTTACCTTGTGATGACAGCAAGCAATCAGAAATGGGTACAAAGCATGATAGGTGTATTATAATACCTCCGCCTGATGCAGTTCCCTTCTCTGATGAATGGTTGGCTGCTATTGAAGCTGCTGGAGAGGTAGATGGTTTTATATTTATTATCCGTTTGCTATAATATCTCTTCCCTTTATAGTCTATGAACATTTGATCTGCTCTATGCCTGTTATTCTCTCCATAGTTGTGGTATGAATAACTAGAACGTGTTGAGTACAATTTTCCATGCAAACTAAGAAAGTCAAACTTAAGATGTGGTTGAAATACTTTTTCTAACAGTGGGTCTTAGAAACAAAAGTTTTAAAACAAATTTCAGTTATTCCTAATGGTTTAACACTTGGTAGAGTAATTTTATTGGGGTCGAAAAGCTTTATATTTGTGACTTAAGCAAGTCAAACATTATTGGAGGAAAAATAAGATTTTGCGTTAGGCACTCTTTTGAGGACGGAGGGAGTATTCATTAAATAGAATAGTGACTTGCTAGTTCTGGTAGAGAGCTTTATGTTTTTACCATGAATAAACTAGTTGTAGAGTGAAACTCGTACATCTAAATGAGTTTAAACTCCCATGTGAGTGCTAAAAAGATTCTAGTCAAACTGGACTTGTGAAGAATCACCACTCTCAGTATATCAGCTACTTTTCAGTAGTATGAGACAAAGTACTTTGTTGATTTGTTCTGCCCTCCAGTTTACCACATATGCTATCTGCAGATAGATGAACTTGATTCTTTTGAGATGATCCTTTTATCCACAAATATTTTGTAAAGTAATCCTTTCATTAAACCAAGTGGATGACGCTTGATATTCATACACTTAGTAGATTCTTAGTCTGCATCTTATAAAGAGCTTTTTACAGGATATTTTGACAAAGAAAAGTGGTGCCGTACAAAATTCCCCCCCTGACAAGTCTCTTCCTGAACTAGGTCCATGGTCTCCGGTATGACCCTATTTTCTTACTACTCATATTTCTGTTGTTAAGGTATTATGTGTGAAGTAAATTCCTAGTATCATAATCTGTATTTTGTAGATAGATTTTTTCTTCTATTTAAACTCATGAATACTTTGAATGAAGCATAATAATTTATGTTTTGAAGTATTCTATTAAGAGGAGAAGGCGAAAAAACATGCATGGCAATTTCCATGTAATAAAATCTATCTTTTATTTTTTAGTGAGGTAATTTTTATACTAAAATAAATCTTTTCTAGGGCATGCATCTCTCATATATTACTGGAAGGCCTACATTATTAAAATGTTAAATAACAATCCATGGCCTTTTCAGTTTGATGATAACCGATTAATTAACTTGATCCTTTAATTTCTCACATCCTTTATTAGTTTTTGCTTTGATGTATTTCTTTTCTAAACTACTTCTGCATAGAGAATTAGAGATTGTGTTTCAATGTTTTTTTGTTTCAACTTAATAAGGCACTTGTTTGTGTGCTTAATAGTTTTCGTGCAACACATTTATGAAGTTGACTCTTGGCTGCATGCGAAATTCTCTTAAATTTTGAATGAAACAATTATTGTTTTCAATGGCTAGAATTACCCTATTCTGTGAAGACTTCATGCATTGAGCATGTTATACAACTAGTTACACTAAATTAATTTGTGATTTAACTCTCGACTGTTAGCCTGACTGTAACACAACTATTGTATGAAGATAAATGTTCATATTTCAGTATTGCTGCATAGGCCTGGTGCTCATTTTGTCCCAAACTGCATGTAGACTCTGTCGAAAGTAGCATTTCAAGCTTTTCTATTACTTTTTAGGTTGTAGATTTCTCCCCTACATAGTCATAAACTGTAGTAAAAAATGTGCTGCATCATGGAACTGATTTCTATGCACTATGGATTTCAGGTGAAAAGGAAAAACAATGAGATTGGACCTTTTGACTGCACAAAATTCACCAACAATCAACCTGCAGATTTGCAGTAAACAAACTTGGTTTAACACAAGTTTATTCTTTACCTGACAATCAGGACTGATCTAAAGTGACGCTCTATGCAACAGATGTTTGGCAGATGTATCTATTTCTTCCTTAGAAATAATATACGTCAATACATGCCTTCATTTAATTAATTCTTCACTGAAGTACGGTCATAGAATTATGTTTTTACCTTCATTTTCTCCAGGTGAAAGATTAAATACCTTGTGGAAATCTTTAGAAAGAAAAAGTCAGTAGCTGTAAAAAAAAAATAAAAATCCCCCTCCTGGTGATATATGTTTACTGAAAAGTGCTAAACCACGTTGTCGCCTTGCATTGTCGGGGACTTGCAAAATCTGTTCGTAACTCCTGCTGTTTGTTTTTCTCCCCATGATTATTTAAATCACTTTTGTTCAAATGCTCAGATTTTTCTTTGGGTCCAATAAAATGGAAACACCGGAGAGTCTAGAGCAGCATAGTTTTATGTTTTGCTTAAGACACTGCCATCTGTTACAGGGGGGGAATACAGGTTTTTTTCAAGTTGTCACTTGTCTAACTTAGAACTATCCTCCACCTCCTCTACATTTTGATACTTATAGAAATAAGCACAAACTAGAAAATAACTCAAGTTCAAAACCCCAATCACCACCATCACCCAGTACACATTATCTATCCTCCCATGATTTATATTATCTGGTAACCAATTTGTCATCCTTCTAGCAGTATCAACTATCGCGGTGCTCAAATAATATGCGATGCCAATAAACATAGCTACCATTGCAGTTGCCGTGCTTTTCAGTGACGCAGGAAATTCTTGGTAGTACAATGCAACTTGTCCCGGAAAATGAAAGGCTTCTGCAACACCAGCAATGGCCAATGGTGGCACCAGCCAAATGACTGAAATGGGCACGATGGAGTCGTCGTTTTGGCCTTGGAGGTGGTGTGACTCTGCTGCCTTGAGCCGCTTAGATTCCACCATGGCTGACACGGCCATGCTGAGCACATTTAGCACGTGGCCAACCGCAATTCGTTGGAGAGGAGCTGGGGGTTGGCCAATTAGCTTTTGCCACGTGGGGTATAGGAATCTGTCAATGAGGGTAAGTGAGGCCGAGGTGGAGATTAATATGAAGACGATCATTGTCCCGGCTGGGATTTGGAAGTGGGGTCCAATGTGACGGTCCATGGTTAGAGCTTGGAGGACTGTCAAGCTGCCTTGAATTGCTAATGGTGTGGCTAGAAATATACCGGTTGACCAAAGTGGGATGATCTTGATAAGGACTTTGAGGTCTTCTACTTGTTGCACCGTGCATAACTTCCATGGTTTTGCTAATGACCCATCTGATCTTACGTCTCCTTCTGTTTTCACCGCTGCGTGGTTAAGGAACCTGTATGATTTTAAAAATAAATGTGAAGAATAGGAGACGTTAATTTTCCTTTACATAATTATAGTAGTCGAAATTACTACTTACTTTAAAGTGTTGGTAGGTATTTTAGGCACCAGTTTTTGTTGGGGTCCACCATAATAATCTTCACCTTTGAGTGATAACATTACTTTTGTTTTTCGAATAGCAGCCACAACCACCCGAGCTAAACCGGTAAATGGGCTCCCATTTGCTTCAACATGGCGATGATAAAATCGGCTTCCCAATAAGAAAACGGCTAAGCCTAGTAGGTTAGCCAATACGGTGAGACCGAACCCCAAAGTCCAACTCACACTATCTTGTACATACACAATGGCTGTTGCACTTATGATTGTGGATGCATAAAAGGCGAAAAAAAACCAGTTGAAAAAAATGCCTTGGTTTTTGGCCTTGTCGAATTGATTGGCTCCCATTGTTCCTAAGGTAAATCTTGTTCCTCCCACCCCTAAAGCCGCCATGGCCAGACCCGCATAAAGAACTGAAAGTTGGATTTTTGATGGAGATTTACACAAGATTGATCCAGTTTCACATTGTGGAGGCCTTAAGGAACCAACTGCTGCGGTCACTGCTAAAAGACCAACACCCTGTAAACACTTATAATTTTAGATTATAAAGTCTTACTGCAAGTAAATTTATATTTGAGGTAGATTGAATAATATTACATATATTACTGGTGGTGAAACATGATTTCTAGACAGTTGGATATATATATATACTTTATACCTACCAAGAGAGAGATAAGAGAAGAAATCCAAATGACAGAATAGCAGCCAAGAAAGGAGTCAGCTATGATTGCACCGAGGATGGGAAAGAGACAGACGCAGCCATTAAGCAAATTTGATATTTGGGCTGCATCTATACTCTTCACATTGAATTCCTCTATCAAATATACCATCAGGTTTAATATCCATCCTCCTGCCGCCACTGACAATCCCCCCATGGTTGCTGCTTATATATATATATATATTTCACCCAAAAACACAACTACTTAATTATATATACATAAAAAAAAAAAAAAAAATTATTCTTTTAAAAAGTAAACTAAATTAAGATGGACAGATTGAGAGAAAGACGGCTACCTAGGATGAAGGGAAAGGTAATCCAACCGCCTGCAGGTTTGCGAATGGAAGTAGAGAGTACTTGACCTTCTCCATCTCTGCCAACTGAACTTTCCATCATATCATGCATATACACTAATTAACCTTGTAACTCAATGCATGCCTTATATATATAGGCAATTAATAATACTATTGACACAATTGCCCCCCCTCTGGTTTACCAATATTATCTTTTTTTTACTGGAAATAAAATTTAACCCTTCAATTTGCAAAAGTATTAATATTGCCTAGCTATAACAAATTTTTATACTCGACTGACTTATTTTATAAATCATTGCTAACTTCATTATTCTTATTTGATTGAAAATATGCTCGCTTTAGTTCTTTTTCAATTAATTGAATATTTTGGAACAGAAAAAAAATTCAAACTTTGAAGGGTCAGTTTTGTAATTATCCATATATCCCAAGTCCCAACTAGTACAAGTCAATTTCAGAGAAATTGATAATTTAAGATTCCATAGACCCACCATGCTTAATTATTTCGACACTAATTGCAAATATATATATATAGTAAGTTTACAGATTAAGCATCATAATGCAAGTTGATGATCATTTTGAGCAACACTCGATACAAACCAAAATAGCAGGCAACAAATCAAGAAGGATGAGGGAGGGAGGGGAGGGGAGGGGGGGGGTTCCTGGGGGGTCCACGCTCTCACGTTGCGAGAAATTTTTTTATGTACTAGGGAGGGTCCAGTTTAAAATTCGGGGAAGTCAAAATTCCAGAGGTGTATTTGAGAAGAAGAAGGAAGGGGAAGAAAAAAAAAATAATTTTTTTTTATAACTTAGGATTGGATTGTTTGACTTGTTTCAGAACTAGCCCACATAAAGAAAAATATTTCTCATATAGTCATGTTCGTATGTATTTTTTCTAAAAGTCATGATGGCTCATTAAGCCACTAAAGTCAACATATTACATATGTGATATTACCAAATAACAAAACTGTCACCACAAAGACAACATAAAAATATGGTGGAGCGTTTAGAAAAGGGTGATATTTCCACAGGAAGATGTTTGAATCAAGAAACTAGTTTAGCTCGGCCGAGTGCTACACGTTGGAGTTCACACTACAAAACAATTGTTCGTCTTCTATCTATGTGGTCATCAGTGGTTGAAGTTCTTCAGAATATATATGAAGATGAACAGGAATCCAAAAGTAAATGCATTGTTGTGGGCTTGATCGATAAGATGGAAACATATGAGTTTGTATTCATTGCTCACTTGATGAAAGTAGTGTTGGGGTTGACAAATATTTTGTCACAGTTTTTGCAACAAAAAGATCGGAATATTGTAGAAGTCATGAATTTGGTTATTCTTACCAAGAGACAATTGCAACATCTCGGGGAGAATGGATGGGATGATCTATTAGGAGATGTGAAACAGGCTTTTGTTTTAAACATAATATTAGCATCCCTAATATGGAAGATAATGTTCTAGGTCGCGCCGTTGCAAACACACATACTTTCACCACTTTCGAGTTGAGATATTTTGTCGTATTCAATTGTTTTTCTCTATTTATACTTCTAATTATGTTTTGAATATAGAAGTAATTTTATTTTATATTTTTTAGGTTTGTTGATCGTATTAGTCAAGAGATGGATAATCGTTTCAACTTTGAAACGAACACGAAATTGCTCTTGTGCATAAAGATGTCTCTTGATCCTAAGAATTAGCTCTCCAATTTTAGTTTTTCAAAGTTAGTTCGACTTGCAGAACTATATCCACAAGACTTTTCAATGGATGATCAAATGGAGCTTAAAGAACAACTAAAGATGTGGATTTACGAAATGAGGAGGAAATGCAAGATTTTCTAAACTAGAAAATGTCTGAGAACTTGCAACTAATATGGTTGAGGTGGGATATCACACTACTTTTCATTTAGTATATCTTTCTTATCAAGTTTCAGCTTTAGTTTTCTTTTGCGATGCTTTGAGTGTGGAACAGTATTTTCTGCGATGAATATTGTTAAGACAAATTTGCGCAACAAGATGGGAGATGACTTTCTCACCGATCGCTTGGTGTCTTATGTCGAGAGAGATATTTTAAAGCGCATTGATAATGAAGTGATTATCCAACATTTTCGAATATAAGAACTTCATGAGTTAGATTTACAGCCTTTACTATCTCGAACTCCAAAGAGAGACTCGTGCGTTTCTAAAGATCTGCTATTCTGGCTTCAATAATCAACAATGTGTTTCAATTTGTAATTGATTTTTTTGTTTCAATTGAATTTGAGTAACTAATTGAAATGTTGAATTACTTGTTATTTAGGATTATAATTTTGTTGAATGTTGAATTATTTGTGATTTAGGAATATGGAAAAAAAAAATCAACGAACTAAGAGGTGGTCAAAAAAAAAATTACATACATAATTCGGACCCATCCTGTTGAAATCATCTGACTCCGCCACTGGATGAGAATATTATACTACTCCCTGGTCCCTACTCTTATTATTATTATTTTATTGTTAATTCGGGGGTGGGGTTAACCCAGGACTTTTTACTTCGCAAGTGACATGGATTACCGACGTCAGTTGATATTATTTATTTATTTATTCTAATTTAATACTACCTTATCTTCTACTGAATCGCCCATGTGCAACATGTCTTGGGGTCCTGGGGAATAGGGATTGGGGGTTTTGTCTAAAATAAAAAAATTTTGTTGCAAGTTGATTAGTAATTTAGTACTGTTGAGTTTTTTTATTTTTATTTTTATTTTTATTTTTTTGGACATAATGTATTGTTTTGTCTGTTTCCTTAAATTTATGAATTATAGTATTACAGTCCTACCTCCTCTCGTGGATGAGTATAGTTTTTTCTATTATTATTATTATTATTATTATTATTATTTGAAACAGAAAAGATAGTTTACCAGTCATGGATATAAAGTCAATAATCATCCTACATTTCTACTCACTATTTTGTCGGTTAGTATTAGTATTAAGCACTCGTTTTTAAAGTTAGATTCGAGTTAAATCTGATTTATATTCATTTTTTATTTAATGTTATACGAGTCGAACTTGAGCTGACCAGTGTTCGCTCGTATTAAGGTTCGAGTATTTCATTTTTTCTCAAATCATACTCGATACCTGCTCAATAGATCATATTTGAATATTGGTATGATCCATGCTAGTAAGCTAAATATATTATATTTATATCAATCTTTATAATTTATAAAGTGTAGTATGAAATTGTGTAAACTTGTACTTAAATAAATCAATGAATTAAATGTCAATTTATATTACATTCTTTACAATTTCAATACATAAATAAAAGTGAAAAAGTTTTATATATAAATATTAGTTAAGTAATCAATTTAGTATGTAGTGGTTCATTTTAAGTGAAATGGTTCATATTCGAAGCTTTCGATTTGAAGGCTCATGAAGAATAGCTTCGCTTTTGTAAACTAGTCGAAAGATCTTACGAGTAGTAAAGTAGGTCCGATAGAATGATCCTAGAATTCGAATCAAGTGAAAAATATAAATCTTTTATCGAATCCGAGTCGAATTCGAACTCAATTTTTTCGAGTCGAACCGAATCCGAGCATGAAGGTGTTCACTCAGATTCGACTCGTTTGCACCCTTAGTGAGCAAGCCTTTCTTTTTCAATTTTTTACAAAAATAAATATGCGAGGTAGTTAAAAGGACAGGGATCTTAAACTTTCCCACATTACACTACAATAACTACGCAAAGGAACTTTCCTCGCACTGCCAATAGCTGACTATCGATTCTGAGAATCCAACTTCAATTTTGAACAACAATTAAAATAATATTAAGTATAACAGGTAATAATTAAGATTCAAATAGCTTATTGAATTTCGATGCGAGTCAGTGGCTCATCTACTCTTTGAGTGACATAAAAGAGGAAACGTTAAGGACCACCAGATGAAAGTTTGATCATGAAATGCCGTCAACTTTTAAGGAAGCCTTGGAATGCGAAGCTTATATTCACTAGACGGGAAGAAAATAGATACGCGGACAAGCTTGCAGATTTGGGTCATAGTTGTAATTTTGATATTATTAGTAGTAAGGATCCTCCTATTGATATCCTAGCGTTGCTAGAGATTGATTGATTGTAATGAAGCTTTATTATATCTATGGCCGTGAGGCCTCCTTTGCACCCAATAAAAACTCCGACTGAAATGCGGAAAAAGGAAGCAAAATTCATGGACCGAACTAACCACTGCTCCAACTTAAGTTAGCCTCTAGATCAGTAAATTGATTGTTGCTCTACCGTCTTAAGTATTTCATTAAAAAGACAAAAAGGCAGTCTACTCCCATATCGTATGCTGCCTGGTCTGGAGGCCAATGTTTTAGCCGCTGCTGCATCTAGTTATGTATGCATATAGCGCATCATACTACAGAAGACATGTCTCTACTGATGAACAAACCAATTTGTTATTAATGGTACAAACAGAGGTTAGAATTCTCAGATACACTCGAATACAGTATACTGTACATTGCATACTAGTACATTCAGATCAATCTAGGACCAAAACAAATCAAAATTGTTCCCAAGGAACACAAACCTCCCTCCAAAAAAAATTAATAAATAAATAAAAAACGCCAGATAGGATGATCTCTTCGATCAGCTAATCAAACACAATTTGAGTGCTTTCTATACTGGCCAGTTGCAATCTTCCAATCGTGATGGTATTGCTTTCTTCAAGCACTCAAACTAACAGATTTATTGATTATATAAATAGCCTACTTAGATGCTTGATTTTGGTACTATGCGTACTCTGGATTGAGTGCCAAGGCCTCCTGGTAGATCATATCCTTTATCTGCTCTTCTCCCAGATGTTGCGTCTCAAATTCGAAGGAGAATGCTTCTGAGCATATTGGCTCATCAGCTATGTCGTGTAATCTTTCAAGGTAAGGATGGGCTAATGCTTCTTCAACTGCAGCCAAAGATTTTTTTTGCGTTTAGCTGCTAGAACACTAGGGGAAGTAAAATGCATGCCAAAAACTTGTATCATTCAATCTTCATGTTGAGGCAACTGGTGTATATCTCTTGTTTATCAGAAAAGTAAATGAATTCCATACATGACAGTTTATATACCTTGCCAAATTATATAAGTATTCCCCAAACAAACTTTTTCATAGAAATTATTTATCCTTTTCAGTGACAATCTATGTAGGGAAAACTTTTGGGTTGCCGATAAAAAATATAACTATCAATGAGCTATATATGAATTTCAGCTTTTTTCACAATTCCAACATCTTGTTATTTCTTTGACTTAAAAACTTGCTGGCAAAACACTATAACCCAAAGATTACTCTTCAGCTAAAACACTTTAGCCTCAACTTTTTTAGACTCTTTTTAATTTTGTTTTTTGTTCGACAGAATGTGCTAGCTAGTCTTGATGTTTGACATCTGAAGTCAGATTCAGTTGAATACAATTATGTCATCGTACCTACATTAACCCTTTGACGAAAAATAGGAAATTATAATTCTTATAAAAAGATGCACTCGGCTTGTCTTAACATGCAGTCGATTATCAATGAAAGACTATTCCTCCCCATGCCTCTATTTGATGCAAAAGTAGTACTACAAGAAAAACAACTTCATTTAGCTCAATCTATTTTACAGTTTGAAAAAATAGAGGATATGTGAAATCTTCCACCATATTAAATTCAAGTGTTGTTGGTTAATAATTTTAAAAACCAACTTGCTCAATTTGAATAAAAAAACTGTAGTAGAATTTATAAATCTACATGTACAAGAAATGGAAAGAAACTGAAAAGATATATCTATAGACTAAATGCATGTCTAAATGAAAGATGCGTGTCTGAGATAATTTCTCAAACCCCTAAAATTTGAAGTTGATATTATGTGACAACAACATCATTTGTTATGTCCTTACCAACTCATTCCCAACCCACACTAACTCACAGAGAAACCTGAACCTGGCATTTAGCTGGAAATGAGATTATACAGAAAATTCACATGTTATTATAATACTAACGCCAGTTCGTAGAAAGCTTGATGATGGTTGCATATCAAGCACAAATGTTCAGAGTTCAACCATGTTTAATTGGCTGCTGGTAATTACTTAAGCAGAACTATATTCCTATATTAATATCTAGATACCTATGCCGTCCGCGGAATATAGTTCATTTAGAATAAAACATCATCTCTGGTAAATAATTAAAATCAATCAGTTCTTTACGAAATACAACTAGCTGACTTGGGATTAGATAATTACCGGTAATTCTTTTAGTAGGATCAAATGAGAGCATTTTGTCAATGAGATCAATGGCCAAAGGATGAACATTTGGGAAAAGCTGTCCTAGTGACTGTCGAGGATGTCGAGGAAGTTGCTGGATATATCTTTTAGCATCCTCCTTTTTTACAAATCCAAGATCAGATTCAGTTGGCGTGCCAAGAAGCTAAAAGAATAAAAGCATGCATCAGCATACATCCAGTAAAGTGAACTAATCATAAATAAATTCCAAAGCTCCATGCTTAAATATGTAGTAAAAATATATGTGATAGCTGAGTAGTTCTTGAATAACTATAAAGATGTAGTGTATGCTAATAATGAGAAATTTGTGCTTTAATAATCAGTGTGAATATCATTTGACTAGTGTCTAGTATCTAAATCAAACAACAATATTTTTCTATGAATTAGGTCTCGTCCTTGATAATGTTTTGGTTGATAAACAAATGGTTAAGCTTTAAAGTAGCTGATTCTTTAGAAAGTATAGTCCTACCTCAGTCAATAACCGCATTTGATGCACATGATCTTTACCCGCAAACAAAGGCTTTCTGTTCATAAGCTCCATGTAGATGCAACCCACAGACCATACATCTATTGCAGCAGTATAATCTGAAGAGTTTAATAGTAGCTCAGGTGCCCTATACCATCTAGTCACAACATATTCTGTCATGAACTCATTCTCTGTGTTTGGCCGAGCAAGACCAAAATCACAAATCTTCAAATCACAATTGGCATTTAACAAGAGGTTGCTGGGCTTCAAATCTCTATGAATAACATTTGCGGAATGAATATATCTTAGTCCTCGAAGGAGCTGATACAAGAAATACTGCAAAACATCCCGATTACCACAAATGAATGATAGTTCTATCTAGCTCTTACGTCACTCACCAAATTGTTTAAAATCTAACAAGTTGATGAAAAAAAGTTTTACCTGACAGTGCTCCTCTGATAAACCTTGATTAGATCGAATGATTTGGTGAAGATCAGTGTCCATGAGTTCCGTAGCAATATAGACATCAGTAAATTCCCTCCGTAAAGGTGGAGGAATTACATCTCTTATGGATACGACCTGAAGTAAAATTCTATAATTAACAAACTTGTGCTTAAAGGGAGATTGTATCTAGTAAAAAAGTACTCTACTAGTGTATAATTTTACCTTCATGTGGTAAACAAACTCATAAGCCCAAACCAAAATCACCTTTTGTTTTTAATTTTTTTTTATATAATGTTAACCATTAATTTCACAAGAAACTAGGATTCTCTTTTTCAAATATTTGCAATGGCATGAGATGTAGAGAATTTACAAGTTACTGTTGTGGAATATCTCCAGAATCCGAGATAAAAAGGAATTTTACAAAAAAATCACTACTACACATAACTATCCCAAACCAAAATGAGAGTCCATTTTCTTTTCTTAATTAAATTGTCATCTTAAACATTGATAAGGTTAAAAGTCAAAGCTTGACTTTTAGACGTTGACTTTCTGTTTGGGTAAGGATGTAGTTATAGTCAATCCTTACAAATTCTGCTGGAGAAAAGGGGAAATGTTAAGTCAATTCTTAAATCAGTGCCTCTAAACTTGTAAACATGATTGATTAAGCTCAATAAATTGATCTCATTTCCAACCTTACAAAAATTGAATACATAAATAATAGACTTTTATAGAGTTAAGAAAACTAACATTTTCATGATCCAAATGACGAAGAAGTTTAATCTCCCGAAGAGTTCGCTTGGCATCCATGTAATTATCGAAAGCATTTGCTATCTTTTTAACCGCAACTATCTCATTCGTCTCCGTATTCAATATTGAGCTTCATAATCAACAACAACAAATAGATCATTTCAGTTCTCTTAATCAAACCAACAGAAAAGTCAAAACTTACCAAAATCAGAAATTAATAGAAAACGACGGAATAAATAAATAAATTACCAGACGATTCCATAAGCACCACGGCCAATAGGCATGATCGGAGGCCGGTATTTTGTTGTCACCTCGAATAAATTCCCAAAAATGTTGTATTGAACAAATTGACCACCGTGTGTTGGGACAGCCGGAAAATCGGCATATTGACCATCGCCGACGTTAGCCATTTTGTCTCTCTAAATTATATGAGCCCCTTAATTTGTCAAAGGTTAATAATTCTCTCTCAGCAGCTGAGTTCTAAACAAGATTTCTGCTCTGATAAATATATAGATAAATAGACATACATGTATGAGGAGAAATGCGAAGTGGTAAAAACGGAAAGAGGTGGATTTCGGAGCAAGAGGGGAGGAAGGGAAGGAGAAAACGCGCCATGACGCGTTTGGAGGGAGATCGAAGGGTCCAGATTAGAGCCGCCATTGATCTACGGTAATGGTTTGACTTGGAGTCTTTTCAATGGTCTTCTTCACCCAACTGCATTTTTGATTAATTTAACGACAATAATTTCCATCACTAGATGTCAAAAGGACAAAGTGTTGCTCTCCTCTCCTCATATATACACACTTTTTAATAATTGGGTGGGGGCATTGAATGAAATAATAATAATAATAATAATAATATGGTTCATCAATTAATATTTAAAAATATTTTTAATATAATATTTAATACATCCTTCAAATTATAATATTTAATATACTTATTAAATATAAATTTGTATGTTATAATTTTTATTTAAATTGATCCAATTAATTAAATTATAAATTTATGTAATAAATAACATAAATGTCAAAAAATAATAAATATTCAAAGATTAAAATTTACGTTATATACATTCAAATTTTTATTTTTTTAATTATAAAATAAAATTTTTAATACCTATGAAAAGAACAACATTGCACAAAAATAACACCAACTGTATATTAAAAAATATAACCAAAATCATAAACATCCCAAATTTTGACATATATTCAAGAAAATTTAACATATGAAAATCATAATATGAAACTAAGAATTCAAATAATAATCTTTGTTGGTAAACACCAAAACTAAACTATCAACATACTCAATCACTCTAATTATAATGTACTCCATTAATTAATAATTTAATTTAAAATTCTTAATATTTGTATCATTTATCCAAAAATATGTGCTAATTAAATTAAATTAATTTTTTTATAAGTTTGAACAACAATCTGAATGAAATAATATTAATTAAAAATAAAATAATTAAAATACATTACATTAAAAGAGGATAATTTTGTCATTATATATATATATATATATATATATATATATTCACGAGTTAAAATTTAATAACATACAAAAATAAATATATAATTTAGTCAATCTTAGAATTTACAGTGGTTACCTTTTTAGAGAGATCGAATGTGTGGATATTTTTACGGTTAAAGATAATCTTTTTAATTATCAAATACGTTTTATTTTTATGGTTTGGTCATAAATGTTTGGCGTTCGAAATTAATTTTGAATAGGGTAGGTATCAGGTATGGTCTCAACTTTATTATAAATGTAATTTATAATTAGATGATTGAATTTATCCTGATATTATTATCAGAGTTTGTCAAAAATAAAAATAAAAATAAAAATTTAAAATTCGATATTGGATAGTGATTCTTGGCTGTTTATATTATTATAAATGTCAAAAATAAAAATAAAAATTTAAAATTCGATCTTGGATAGTGATACTAAATTAAAATTCGAAATTAATTTAGTATCGTTTTTTTAATAAAACTACAAAATCTTATTAACTCTAAAACTTTTTAAACATAAATTGGCCCAAGATGTATATGCTTATGCTTAGTTGTAGATTTTGATACTCTACAAATATTTATGAAGTATTCATTTAAATATTTAAGAAAATTATATAAAAATATCAAAAATACAGATAAAAATATTAATAATTTCCTTTAAAAGTTGTGGCTTAAATACATTGAGATTGTCCGTTTCTACAAATTCATTTGGTTGCATTGTTTGACCAATGAAATGAAATACTGCCAACATCTTACATGTTTTTGGTATAAGATCAAACCGATAAATTTACTAGCTTATCGAGAATTAAGGTGGTTATAAAAGTGATGTACCTATAGATTTATCCATATACAAAACTAAGTTATTCATGTTTATTTGAAATTTATAAACAACTAATAAAAATGAACAAATTTTAATATTTAAAAAGAAATAAAATGGAATAGAGGGAGTAATAAAAAAAATTATCCCATTGTTTCACAAAAATAGTCAAGTATGTATTTAACTTCAAAAGTAACGCATTAAATTAATAATAATGACTTGATAATAAAATTATAATGACATACATATTTGATATAAAAATAATAATAATGAGCCAATTTTTGTGAAACATATAAGTAATAAAATAAGGAAATTGATATTTTCACAACACTTTTTGATATTTTCACATAAAAAGTGTCGCTAAATGTATAGCGACGGAGATCTATAATGACACTTTTTCATGTGAAAATATTATTTTTTGTTGTAAAAATATCAATTTCCATAAAATAAATGTGTCTCACATGATTCACATGGTACTTAAATCCTAATAATAAGGGGCGGAGGGTCCTGGGGTCCACACCCCCTGCTATGGAAAATTTTTTATGTCTTAGGAGAGTCAGAACTTGAAATTCGGAAGTCAAGGGGTCAGGAGTCTTGTTGAGAAGAAGAAGGAAGAGAAGAAAAAAAAAAGTAATTTTTTTATAACTTAGGATTGAGTTGTTTGACTTTGTTTGAGAATCCAGCCCACACAAAAAAAAATATTTCTCATGTAGTCATGTTCAAGTATGTATTTTTTCTAAAAGTCATGATGGCCCATTAAAAGCACTAAAAGTCAACATATTACATATGTGATATTACCAAATAACAAAACTGTCACCACAAAGACAACATGAAAATATGGTGGAGCGTTTAGAAAAGGGTGATATTTTCACAGGAAGAGGTTTGAATCAAGAAATTAGTTTAGCTCGGCCAGGTGCTACACGTTGGGTTTCACACTACAAAACAATTGTTCGTCTTCTATCTATGTGGTCATCAGTGGTTGAAGTTCTTGAATATATATAAAGATGGGCGAGAATCCAAAAGTAAAGGCATTGTTGTGGGCTTGATCGATAAGATGGAAACATATGAGTTTGTATTCATTGCTCACTTGATGAAGGTAGTGTTGGGGTTGACAAATATTTTGTCACAGTTTTTGCAACAAAAAAATCAGAATATTGTAGAGGCCATGAATTTGGTTGTTACTACCAAGAGACAATTGCAACATCTCAGGGAGAATGGATGGGATGATCTATTAGGAGATGTGAACAGTTTTTGTTCTGAACATAATATTAGCATCCCTAATATAGAAGATAATGTTCCAGGTCGCCTTAGTTGCAAACACACATACTTTCACCACTTTCGAGTTGAGATATTTTGTCAGGTATTCAATTTTTTTTCTCTATTTATACTTCTAATTATGTTTTTGAATATAGAAGTAATTTTATTTTATATTTTTTAGGTTGTTGGTCGTATTAGTCAAGAGATGGATAATCGTTTCACTGAGACGAACACGGAATTGCTCTTGTGCATAACATGTCTTGATCTTAAGAATTCGTTCTCCAATTTTAGTTTTTCAAAGTTAGTTCGACTTGCAGAACTATATCCACAAGACTTTTCAATGGATGATCGAATGGAGCTTAAAGAATAACTAAAGATGTGAATTTCTGAAATGAGAGGAAATGCAAGATTTTCTAAACTAGAAAATGTCGGAGAACTTGCAACTAATATGGTTGAGGTGGGATATCACACTACTTTTCATTTAGTATATCTTCTTGCTCAAGTTGGCTTTAGTTTTTTCTGTTCATTTGCTTTAGTGTGGAATCGAGTATTTTCTGCGATGAATATTGTTAAGACAAATTTATGACAAGATGAGAGATGACTTTCTCACCGAATTTGTTTGGTGTCTTTATGTCGAGAGAGATATATTTTAGGCGCATTGATAATGATGTGATTATCCAACATTTTCGAATATGAGAACTCGCAGTTGGATTTATCGCCTTTACGGTCTGAACTCCGAAGAGAGACTCCGTCGTTCTAGTACCAAGAATTCTGGGTTCAACAGTCAACAATGTGTTTCAATTTGTAATTGATTTTTTTTGTTTCAATTGAATTTGAGTAACTAATTGAAATTTTGAATTACTTGTGATTTAGGATTATGATTTTGTTGAATGTTGAATTATTTGTGATTTAAGAATATGGAAAAAAAAAAATCAACAAACTAAGAGGCGGTCGGAAAAAAAAAATGCATAATCCGGACCCCCTGTTGAAATCCTCTGACTCCGCCACTGCTAATAAGAGAGAACCTTCTTCTCCTTTTCCTTCAAAAATGGTTCTTGCCCAACCAACCAACCAACCACAATTGAAGACATTCAACGATTGAAGACGCTCACTTCTGCAGTCGCTTAGTATTTAGCATAGTGCATACAGGTATGGTGACATCAATTCTCTCTCGCGCCTGGGAGGAATGTGCTATATATATATATATATATATATATATATATATATAAAATTATTCCACTCTTTTCTTTATTTCATTTTTTCAATTTAAAGGTAACATACATAATGGAACACCCTGATAAGATACAAGATTCCAAGCTGTGGCTTTTCCTTTTCATGTTTGGGTCTTGTAAATTAAAAAATATTACAAAGTTGAGTTTAATATTCATATATTGTGAACATGTCTCACCCGAGTTCTAAAATGCTGCGAGGACCTTTCCCAGTTGGCAGTTGGGAAGGATAATTTAAAAAACACCTATGATTTTCAGTCAAGGAATACTTCAACAAGAGAAAATGCAGTATTTTAATACACACAATGCCCATCTTGAATTCACCACTAATCATTTTTCATTCCCAGAATATACTCTCTCCGTTCCTTAATATAGGTCATTTTAGAGTTATGTACAAATATTAAGAAAATAATTGTATAGCATTAACTATAATATCAATTGTCTATATTGCCCTTATATTGGAATGAGAGATTATTATTTATTGGACAGAAAATACTGAGAGAACCAAAGTTACATTTAATACTTGGGGTAATATTGGAAACTAAGCAATTATGTTTACTTGAAATTCTCAAACGACTTATATTAAGGAACAAAAATATTTCTCTAAAAAGACTTGTATTAAGGAACAGAGAGAGTAATTTTTATTATAACTTTATTACCTTATCACTACTAAAACGTTATGTTTGTTTGCAAGGATTATACTTGGGATATGAATATTAATCCCAAGTATCTTGTTTGTTTTCAAATTTAAATTTGAGACTATTAGTTTAGGAATTATAAAATAACTTAAACAGTCTTAACATTATAATTATAATCCTAAGATTAGTACTCTTTAGATTATAATTGCATGGACTATAATAATGGAATTATAATTATTACAAACAAACATAGTCTTACAATAAACATAAAGCAAAACTAAATCTTTAATACTAATATATATACACACACATATATATATATATATATGAATCGTTTATAACTACTATTTTTTTTGATTTATAACGACGGTTCACTTGTCAAATGTAAACATCATAAATATAATGACGGGTGAACCTATAACCCAAAAAAATCATCGTTATAAATACACGGCTGTGTATATACATTTTTCTCTATATATATAAATATATATTAAAATAAGGGAAAAAAAGAATATATAACTTGTCATAATCATGTTTAGCTATACATGCACTCATTCATTAGTGACATTATATCTTTTCTGCATTTTCATTAGTGTTACTTTAAACATTTCTCTGTATTATTGCCAAATACTGCACTCTTTTCCTAAAATAAATTATTCATAGAATTTATGTTTAAATAAAAGCTACTCCCTCCCTCCCTATTTAAATGACGTTTTAAAATTTTTTATTTATCTCTAATTAATTGACATTTGTTCAAATCTAGGAGAATTAATGATAATTTTTCTAAAATTACCCCTTATTACTCTATTTATTTTTTTAGTACTTTAAACTCTTGTGCTATGATAAATTAATAATTTAAGGATATTATAGATAATTGAGTACTATATTTAATGCTTTCCAATCATTATCTTAATTCTTGTGCACATTTCTAAAACGTCATTTAAATAGAGACGGAGGGAGTATTGTAAAAACTTTAGTATTCTACCATTCAAAGGATATAATCAAAATGGGTAGAAGTTCTAATCATTATATGGGAAGAAGATGCTAACAAAATGTACGAATATCCACCAGACACCAGTTTACACATAATACCACGACCATTCAAAGCAGCATAAACTACAAATTCCACCAAAAACTTCAAATTTGTAAAAGTTTAAAACATCACATCAAAATACAATCAGCAGCCATTCCTCCCAATTTTTTGACCAATAGCTTAAGCCTCAGCAAATCTGTGCAGACAATATACATTCATGTCAGCTTAAGAGATGCAATTACATTAGAACCAACAGAAAACAATAAAGAAAACTTTCAGATAAATAAAATAAACACTTGGTTAAAATTATATATATATATATATATACCCCAGTTCAGAGAGCTTCATGTGAGATTCTGCATAATCGGCAAAGAAAGCATCCTCATCCTGAAAAGTAGGAAAATACAGTATTAGCAATTACCAAATTCTACCAATAATAGCTTCGACCCATAAAAACATATACGCTATTCCTCAATTAAGCTTAGTTAAACAAAGATGACAAACCGCAGCATATTTCTCGACAAGAGGACGGAAGACAGGGTCATCAAGAAGAGCCTTGTCAGTTGGCAATTGCAGAAGCTCTTCCTTTTCCCCGGTCAAAAGTTCCCTATTGAAGTTGAACAAAATTATTAATACTACTAGCTTCATGAAAAATTGAACTAAAAAAATGTGAGTTTTGTTCAAACTATGCAAAGGTGACTTACTTAAAGTAGCTATTATCAAAGATAAGAGGATTGCTGGTCCAGGGTCCCTCAAATCCAGAACGCTCCTTATGGCACCTTCCCTGAAGAATATAAATCAAACAACATCAAGCTTACATTCTAGAAGAATGTGGACAGCATATATAGTAAGAAGTTGATATGATTCACTGAAACCAGCACATACCAGAGTATGGCCACCAGAGAGAGTAACAATGTCCTTGTCAGAAAGTCCCATTTGTTTGACAAACACATCTCTCAAATGGTCATTTCCTGCAACAGAATGTGTATTGAACTTTAAAATCAGACTTGATGCCTATAAACTTCACCACAACTTAACATTTGAGGATTATCTTTTTTGTATATACTCCCTCCGTCCCATAGTTATAGGCTGATTTTCCATTTTGAGATGTCCCAATATATAGGCTACTTACTATTTATAAAATTTAGTTGGTTCATTGTTTTACTTTTATGCCCTTATAGTAAATATTCAACCTTTACTCTTTTTTTGAAGAAACAACATTCAATGTCATATTTTTTATCACCACATTTAATGTTGTTGTATCTCTTTGATTAAAGTTCTATGGTTGTGGACTTTAACTCAGTGTGATAAGTAAGGAGTAATTAACTTATTCATTAATTCCATATTAAGGGGTATATGTGGAAAATTTATGTTAAAATTACCACTTAAACTAATTTTCTTAAACTATGTGCCAAAAGAAATCAGCCTATAACTATGGGATGGAGGGAGTAATATTTATTCTATACTTCCACCAATGCAGCGAAATATGATTGAAAAAGGTAAACAAGCATACGAACCCAGTGTAGCATTTGGCAGCCGACCTTCTAGTGGTGGCTCATCTACATCCTGCGAGGTAAAGAGCTCCAATTAAAACCATGAAAGGTAAGGTCTGATTAACATGAGAAGAAGGTATGGGCCAGAGAAGAAAAAACAACCTTGGCGTATGACCGATACATTATGACATACACATAGGGAGATGGTGCCAATAATAATAAAAAGCAATACCACTGATATAATTGAATTACATATTGAATTTGGGAATTGGCTTGGTAATAATTCAAGAAACATGTCAAACTATTACTATGGTTATATTAGTCAATAATGCCATCAAGATTCATCATAACAGAAATGCAGTCAAAGCAAAGGTACCAATAATACAACATTTACACGGATCTGAGTCGATACCAACTCAAAATAACAAATACAAAACCAGGGCTTCTAAATTTTGTATGGATCTTATCATATGCTAATTCACATAATCAATTTTTTTTAAATATGCTATAACCAAGAAAGCAATAATATTAAATGCACAATATCAAGCTTTTACCAATACAATTGCATAATTGAACAGGGGCGAAGCCACATGGGAGGGTGTGGGGTCAATTGACCCCATTGGAAAAAAATTATTTTATAATATATGATAAATTTAGAAGAAATTTAAGCGTAATGAATAAAATGACCCCACTGAAACTTTATAAAAAATTTAATATACGGAGTCAAATTAAATTTTTTATAACTTTCTCAATTCCATATTACTTCTACTCCTTGATGTATGCATCTTTCTCTAATATTATTAAAATAAATAATAATCTAATTTATATTATTTTTATAACATAAGAAATTTAAATATTTATTAACAAATTTGTGATTAGAAAGGTGTATTAGGAGTCAATAAGGGATGTGTATGTATATAATGTTATTACTTGTTATATTAACAATATTGTAACCAAATACATGTTTTACATATGCAATCGGCCAAAAAACACAAAATTATCTTAAAAAATTGGCTCAGAAGTGCTGCCCCCGAACCCCCGTCAAATTATTTATAACATCACAATATTTTGACCCACTGAATACAAATCCTGGTACTTTAATTAAATATATATAATGTCCAACCATTAACTATTAGAAATAGTTGGACAACCCATAATGATGGAATATGCTACGTGAAGCATCCAAACATTACTTCAAGATTAAACACAAACTAAATATAAAGTCAATCGTTTTACAGAATCTATCAAATTCCAAACATTTTAAGTTGAAGCATGCGGTTAAAATTATAAATAAAACTAAGAGAATAACTTCAAACCTTCCTTCCTGGGTGGAATGGAACATCAGGCCCTCCTGTAACCTCAACAGCAACAACTCCAGCCAACTGCATTAAAAAAAAATGAAAGCACACCGATCAAGCATGAAATCAACATTTGAAACAAGCCCGCCCAACAACTTGAATAATTATCGTAATACCAAATAAATTTATATCTACATTCTACACACAAATATGAAGAAAGAAATACCTGATAGAAATCACCATAAGAGATAATGGGGAACTGCTCCTTGATAGGCTCCAAAAGCCTGACAGCAATGTCAAGGCCGTTGTTGGCTGCATGAGATTGCTCACCCTTGTGCCTCATCGAACCAAAAGGACCTCCAGTCTTAGTGCTAGCGTCATAAGTACCAGCTGAGTGCCACCTGATTTATAACAAGACAATCCGAACCACCACAATCAGATACAGTTTAATATCATAATAAAATCAAGTTTTCATAAAATATTAACATATTAATCTAAGAATCTTACGACTTCGTGATTGTAGATTAATACTAGAGAGAGAGAATATACGCAATACGAAGCATCAAGGGAGCACAGCTCTTCTCAGCAATTAAACCTCTAAGCTTCCTCCTGCATTTGTCAACAGCCACCTTGTACTCCTCACTCACGGTTGGGTAGGACTTTCCCATAGCTAGAAATCTACAGTCACATCAAACTTTATCCTTTAATACACACATTATACATATATCAACAAATATATGTTCATAAATGTGTACAGAGTTACTTTTCTCAAAATGAGTAAGGCTACCTAACTTGTACACTGCTTTAAATAATAAAATAATTGGGCTCGTTCTTCATTTAATTTCAACATACCCTTGCACATAAGGATGAAAACACAGGTTATGCATGAAGTTGTTTAGGTGCATTCTACTTTCAAAATTCAGATCAAATGTAACAAAAATATATGATGCATAACAAAACAAATCAAATGTGATATAACAGTGCATGCCAAATAGATTAAATTTGCAGTTTCACCAAAATAATAACCATTGCAGAAAATAATGAGATGAAAATAACCAAGCACAAGACACCAAGATTTCTACGTGGAAAATCCTCTACAATTAAGAGGTAAAAAATCATAGGACAATTTCCAAAAAACCCACTATATAAACTAAGAGAATACAAAGAGATATCTTAATTTGAGTACACACTCAAATTACTTCACCACAATAACCCTATGATAGAACCCAAACAACTCACCTAGTTGTTTTATTCCTTTTCTCTCTCTATTTTTCTCTCTTGGCTTTTCCCTTTCTCTCTTCCACCCTTTTTCTCTGATGGAATTTCTATCTCTTAGGATGAATCCTACATTTGCAACCTTGATGGTGATATATATACATATATATATATATATATAGCCTAAGAAAAAACCAAAAGACCTCTCTCCTCTATGTTTTGCCAAAAACAAGGACCATGTTTCCTCTCTGTATTGCCAAAAACAAGAACCATGTTTTCTCATGGGTGTAGGATCCACAAGCAACTCAAAAATCTCCCCCTTTGAACTTATGAGAGGAGGTATTCACCATGACCCTGTCACTTGGATTTGATTCCTGTGTCAAACCCAACTCTTGAAGAAACTGTTTCAACCATAACATCTCATTGTCAACTTCAATAGGAGCAATGTATTTCAACTCAAGAGTAGACAAAGCAACATGAACTACTATCAACTCCCCCTACAAAAATAAAGAAATATCCTAAAGTAGACTTCTCTTCGAAACCTGTCATGTCTACTTCTGTATAACCTTCCAAGACTGAATTTGAACAACAAACCATAAATCCTCACTTGGAGTTGATCCCAACAAAGCCTTGACTCGACTCAAGCTTTTTGGAATTTAAAACTTTTTTATATTTTTTTATACCCTAGCTGAGAGTTATCACTTTCCATCACTTTTGGTGTCCATCTAAAGCGAAGAGTTTTCTTCTCATGGTTTTCATGCAAGGTTTTTCTTACATCTTGCATAGCTTTGAATCACATCTTTCGGCACCTACCTCTCCCATCTTCAACACCTTCCACATCCGCCTGTATTGTGTAAAGAGTGTCTACCTTCTTTCCTCTAGTCACCACTAGAGACCCTTTAGTGAGATTCCACTGACTTTCACCAAAGGAACTGCTATAACCATTGTCATCATGCTTAGCAGTAAACATCAAATTAAGACGGATATCCAGAACATGTATGACTTCTCTAAGCATCAACCTGCAACCATTGTTAGCCTTTAAACAAATATCTCCAATGTCGATAACCTTGGATGCACTACCATTTCCCATCCGTACATAATAGCCAAAATCACTGCTAGTGTAGTATGTGAAGATCTCACCACACAAAGTAGCATTGGAACGAAGCATCTGAATCAATAACACATTCATTAACATGACACTTGGGTTTACCATCATCACTAACAATGGCTACATTAACGTCAGATAAATAAACAATGGAAGAAGGGTCAAAAATATCCCTGACTTTTACCGCGATGTCTACCGAGCACCCTATACTTTTTTTTTGTCCAAAAGTACCCCTAACGTTACAATTTTTGGGTCGATTGTACCCCTGCTGTTGACAGAAATGCCAAATAGACTAACATCCGTCCAAATTGCTTACGTGGCTGCCACATACTAAAAATACTAATTAAAAAAATAATAAATACTAATTAAAAAAAATACTAAATACTAATTAAAAAAATATTAAAATACTAATTAAAAAATACTAAATACTAATTAAAAAAATATTAAAATACTTATTAAAAAATACTAAATACTAATTAAAAAATATTAAAATACTAAATACTAATTAAAAAATATTAAAATACTAATTAAAAAATACTAAAATATTAAAAAAAGCAAATTAAAAAATACTACAATATTAAAATATAAATTATTTTGTTAATTAAAAAATACTAAAATACTAAAATTATTTTACTAAATATTAATCATTAAACCTTTTCTTTGGGTATTTGTTTATAATTACAGGTATTTCGAGAATTCAATGTAAATGGAATTATCATCTCCAAAATCAATCGACGAGGTGGTGGAAGAAATCACGAGAATTCACATATCCCTACCGAAAAGACCAAGAGTTGAAGAAATTGAAGCCAAGAAAGACATTAATCCAAACATATCTCGATGCTTTGAAGAGTTTTTTTCGGATCCGATGCTTGAAGAGTTTTCAATTTCTCATCCATGGTGGTCTTAATTGATTTTTGAGCTCTAATGGTGGTGTCTCGATGATGCCTTCTTCTATTGTGGTTATCTTCTCCGATTTATTTCCTCCCTAATGTACAGTGATGTCCTCGGCCTCGACAATTTATCGTGATTTCTTTCTTTAATTTTGTTATTAATTTTCAAGTAATAAATTTTCA
Organism: Panax ginseng; assembly: GCA_020205605.1. Taxonomy (NCBI): domain Eukaryota; kingdom Viridiplantae; phylum Streptophyta; class Magnoliopsida; order Apiales; family Araliaceae; genus Panax; species Panax ginseng. The sequence goes on along the minus strand of CM035138.1, from coordinate 9,798,751 downwards.
AGTAGATCGGGTAGATTTTTGTAGTATTGATAGATTGGGTGGATCTGTATGTATATGTGGTGAATTTGTTGGTGATGATCTGAATTTTGTTGGTGGATTATACGGATCTGAATTTTGTTGGTGGTGTTGATGTCCCTAGCGGTGGCGGTGGCGGTGGTGGACTGGTGGTGGTGGTGGTGGACTGGTGGCGGTGGTGGCGATGGCGGTGGTGGCGGACTGGTGGTGGTGGTGGTGGTGGTGGTGGTGGACTGGTGGTGAAGTCATTTTACACAATACAATTATTAATAAATAAAACTTATTAATAAAATAAACATAATAAATAAATTATCAAATATATAAAATATTATTTTTATACACATCAGAAGGTACAGTAGCATTTTTTGTTTTAATTATTTAACACGTCAGCAAAATATGTCCAACTGTTAACTCTGTTTGTCTATTTGGCATGTCTGTCAACGGCAGTACAATTGACCCTAAAATTGTAACGTTAGAGGTATTTTTGGACAAAAAAAGAGTATAGGGTGCTCGATAGACATCGCGGTAAAAGTCAGGGGCATTTTTGAACCTTATCCCAATAAACAATTGAATCTTTATCCTCATCTTTTTCCTAAGACAGCTCCTTCTTCAAGAATTTGCACTCACCTTATATGACCCGGTCTCTAGAAGTGAAAACAAATTATCTCTTTTTCTATCAACCTTCTTTTGGATTTTTCATTTTTCAGGAGAGCTCTTCTCTTTGTTTCTCCCGCCTCTATGCGACAAACTTGTGTCTGTCTCAAAATTCATACCTTGCTCCTTTTGTCTTGTCACCTTATTATGGAGACTGTCCTTGGTCAACTTTCCTTCTGGAGCTGAATTACATAAAGACACCACCAAAGTCTCCTAGTTATTTGGCAACGAACCGAGAAGCAAAATAACCTGAATCTCATCATCAAGATTCAACTTCATGGTGGACAGTTGGTTCATCAAACCTTGGAACTCACTCGTATACTTCGACACACTGCTCCCGTCTTTATACTTCAAATACACAATTTTTCGAATCACAAAAGTTTATTTTGTGCATTCTTCTACTCATACATATACTCTAGTTTTGTTCATAGAGTATAAGCATCTGTCTCCTGCGAAACATGGTTGACCACAATTTGATCAATCCATTGTCGGATGTGATCAATAGTCTTCATGTTCATCTTTTTCCAATCAGCCTCAGATTTATCCTTGGGCTTCTTTCGTTTGAGCTCCAACGGATCAAACAAATCCTTGCAATAAAGGACATCCTCCATTCTGGGCTTCCAAATCGTAAATTTTGAAGAGGACAATTTAATCATAGCTCCAGCTGATTCCTCCCTAAAATTTATCAAAAACAACTGACCAAATAACCTTAACTTTAATACCACTTGTTGGGGAAAAATCACCTCCCAAATAAATGTTGGGCTCTTATGGGTACGACACCATGAGAAAACATGGCCCTTGTTTTTGGCAAAATGGAGGAAACATGGTCCATTTTGGCAATGTATGGAGGAGAGAGAAGATCTTTTGGTTTTTCTTAAGCTATATATATATAAATCACCATCAAAGTTGCAAATAGAGGACTGAAGAAGGGTTAGGAAATAATTACATCCGAGAGAAGGGCGGAAGAGATAGAAATCTCATCTGAGAGAAAAGGGTGGAAGAGAGAGAGAAAAGCCAAAAGAGAGCCAAGAGATAAAGATAGAGATAAAAAGATTAATGCATGGAGAAAACATGGTCCTTGTCTTTGCCAATACATGGAGGAAACATGGTCATTTTTGGCAAAGCATAGAGAAGAGAGAAGATCTTTTAGTTTTATCTTAGGCTATATATATATCACCATTAAGGCTGCAAATGTAAGACTCGTCCTAAGAGAGAGAATTCCCATCCAAGCGAAAAAGGGTGAAAGAAAGAGAGAGAAAAAGATTAAAACAACTAGGTGTGTTGTTTGGGTTTCATCACATAGTTATTGTGGTGAAGTAATTTGAGTGTGTACTCAAATTATGATATATTTGTATCCTCTCAGTTTATTATAGTAGATTTTTCGAAGATCATTTCGTATTTATGTCTTAATTGTAGAGGGATTTTCACGTAAAAATATTGTTGTATTGTGCTTGGTTATTTTCATCTCATTATTTCCTCAAGTGGTTACTAGTTTGGTGGAACTTCAAATTTAATTTGTTTGACATGTACTGATATTTTTGTCATTTAATTTATCAAAGACAACAGTATTTGGGTTCCCAACAAATATGAGATGCATAACAAACTCAAATCAAATGTGATAATATATGAAATACAAAATCAAAAACAGTCAACTCAAAATGTGCAAAAACAAAAAACACATACACAAATGGCGTTAAAATCATAGATATGCGTTAAGAATCAAATACATATAAATATAAGAAATTGATATTTTAAAATGACACGAGTCTCTCTCACATGTGTGGAAATATCAGTTCCCATAAATATATATACCAATTGCAGTTTCAAAAACTCAGATCAATTGTGACTGAATAACACATCTAGGCACAGGTTTACCAAAATTATACTCAAAATGAGATGAGGGCAGCAGAAATCTACACATACACATATACATCATTCATACATCTTGTACACATGCGTAAAGTTTCAAGATGTCAGATCAATTATGAGATGATATGAAGAAATGCCATCAAATACAGTTCTGCATAATTTCTGATGGAAAGTACAGATACATATACAGCCATATATACAGCTGAAATTAGTGGAGCTAAAGTCAAAGCATGTAAAACACGATCAGGATGAAATGAACGAGAACATATACATATAAACACATATAACGTATACATTGACATACATAGAGAAGCAAAGACACATAAATATATAGATTTTCTGATCAGATGTAAGTTCGAATGAAACATAAACACAATCAAAAATTATAAATTGAGAAATATCAGATGCATATATACATATATAATTATATAGTATACACAGATAATTCAGTGGAGACTGCAGAGCTAAAATCAAAGTCAATGAAAAGACATAATCAGATATTAGAAAACATATCTAAGACGAACAGAATTTGAAAATATCAAAGAAAATTTACCCTTGAAACAGGATTGGACAGGGACAGCGAGAGACGGAAGAAATGTATAAACCCTAGCAAAATAGTGAGTGACACGAGCAGACCACAAGCTTCATCTGTATGATAGATAAATAAGGGGTTAAATGTTAGCAGGTTTCTGCAGGCCGTTGGATGAGAGAGATCTTACGGTTCGTGTAATATTCAAATTTGGATGGCTCGGTTTCACAAATAGAAAGTGAGGGTAGGTGGAAAATTGAATAAGGAGGAATCGGCCAGTCCAATTAACCCGCATTAACTTTTTTTATGATTATTTTCCAAAAGGGTTCAAAAAGTATCTTTTTGTTTAATTACTAATACAAATGTTACTAATGTAATGGATATGCATAACGGGCTGGCCTGATCCGATCCGATTTGGACTGAATTTTGATCAAGTCAGACTAGGCTGTTGATTTTAGTCTGTCAAGTCAGACCTTAGTCCTGTGGTCTAGTTAAGCCTGCATGTTAGACACGGTCAAGTCTAAGCCAGTTTGGTCCGGTCTTCTTCTTTTTTTCTCTTTTAATATTAAATATTAAAAATAAAAATTGTAAAAATGAAAACTTTAATGAAGAACTAGAATATTTAAAATAAACTAATTTATTATTAATATTTAACATTAAAAATAATAAGGAATATTAATAAAATAAAATTTTAATCTTAAATATTTGTATTACAAGAACTAACTTATTATTAATATTTAATTAATTAACTTTTAATAGTAAATATTAAACAAATTAACTAGTATATTAATTAAATATATTTATAAGAAATATTAATTAACAAACTACTTAGTTTATGAATAAATTTAATTGTTCAGTACGGATTATGAAATGGTTATGCTTATGGCTGAAATGTATTTACATGGAACTTGGGCGTTGGAGTTGGACATTATAAAGGCTGCAGGCATGGACTTGGGCCTGCCACCTAGATGCGCCAACAACAGGCCTAGTCTAATTTGATTTTTTAGTTTGGAACAATTACATTTTTTATTACATTTTAAAAAATAATTACATAAAAAGTGTACAAACTAAATGATTAGAAAAAAAGTACATATGCAATTTTAATTACAAAAAAGAGTGCAATCTTATCCCTTTTATTTAGTTAACTGATTTAATCAGTTATTGATAATGGCCATGTTTGTAGGGATTTAAATTTTATCTCTCTCTCATCAACCTCCATTCGGTCGTCGTCTTCTTCCTCCTCTGCCGCAGTCGCAGTCTTCTTCCTTACCTTCACCCCACCATCGCCTCCACCCAAGAACCGCCCACCTTCGCCCTTCTCCTCCCCCCCCGCCCTACACCTCTCCTTCCCCTTCCTCCGCCTTCCTCCGCCTCCCTTCTCCTCCCCCGCCCACGCCCCACCACCTCCATCTGCCTCCCACCGCCATCCCCCTCCTCCCGCCCCCCTTTCTCCACCCCACCGAACCCCACCCCTCCTCCTCCTCCCTCCCTCCCTTCCCTTCCCTTCCTCCGCTCCCTTCTCCTACCCCACCCACGCCCCCCACCGCCATCCCCTCCTCCTCCCCCCTTTCTCCACCCCCCCCCGAACCCCACCCTCCCTCCCTCCCTCCCCCTCCCCTTCCCTTCCCTTCCCTTCCTTCCTCCGCCTCCTTCTCATCCCTTCTCCTCCCCGCCCACGCCCCACCACCTCCATCTCGCCTCCCACCGCCATCCCTCCTCCTCCCCCCTTTCTCCACCCCACAACCCCCCCCTCCCTCGGCTCCCTCCCTCCCTCCCTCCCTCTTCCTCTTCCTCTTCCTCTTCCTCTTCCTCTTCCTCCTCCCACCCCTTAATATATTGGTAACCAAATAGGCGTCTGAGAGAGTATTCAAACCTTCATAACAAGGTGTAACCAACCTTACTTATGAAGGTTTCCTTGTTATGAAGGTTTGGTTACCTTATTATGAAGGTTTGGTTACATTGGTATGAAGGGTTGTTGGGTGATTAGAACCAGAGCCTCCGGTGGATCGAGACTTGGCTTGGGAGAGAGCCAGAAGCGGATGGAGGCGATGAGGTGGGGTTGAAAGCGTGATCTTGGTCCTCGCCAGGTTAGTGTTAGTATAAAGATATTGCCATGCTTTTAAAAAATAAAATTATTTTGAATGTGGTGTAGTTGGTAGCCAAACCTTGATACAATGGTAACCATTTTAGTTTTTGTGGGTAACCAAATATTCATAAAAAAAAGGTTACCTTAGTATAAAGGTTTGGTTATCTTGGTATAAATGTTTGGGTACCTTGATACGAAGGTTTGATTATCAATATTACATTACATCATCACTCTACTATCTCTTTTTCCTACGCAGGTGTTCTATTTTTATTTACCTTCACGAAATTGGTTGCCAAACTTTTAGACCATGGAAATAAATTTGTCTTTCAAGATCCGTCGAAGGTATATTTAGTTACCTTGGTATAAAGGTTTAGTTACCTTGGTATAAATTTTTGGTTATCAATATTATATTTTACATCGAGTCTCTTATCTCTCTTCCTATGCAAAGGTTCTATTTTTATTGGTTACCTTGATATAAACGTGGACATGGTTGTAGTAGATAAATAAGGTCGGGAGAGGAGAAGGTCTTAGAGGAGGAAGAGAGAGAAAATGATAATGGATGTCCACCGTCAACTGTATATTTTTGATTTTATTTTTGTTGTTAGATCCCAAATGTTTGAATTTGAATTTGAAATTATGGCAGTTATTTTCCTTGATTTTAGGTTTCTTTATTAATGTGAATTGTACTAGTTTTTTGTAATATGAATCCTAATTACACTCTTTTTGTAATCATTTAGTTGATGCACTTTTCTTGTAATTACTTTTTATTTGTTGTATACTTATGTAAAGGACCCTTTTAGTTTTTTAATAACTTGACATGTTGGGTTGGGCTACTACGATATAAATAAATAAAGGGTAAATTACATATAATAGTACATTTTTAGAAATAATTATAAAAATCATACACCTATAAAATAATTACAAAAATATTACATTTTTTTGTTTTTATTTTCAATCTTAACATAATTAAAGGTCCTTAAATTAAGGGATTAATATGTAATGGCTGACATGACAATATTAGTATAATTAGGATTCTTTAATTTAGGAGATTAGTTTTGGTAGGTGCCATTTTCTCTCTTATCTCCTCTTATTCTGCCATTTTATTCTTTTCTACCATTTTCTCTCTCATCTCCTCCTACTTTCATTTTCTGTACGCCACTGCACTTCTATTCTTCCATTTTCATATTTAAAGACAAAAGCTGAAGAGTGAAGAGAGAAGATGAAGACGCCATTGAAGAAAGAAGATGAAGACGCCATTTTGCCATTTTGCCATTTTCTCTCTCATTTTCTTCTATTCTGCCATTTTTTCTTCAAAAGATGAAGACGCCATTTCTGCCATTTTTGTATAAAAGATGAAGACGCCAGTTCTGCCATTTTTTTCTATTCTGCCATTTTTTCTATCTCTTTCATTCTTCCAATTGTTCTTCATATTTCTTTGTACTCTGTTTTTGTAAGTACTTCTATTTTACCAAGGTAACCAATCCACCTCCACACCATCAGTTTTTTCATAGTGCAGTTGGTAACAAAACCTTCACACCAAGGTAACCAAACTTTCATACCAAGGTAACCTTGGTATAAATGTTTGATTACCTCAGTATAAAAGTTTGGTTACCTTAGTATAAAATAGTGGTGCCTGAAACAATTTGCTGGCTTTGGCTTTGATCAAGTCCGCCAGCTTTGACCATCCGAGCGGTGCCGAGCCAGCCCAGCTCATATAATTAAAGGCGGGCGAGCCGATATTGGAATAAAATTCATGGTCTGAGAAGGCTTTTTTGTCGAGCCAAGGCCGAGCCGGCCGAGCTTGGCTTGGCAAGTTCAGGTCTCCTTCATAAAAATTTTGGGACTTGAAGGCTTCTGTTTTAATTTATAGAAATTTATAGAACAGAGGTAAGGACAAGAGAAGTTGTTTTAAACGATGTGGGACTTTCTTACACCCAGTTAATGTACCTGCTTTTATTTGAAGTGTGCTCCTAAATGGGTTTGCTTTGGAAGCTCATGAATTTATGATTTCTGCTGTTTGGGGTTGAGTTTCTTTTTGATCATGGGTTTCATTTCGTTTATGATATTCACCCCAATTCAATATGCCAAATAAGTAGTACTTGATTTTTGAGTAAATTGTTGTTTTCTTGAGTTCCTTTACATGTTAAATTCCATGTTTCTTTATTAAGTTGTGTTATCTTTCATATTCATGTTGCTTAATTCAAAAGATATTGCTATATCCATGTCATTCATTTTTTTAATTATTATTATTTTTAGTTATCCTAATTATACTCGAGGTTATGACACAATTAATTGCGTGTTCAGTGGTTTACAGAGAAGCACAAGAGAGCTCTTTTTGAAGCTTTGGACAAAGTTAAAGCTGGTAGAGACAATAATAATCACTCTCTTCCTTTTTAATTGAATAGTGTGAATAGTGTTTCATGGTAAAAACATATTGTATTTGCCTTAATTTTAAAATAGACTGGGTGCTTATTTCTTATTTCTTTTTTTTTTGAAGATTCTTATGTGCTTTTCCATGCTTCAATTCTAAAGTAGGAAAGTCTAAGGGGCAGACCAGTTTATGAGCACCTAAATAAACCGCTACCCATTTTGGTTAAGACAAGCACAAGAAATCATAGAAGAACTGCTCAAACTTGTTGTAGTTAATGTTTATCTTCCTCAAAAGGAATATGTTTTTTTGTTACATAATATTTTCTTAATAAATGCTATCAACTTGAGTCCAACTACTAGTTTGCTTCGCTTTCATTGTTTCGCTTCTTGGGGCGATGTCTCGCTCTTTTGTTAAGAATCAAGTCCCGCGCAGGAGAAGCAAATATATGAATCTTGCTTTTGTGTATAGTAGCATTACTTGATGAATGATAGTTTTTTCTAAGTCCCACATCCTCTCTCGACCAACTTATTGTAGGAAATTGGCGGCAAATAAAAACAAGTATGGGCCCTTCTCCTGACACACATAAAAATGTTTCAAGCTTATGTTTAATTTTGGCCTAATTTTCATGGACTAGACCAGGTCTGGGGCCGGTAGAAGGCAGTCGAAGCGAAAGGCAGTAGGTCGACCTTTTTTGAAAGGCCGAGCCAGCCGGATATTAATTGAAATATGATGGTCCGATTCTGACCCTTCTAGTCGGAATAATCTAGTCCAGGCCTTGACCAGCCCTGCTTTGACCAGGTCGAGCTCGAGTCCAAGTCAAGGCTGGACTTGAGTCATGGACCATTTGTGCACCACTAGTATAAAAGTTTGTTTACCTTAGTATAAAAGTTTGGTTACCTTAGTATAAAAGTTTTGGTTACCTTGGTATAAAAGTTTGGTTACCTTAATATAAAAGTTTGGTTATGTAAGACCCCAACTTATTATAAATAAAATTGAATTTTCTCTAATTATATTTGTGAATAATAAGGTATTAATTTGATATAATTCTCTGGTTATGGGTGAAATTGGCAAAATTTGCAAAATATGCAAGTGGTTATAAAATAATCATTGTTGTCGAGAAATATTCGTTTGGTCGTGGAATATTCTTGTTGTCGGGGAATATTCGTACGACGACGCAGTCATTTGTGGGCCCCATAACAGAATAACTATCGGATAAAGAAAACGACAAGTTTAAGTTTTTATAAATAACGGCGTAGTTGTTACCGTTAACACTGTTGGAATACCCCGTGGTTAAAATACGATGAATATCGTGGATGCACGTATTGATGAATTATTGATCCTTACGTAGAAGGCACTACTCAATAATTATTACATGAATTCTTGCTCAATATTTTATTTTATTGATTCAATAATTGTTGCGTTGATATTTTATATTATTGTTGTTTCATAAATTGTCATCAAGACAAGCGATATTTTCCATTATCATATCAATAATTCATATTATTTGAATAATATTATTAGATAGCATTATTGGCAATGTCTAGAAAGTTCATCAAGGAGAGCTTTGGTCACCTAATTGCGTGCAATAAGAAAAATTCTTATTAGAAAGTCCCTGCTTTTCGAGGAGCTACTTTGTTGTCGTAAATGTGATTACGTAATATTATTTGTGAATAATTAATTATTGATTCATATGATAAGGAAATATTTATTTTATGTGGATATAAATGTTGGATATATTTATTGTGGTTAAAAATGAAGGAGTTAATGTTGAGGTGTTTTATCGATATTTTTATTTCGGAATGAAGGTATTAAAAATTAAACCAGGTATTTTTGAGATATATTGTGTGAGTTATAATTTTAATCCGACCGCCGGATCGTTGTAATTTTTGAATATGTTATACATATATAAGTTGAGTATATGTCCTCAAATTTTGAACCGTTAAAAATGAACGTATGATTTATTATGAATTTTAAGAGGTGACTGATTCAGAAATTAGATTTATAAATAATTTTGGTTGAAAATTCTAGAATTGAGTGGGCCCCACTTGTGGTTGGTGAAGAAATGTGCTGAATTTATTTCAAATGTAGTGGGTGGGAATAGTAGCAGGTAAAGCCATCAGGTTGCAGGTCAAGTCTGCTAACATTTTCTTATAAATAGAGGGCTAAGTTAAAATTGAAAATCACACCAGAAATAAGTTTTCTCTCTTTCTCTCTCTAGATTATTGAGTGTATTTTGTGAGTATTTTGATACTTTGTGAGTTTCTATTCATCAGTGCAAGTTTCCTTCATCCTTATACCGATATTTTGATCAGAAGTATTGATATTTTGAGGTAAGAGATGTTATTTTCTTCATATATGATATTATTTCTTCAATATCATTATGCCGAAGTATTGATCTGAATTTTTATCAAATTTAAAACTTTTTATGTCGGGGTTACTATTCACGATACGACCTTATTCACGATATCTGACCTTCATTATCAATCTGGCATTACTCATCGAAAAATGAAATTTTCTTCTTTTTGTCCAAGATGTCTATTATGGTTACTATCTTTGATTGTATCCATGTTTTGATCTTTATTTTTGATTCTGCTTCAAAATTGGTATTTATGAAGTATTATTGATCTTGGATAAACTGTTATACGAATCCATACTATTTGTCCTTCCGTTTCACTGGATTCGTTTTCTTTAAAATATTTTTCATCATCCTCAGTCCTAAATGATGATATTACTAAATATCTTCGGCCTGTAGTGCAAAAATAAATGATTAACTGATGAATATCTTTGGCTCGTAGTGCAAAGATGAACATGTGTTGAGATGAACATGACCAATTGGTGATACAAATGAATATCTTTGGCCTGTAGTGTAAAGATGAATATTTGATTAAAGATGTATATTGATTGTTGTTACAGGGATAAAATATTGGTGATGGACTTTTAAATCTTAGAAGATATTAGAACTCATTCTCTACTTGACTCTTCTAATGGATTGTTGTTTCACCGCATTGTTGATCTAAAACTTGTTGGCTATTATATTTTATTAGATTTTTCCTGTTTGAAGACAAACGATAATTTGTGGTATATTTCCTTAGTCATAATATTCTTTACGGGGCTAGTTGAGCTCACCCTTTCCTTTTTGTTCCATTTTTCTCGGGAGGTGAGAACATAAGTAGGAACTAGTCGAGTAATGCGGAGTGATGGTTCTAGAAAGATGTTTTAGCAATCCTCACTATTTCGTAAAATAGTGTTTGAATAATTGTAACGAGGACTTATTTGAGTGTGGATATTATCTGTAAGACATAATTGTATTTAAACTCACGGTATGTGTTGTCGTATTTTGCATGACAATTGTATTATTGAAGTTGTAGTTTCTTTCTTTACCACCATGTATTTGGCGACTCGTAATGGGTGTTGTATACCTATTTTGGGGGCGTCATACAGATTAATAACGAAAGACTACTACCGAAGAGAATCCATAGCCATAATCATACCAAAAGCATCCCATCAATGCACTACTACTACGACCAATGAGAACTTTTTCCACATCATTTGTAACATTACGGTAATGATTACACCGAATAATCCACAGTCATAATCATACCAAGTCCATCTACGCACTTCTGGACCCACGATGACTTTCAACAAAATATAAACATGAGGATGATGACAATGATATAAGAATTCAATAAAACAAGTTCAAGAATTAATTTGTCAAGAACCAATAACGTCCAAATTGTCAACATGATCTTTGCTTTGTAGAGTAAAATTCAAGAATGCTTAGAAGAATATTTTCATGAAAAGATCTTTGGATGAAGCCTTGAATATCAAGGATATTCCACTAATTTCATGGAGTATAAAGTCAAAACTTTAACCAACCGAGTATAATAAAGAATGGAATAACAAAAGAAATCACCATGCATGCGGTGCTTGGCGATGACGAGTTATTCCAACAGAATAATAATAACGGAACCGAATCAAATGCGTAAAGCACCGGCGAGGATGTTCCAATAGAATAATAAATGCGGAATAATAAATGATGGAACCGGTCCCAGAGATATAGCACAGATGGGATATATTTCGACGAATAATAAAGACGGAATAATAAAAATGGAACCCGGGTTCTACAGATAAAGACAAACAGGATATTCCGGCTGCGGAATAATAAAGATGAGAATAATAAAGAATGTCACCAAGTATAGGTAGTACTGGCATTATACAAGTTATTCCAAATGAGAATAATAAAGAAATGGAATAACATAAGTTCTCTTCTTGAATACAAAGAATAATATCCTTTACCGTAAAATAATACTTGATATAAGAGTAGTGAAGTAGCGAGAAAAAACTTTTCTTCTATCTCTATAGTCTCTATCTATAGTTTCTCTCTCTAGAGTTCAATTGAATTCGTAAGAAATAAATGAAGGAATGAGCTTATTTATAGGAAAATGGAATGCGTATAAGAATAATCCATGAAACTATCCGTATTGATTTACTTTAATCGACGGTCCATATTTAAAGAAAAATCTTTTAAATAAAATATAATATATTCTATTTATATAAAAGATTTTTACTATCTAAACACTATCATATAATAAAATACAATATATTCTATTTATAGAATAACTTTAATAAAGTATTATGTTTTATATAAAAATATTTTACTATGCAAAATACTATGCGTAATAGAATATAATATATTCTATTTATAGAATAACTTTAATAAAGTATTACATTTTATATAAAAGATGTTTCTATTTTATTACGTTAATAATACGAATAAAACAAAACTTCTAAATCAACAATAATTGAATCAAATAATGTGAGATACTACGCAAAGAACTATATGTAGCAATAATTGAACAAAACCGAGTGACTTCTCACATAAATATCAATAATCAATACCGTGTCTTACTTATGCAACAACGCCAGACATCGCATGTCTTTACTACCGAAAGTAGTTCAACAAAGATTAATCAGTAAAACTTCCGCCGTTATTTTCAATAAAATATTTTTGTCGCTTTTCAATCCGACAATAATTCCGTTAGAGGTCCACCGATGATTGTCTTTGTCGCATCGAATATTTTCTGCTTTTAAAACGAATATTCCTCGACCAATCGAATATAATATGACAACTTGCATACTTTGCAAAATTTATAAATATTACCTACAACTATAACATTATCTCAAATTCACACCATAATATAAAAAAATTATTTCGAGAAAATTAATTCTTTATTCATAAAATCTGGGGTTTCACAAAGGTAATTACTATTGATGAAGGTAATTACTATTGACGAAGGTAATTACTATTGACGAATGTAATTACTATTGACGAAAGTAATTACTATTGACGAAGAGACTCTTAGATGATGACATATGACCCCCCCCATAAAATAACCAAACTTACCACAAACGTCTCATAATAGACTCTTTATATACATCAAGGATTGAATAAATATTACCATAAATCATTTTATTTTTAATCAACACATATTTAATCTTTCAACAATTATTAATCATTTATAACTTGTCATCTCAATTATTGATTTAATAATATAACATTTTATACAGATGATAATATGACAATAATTGAATCAATAATATAAGAGATATGATCTTTTGCAATTCTTCGTAAGTGATAATTGAGTATAAATTGAGTGACTTCACGTAAGATCAATAATCAATACCGGTGTCTACTTACGCAACCACGCCAGACATTCTTATTTTTTACTTACCGGGTAGTTCAACAGTTTTAACGAGAACACTTCCTACCAAGTTATTTTCATAAAAAAGTATTTTTGTCGTTTTCTCAATCCGAAATAATAATTTCGTTAATGGGGTCCAATTAATGATTGTCTTGAGTACTACTAATATTCTCCGATAAAAAGAATATTCTCCCACCAAACGAATATTTTATAACAACTTTGCTTACTTTGCAAAATTTATAAATATTACCCACAACTATAACATCATATCAAATTTACTCCATAATATTTAAAAATAATATTTATAGAAAATTTATTTTTATTTATAAAAGTTGGGGTCTTACATGACATGTTGAATTGAATGAGTGAAAAGAATTATGAGTTCAGTCATGTGATTGAAAAAATTATAAAGTCAGAGTTTAAAGTAATAATTTATATTTAAGCCATTTGAAAATTATAAGTTGATATTCAAACGACCCTTAAAATGAAGAACTAAATTAATTTTGATAAAATATTCTGTTGACTTATTATGTATTTGTATTAATTGACCAGGATTGATTAGTTAAGCAATTTTACCATAATGATTAATAGAATTATTTTTTCTTAAAATTTATCTACATAAAATATTGTTTTTAATGATGTAAACACTAATTTTACGGATCAAGAAAGTTATTTGGTCATTCATGCAAGTTATATAGTACAAAGTACAAAACACAAAGCCACAAGAGCTGCAAGGAAAAAAAATAACCGTGCAAAAGCTAAGAAGGGACCTTTTCGTCATTTCGTTGCTCCCAGCTCTCAAGCCCGACAAAAACGGAAGGGTGAGGGCAGCGCATTTTCGTAAATAACGCAAAAATCCAAGGGCATTCACGCAACCCCACAAATATTTAAATGACAGCGACCCTGAGAAACACAGCAGCATAAAAAAGCCATCCGAAGTTGAGCCCAATTTTCTCTCCCAAAAGGTCTTTGTGTGGCTATATCTCTCTCTTCCCATCGTTCGCAGCTCCATAATCTCATCCTGTTCGATTCCTCATCTCCTCGATCTATCCCAACTGTAAGTCTTTGGAGCTCAAATCTCAAACCCTAATTCCTATAAATCACCTTTGTAGATCCTATAATTCATGAAGACCCCTAATTTCTATAGCTTTGCAGAATCGGCTTCGTTTTGATGTTCTTTTTATTTGTTTTCGTGTTGATTTTATTGTTTTGTTTTGAGTTTATTAGCTGCATGTGAACGGTATGATTGAATTTGTTTGATGTGTTATGTTGGATTAGATAAACAGAATTGATTAGATTAAGCCATGTTTTTTTTATTGGATCTGTTTATTATATCTATTTATTTGGTTGAAAGAAGTGATTAATTTTTGAATGGATAGGGTTTGTTGGATTTGATTTGGGAAGATATTTGAATTAGTACACTACAGCTGTATGATTTTCCTTTTTTGTGTTATCCCTTTATTTCTCTCAATATCTTATAAAGTTGCAATCGGGTCACTTTAGAGTATTTTCTCACTAAGATAATGAAAATTCTGAAGTGAAATAATTAAAATTCTGAAGTGACTTGAAATTTATCCATTTGAGGTGTTGTTGACTTGTTGATGTCTTAAAAACTTTTATGCTTTTTGGTGATTCATATCTTACTGTAGAATATGATGTTGAGACTTGTAGAATCTTAGTTTGGGTTCTGTGAATTTTCTTGTAAAGGCAACCATGAGCGATCAGGGTGAAAAGACTTGTCCCCTCTGTGCTGAAGAGATGGATTTGACAGATCAGCAATTGAAGCCTTGCAAGTGTGGTTATGATGTATGAACTCCTCTTATTTCCTTTGTTTAAGGTTCTCGGGTATTTCAAACTTTTATGATCTTTAAATATTTTATATAAGTTGGTAGTTTACTATTGAAAAAGTTACTACACTTGCTGATTCCAGTTTAGTTGAAAATTGTATTTTTTTAGAAAAAAGTATGCGTAAGAAATTGTAAGGTGTCATTACAACAATGTCACGTTCACTGCTGTTGTCAAATAACTGTATAGTTAAATCTATAAATATATCGCACAGGACCCTCATGGTAATACCTTTGCGGTTGATTATTAGATCGTATCACTCCCTTTTATTATCTGCTCAGATGTCTCACTGGGTCTAAAGTTTGAAACCATGGTCATATATAGTCGAACACCATTCTAATTTTATAAAATTACTGATTTTGTTATCTTTCTATTTTGTTTGGCATGTCTCAGCATTATCAATTTGTATTATTTCTGTTGACTAAATTTACCGTGTTTCCGATTTTATATTAGTTCTATATGTTGATTTTTGATTTATACTTAATTTGCTCATGGTATTATCAGTTAAAATTACCTATTAATTTCCCTATTATTTTGCTTATCTCATATGATAAAGTCTTTTTGGTTCATTGAATCTATATACTGAGAGGTTTGTAGTAGACACATTCACTCCTATACTTTGTAAATCAACAAGGTCCTATGATTTGATATCTTCATTCCCTAGGTGACGTACTTCAGTTACAATATGAAGTATATGGTCATTGTCAGTATAAGGTAGGGGGTGGGAGTAACGGCACAGGCAATACTGTAATTATGTTCTTTTTGATTAAATTTATGCTAATCCTACGTTTATAATTTTCCTTTAGTAACAATCAACTCTCACCTTCTTGAATCTTAGATTGGATTCCTGTTTTGGTATTATGTGCAGGTTTGAAGGTTTTTAAATCTGTTTATACAAGAGTTGTAATATAACTTAGGTTGCAGGTGAAGGCAGTTAGATTTAGGTTATTATTGCATTATGTACTGGTCATTTTTAAGTAGTTGTTAGCTCAAAATTTGACTTTGTATGACTGATGATATTGTGCCTTGGAAATTGAGCCCAAGCTTCAATAATACTTTATGCGTCATAATGTGAGAAATCAACAACCACATATTCTGCTTACATTTTTTTACTTTGTTATTGTGAATTTTTAAAATTAGAAAAAGAAAAGTAAAAGAAAGAGAGAATTATTAATTTTACCAGGAGATTCCAGCAAGTACAGCAGAGTATGACTGCCATGAGAGGAGACCGAGTTGAAGTGACGAGGATGATGTATTGTTTCATTTTGTGATATTTTGCAGGTTAATAGTCACAGTTCAAGTCTGCAAATTTTTCTAGGCAACATAGGTACAAATAAAAAATCCCTAGAGGTGGCTGTTCATGGTTGTTCTCAGTGAAAGACATAGTTACTTAATTTTGGAATGGAAATATTGAATTACCTTGTTACTAATTATAACGACTTATTGGTAAGCATGGCAGGCGGAAAAGCATGCTTCATTTAAGCCTTGTTGAAAACCTTTGTTGCAAAAGGAACTTCAAGTTTCCAAGGAGATTAATGAATTCCTTTTTATAAGCTATGTCAAATTTCCAACTGAGAACCCTTCAAATATAACTTTATGTATATGATACACGACGATAATCTGTTGCTGTGTCAGAACCATTGAAAATGCCAGAAATAAGAAAGCAACCAAAAAGAAAATCTATAAAAATGCTATAGTTTTTGTGCTTTCTGTAGTATTAAGCTGCTACCTCCTTATTGGGTATAATTAATTTTCTCAAACTTTTACTACCTGCATCATAAAGCTGCTAACTAGTTAAAGTCCAGAGTTAACACATACTGTCATAGACTTAGCGAACAAGTACTTGCGTACCCAAACAGGGTACTCTTACGTATTAGTACTCTAAATATGTAGCGTATCGAATAATTTCTTTGTTGTTTAACAATATTAGTATTAGATGCTCAAACATTACATTTGTACTAAAATATTTATAAAACATTCAACTTGTTGCTATAGAACTTAGGTTTATTACATTTAGATTATAAGAAAATTCTCAACTATAAGAACTTATATAAAGATATCCTAGCGTATTACGTTTTAGCTATATAACGTACTGCATACCCGTATTTGTATCGAGTACAGGTAACACTTGAACTGTACTATTCAGTATGAATTTTTTTAGGAGTAATATTTTTTGCATTTATGCAGATATGTGTTTGGTGCTGGCATCACATAATGGACATGGCTGAGAAGGATTGTACAGAAGGCCGTTGTCCAGCATGTCGTACCCCTTATAACAAGGAAAAGATTGTGGGAATGGCAGCAAAATGTGAAAGGTTGTCTCACTTGTGAAGAAACTATATTTGACATGGAAGTCTATCAAAGGACCTCTCTTAAAGTCTTACTCATGTATTGAATTATTTGATATATTTCTGGCTAACATCATGGCGATTATGGTCTCACTAATAGGTTAGTGGCAGAAATGAGTATGGAGAAAAAAACAAAGTCCAAGTCAAAAAGTAAAACACCTGATGGAAGAAAGCAACTTAGCAGTGTGCGAGTTATTCAACGGAACCTTGTCTACATTGTGGGATTGCCTCTTAATTTAGCAGATGAAGATGTATGTACATCACCTCTCTCTATCTCTCTGTGTGTGTGTGTGTGTGGCCGTCCATCCTTCCTTCTTTTCCTCTCCCTCCTTGTATCCCCTTTTCTCTTCAGAATTTAAACTTGAGTGCCTTTTCACACGCAGCTTCTACAGCGGAAGGAGTACTTTACTCAATATGGGAAGGTGCTGAAGGTTTCTATATCTCGTACAGCAGCGGGGACTATTCAACATTTTGCAAACAATACTTGTAGCGTGTAAGTTCAAGTATTTTCATTTATTGGTAGTTCTTTGCGTTAAGTGGGACTTATTTTTGTCAACAAATCGATTTATGTATTCTTCTATAAATTTTTCTGTGAAACATTTTTCATTTGCACTTAATTTTTCTTAATATCTTATTCATGAATATTATACGGTGAGAAGCAAGTGTTACTTTATGAAGATTCAGGACATAAAATTTTTTCTAGTACGGGTGGAGATGTATGTATAGTCTTTAGGCTTGTTACATACTTTTGCTTCATGGATTAGCAAGTTCCCCCTTGACAATTGATTCTTTTGTCCAGATATATTACTTATTCAAAGGAGGAGGAAGCGGTTCGTTGTATTCAATCAGTGCATGGGTTTACGTTGGAGGGTAGACCTTTGAGGTTAGAACAAGTTGTTTATGAATTGCAGCATATCAATTATTTGTTTGCAGTTAGTTATGGGTTTTATCTTGCAGGGCCTGCTTTGGAACTACAAAATATTGTCATGCATGGCTGAGGAGCATGGTATGACTGTTTACTAAATCAATAATAGGAGTTTGATCCATTGCTTTTGTGTTGTGCACTTTGATAGTATGATTTTTTGGGTCCAGCCTTGCAGCAATCCGGATTGTCTATACTTGCATGAGATTGGTTCACATGAAGATAGTTTCACTAAAGATGAAATCATATCAGCATACACAAGGTATTGTATTATTGTGATGTATTTAAACGCCCCCTCATCTTTATTGCTTGTATTTTTCGCCGAGATTTGTTTACTGAAAACTATATCCTGCATAAATATCACACTACTGAAATTTGGTTTATAGCATTGGACTTGGACCTGGCAGAATACTCGTATGATTGAGTGTAAGAGCTCATAACTTTACTGGATAGGTGAATTGATTGGAGCATTTTTCTAAAACTTTGTTGATGAAAACTTGAAAGCACATTTATGTGTTTGGGATGTAGGAGTATTCCTTGGTCATGGGGTTAAAATACTAAATTTGCAAGTATAAGACTGCATCAATTTCTAATGAAGCATCGATTTGATTCCAAAGAATAGGTTTGTGGGTAGGAAGAATATGATGGGATGTGACACCCAAAACTTACTGTTTTGTTTAGTGCAGTAGTTAATTGCAAGTATTACGTGCATAAGAATGTGGGATCCAATGCTTTTATTACATAAGAATGTGTATAAGATGTAAATTAGATTGGTTCACCTGTACTGGCCCTGTTTCTTTGTTAATAAAATTTCTTACTTGCCAATATAGTATATAAATTAGCTTTCTCATCTGGACCACAAATCGTTTTTGTCTTGGCATATTTAAAAACTTTCTAATACTCAGATATTCTTATGTGTTTTAAAAGAAGGATTGCTTTGATTCTTCTGTTGATTGGTATAATGCTTTATTGTCTGGCTAATTAACTTATGTAGTTATTTTAAAGAAGTAGAGTTCAACAAATCACTGGTGAAACGTATGATACACAACGACGTTCTGGGAATGTATTACCACCACCGGCAGATGAGTACTGCAATAACAGCTTTTCTTCCTCAGGGAAACCTAATAGCAAAATAGCAACAGATGTAAGTTTTTCTATGTCATTCTTTCAATTCTGTATTTCTTTCTCATCAGAAATCAATAGTTTTCCTTGAATTGTAGATCCTTGGCAGTATTGTTGTCATATACAAGTAATATGTTTTGCTTGCTGAAGAGTGCTATAGAAAACATGACGGGATCTGGCTTTTTATAAGCTATTATGTGCTTTCTCGTTACTGTTCTGTTGAGTTATAGCCAGCTGAAAATGAAGGTGGTGGTGGTTTCTGTAACAAATGTATTTTCATTTTGATTGGTGCAGAACTTTGACATCCAATCTGATGATATCTTGGGCACATCTGTCTGGCAGACGCCAGCAAGCAGTGTCAGAGGGTCTCCTCCTAATAGTAGCTCCGGTAGATCTGTGGGTCTTCCGACAGCAGCATCATGGTATTCCATTGAATCATATGTTTTCCTTTTTCAAGTTATCTTTGATATCAGTTCATAAGCTATTATGTATCTTAGGGGAATGCGTCCCTCAAATACCCAGCCACCTTGTGCAAGTGTGGCTTGTTCAAATGGGCCTTCTAAGCAGAACACATTTAGTGGTTCACTAGCATTTTCAACTGCAGTAGCGAGCCCAGCTCAGGTCTCTACATTGCATAGAGATGCAGGTAAAAAGGTTAATGAAGAAATCCTCACAACTACACAGAAAGGTAAATTGGACTCGGTGGAATCTGTTAAATTATATATGGACACAGAAAATCGACGAACTACTTCTGTTACTCCTGCCACACGTGGTAATCCTGTTAGTTCAGTAATAAACAGCCAGTTATGTACACAACCATTGGAAGATAAAGATCAATCCATTAATATGCCAGTCAATTTAGTGAATTCGTTTTATATCTCTGAGCACTCTCATGGTATTGGTCCAGAAATTGATCCAAATATTACTGTAGAAAGTGAAATTCAGAAGGTACGCTCTGATATGTTGTCATTGAGTATTGATAGACAAGGGTCACAACGATGCGATAGCGAGCAATTTAGAGAACCTTCTACCTTACATTCTGCACCAAATGCTGCAACTTCCATTAAAGATACTCGTGATTCAAGAGAACAGTCTGAATTAAGATTACATGCACAAACGCAAGTAGCAGAAAGTGCAATTTATGAAGTCAAGGATGATTTACTTTCTTTTGATGTTCAGAGAATGAAGGATCCAGAAGTTGTTACTCACACAAGTTACTTACCCGGTTTATCACGATCCTTCAATCTATCAGATAGCTCCAGGGTTTTCCCGCCTCATCCTCTTATCGTGGATAAGAAACTTGATAAGGGTTCACTAGCAAAAGTATATAGTATGCCAGTAAGATCTAATGGATTCCCTGAGAATAGAGCTAGTAGTGCTAATAGCAGTGCTAACCATTCTTACATGCTACCAAATGAAGGAAAAAATGTGTTTGATGATATAGGAGAGAGCAGAATCATATCTAATATTTTGTCAATGGACTTCGACTCCTGGGATGAGTCTTTAGCCTCACCGCAGAATCTGGCGAAATTGTTGGGTGAAGCTGATAAACCACAGGGATCTCTTGGAGTTTCAAGTTCTTGGAAAGTACAAAACAGTAACCAATCTAGGTTCTCTTTTGCAAGAGAGGATGATCCAGTGCCCAATTTTGAACCATCTTTAAGTAACTTTGGGCATCCTGGGAAGAATCACTCTTTTGGGAATGGTTTTGTTGATAACAGAGATTTTTATCCGAATAATATGGGTAATTGCAATGGTTTCTCTACTTTTAGTGCTGAGGATCCTGGTAATTTTGCAAGCATCCATTCTCCTAATTCTTCTATTAAGTTTTCCGGTGAGTTGCTTCCTTTGTTTCACTTTTTGTTTTCTATTTATTGTATTCTTATACTTAAATGTTTAATCATGTTCATTGTCATGACCATTGCAAATATTTTGTTGGGTATATTCCTCGCAATTGATTGGCTTTCCTAGGGTATATACTTGCACATATGGGAAATAATTCAAATTTGAAAAGAGAACCTTTATGCTACACTTGGATTGGTTGGAGGAATGAATTAGTGAAGGAATAGAATAGAGAAGGGAAAGGTACGGAGAGTGAAGTGATTCATTTATTACTGGCTGGAATGAGTAATTCCATAACCCCATTCCCTCACGAATAAAATTCACAAATTTGGCAGGAATGAGAATTGTTGATTCCATTCAAATGGAATAACCAAACAACCAAACACACTTTTTTTTCATTCCATAAGAAACAAGTCATTTCATTCCCACCTTGATCTTGCAATCCAAATGTAGCATTAATGAAATGAATGTGCAACCATGCTATAGAGGTTTGAAGATTAGAGATTCTTAGATTACATGCAGCAAAAGCAACCTCATCATGACTATGTTTCCATTAAAGTTCATCAATTTTCTTGATTCTTTTTGTTGTTCTACTACTTTTTTGTTGCTGCTGGGGTTTAGTTTCTACTGGAAATCCCGCCGTCAATTTTATGGAAAATTTGCATAGTGTGCTGAGAAAAGCATAAGAAATTTAGAGGTTATTGGAGTTGAGGCTTTGAACTGTTGTGAGATACAGCCATGTTCATAACAGCATTTTGAGACTGCCATGTGTTTTGTCGTAATACTACCAAAGTAAGGTTAATTGTATGAGATTTTTCTTAAGTGTTGAAGCAATTATTTGCAGTCTCAACATCTCTTTTAGTATTTCCTTGTATTTGAGATATCATGTTCTGGTGGGATAAGTTGAACAACTTTTATGGTCTTTACTGGTTTAACATGGAAGCATTAGTCAGATTTATTGTTGCTATTGCCAAGTTCCCCCTTTTTTCTGTGAAGAAATAGCTTTACTTTTCTTACACTACCCTGAGTTAGATTTATTTTTAATATCTTGAAACAGTTTCAAGAGCTCCGGTATCAGCTCCCCCTGGATTTTCAGGGCTCAGCAGAGCTCCACCCCCTGGCTTTACCTCTCATGAAAGGATGGATCAGACTTTTGACATACATTCTGGTTTGCTAATTTTTAAACTCTCACATAGTTGTCCATATTTGTTTGTATAAATTATATGTTTGAATATAAAGACACTTTACATCACACTATTTGCAGGAAGTCATTTGCTTGAAACTTCCTCGTTGAGAAAACCATATCAGCCTCCACCAGCTATGAATATGAATATTGGTAGCACTGCAGATATTGAATTTATGGATCCTGCAATTTTGGCAGTAGGTAAAGGAAGACTTCCAGGTGGGCTTAACAGCCCTGGTTTAGACATGAGATCAGCTTTTCCTTCCCAGTTAAGTACTTACGAAAATGATGCCAGACTTCAGTTATTGATGCAAAGATCTCTTACTCCACACCAGAATCAGAGATATGCAGAAATGGGGGGAAATTTTTCTTCACGTCCTGATGGTTATGGGATCACTTCAAGAATGATGGAGCAAACAGTGACAAACAATCTATCCCCATTCTCACAATTTACTCTTCCCCAGTCCAGGAATCAGCTAATCTCAAATGGCAACTGGGACGGTTGGAATGAGGTTCAGGGGGGGAATGACTTGAGTATGGCAGAGCTCCTTAGAACTGAGAGATTGGGAATAAACAAGTTATTCAATGGTTACGAGGATTCAAAGTTCCGGATGCCCAGTTCCGGCGATTTGTATAACCGTACATATGGGATTTGAAATTTTATTTAATCAACTTGGTAAATCCCGTTAAGATGAAATGGAGTGATCATATATGACTTGACAAGTCAGGGTTGAACTGATAAGATGAAGCTGAATCTTGATTGTTTTGACTAGACAAGTTGCCGATGGCAGATGATTGAACCTTCCGAAAACTGTTCTTCACTAGCAGGTAAAGACGACCCCTTTTTTATATAAAAATTACTGCACGGAAAATGTCATGATAGGAATTTTGCATCCATAATTATTGATTTTTTTTTATTCTTTCAATGATGAATGATTGAACCCTTCACCAGGTAAAGATGAACCGTTTTACTTTAAAATATTGCATGATAAATGTCATAAAAGGAATATTATATGCATAAATGACACGCAGACAAATTTGTTCCAACTTTTATTGCGATTACATACAGTAAATAATTGTCCTTGAAGTTGCAATTATATACAGCACTTGCCAATTTGTCAAGACACAACGAGTACATTCAAATTGTGATATATATAGAAAAATTCTTCTCCATTTGATTATTATCCACAAGGTTGTCATACATTTGGATATATTCCCATTGAAGTAAATATTATATGTCTGGAAATAGCATCTGAGTTGGAATGTATTATCTCATTGCATTTTATTTTTGACATGGATTTGGTCATTATATGGGAATTATGAAGTTTTTTTTAATACATTTTCCTTAATCCGTATGGGCCTGAGAAGGTTTACTAATTTTCATTTGCCAAGAAGTTTTGACCAAGAGATTTACCTGTAATTGGAATGCAAATCGAGGCATAACCATCTTTTACTTGGTTGCTGTGCAATTGTATTCACACTCAGCAGGAAATATTCGGTGTTTAAACATGTCTATGAATTGCTTATATGAGATGGATTTCGATCATTGCTTCATCTTTGGGATGGCCGTGTTGACCCCATAAATTTACGAAATATATATTCTCTGTTTTGCAGGCAAAAGAAGCTGTACTCAAGTATTATTATGAAAGGTTGAACACGAGAAGGTACATGACCGTCGGGCATATGGTTTGTTAGATGTTGATCAAAGGAAAGTGAATCAGGATAACTTCCCAACAAAATTTTTGTAATCATACAATTTGTTTTTAGGAAGCTAAGCAGGAAATGTGCCTAGCGTTGCTGTCTTGTTACTTTAGCTGTAGAAATGTTTTCAGAAAGGTGGTGTAATTCTGAAAGTTTGTGAGTTGTGAGAAGTAGGTGATGGATCTTTTCCTACTTATAATATTCAGAGTGCTAAATTCTCTCATTAGAGAGTATAATCTTATCTTCATATTTTCTGAATTCATCAATCACCTAATATAAAATTTATTCAAAATATTTACAAAAAATAAAGGGAAAACATTGAATAATTATTCATTATCATTCACAATCCAAACAAATAAATAAAAATATATATTAATAAATAATGAGTTTTAAATAAATATAAATGATTAAGCTTTAGTTGTCAATCTTATTACAATCTTATTAAAATAAATAATGAGTTTTAGAGCATAGTTCATTAATGTTAATTTATTTATTTTTAATAAATATAATAATTAATTATTTAAATTACAATTCAAATAAGTTTTATTATTTTGAAATTTTAGATTTTAAAATGAATGTTTTACTTATTAATATTTAGATGTCCATTTTATGTGTGGAGTAATATTTTAGTGTGTATGAATATTTATAGTTAGATTCAACCGTTTATATTGAATATTTAATTATTTTTTCTTAAATACTTTATTAAAATTTTATTAATATGTTTATGAAGAGTTTTATTTATTATTTATCTTTAATACATAGATTATAAAGTTATAAAAAAATTTATTTTATCTCATTATATTTATGGAGAGCAAGTTATAATGTATGTGTGACAAATAATTAATCCAACTTTATACAAAATTGACCTTGAACTTATTTTAATATTTGAACTTCTAGTTTTTAAATAATTGGACAAATAAAAGTCATAAAAAGCTCCACTCGAAAATTCAAAAACATGAATTAATTTATTCAACTCCTCTTTCTTCTAGATTCATTCTAACTTAATCTGGACCTAACACATTTTAACTATAAATTATATTGTCTATTGTTTTCGTCTCCCGACATCGCAAATAAGTTTTGAAAGTAAAAAACTTGTAACAAGTTAATAACTATAATTTTGTTCTTGTAATATATAATTTTCTTGTTAAATGATACATTTTAGATATTTCAACTTTATAATAGTAAAAATTCATTAACTATACTTAAATCAATTTATTTCAGTTTATTAAATGTATAATAAAAGCATTATTTTCTACTTTTTTAAAAGTGAAATGACATGTTTTAAAATTAATTTTCAGATGATAGTGAAAATTAATTATTATATAAAGAAGACCATTTAAAAAAAAAAATTATTTTGCTTATTATATAATAATTAGTATATATATATATATGTAAGTTATTCAGATAGGAATTTTAGATATAGATCCGAATTTGAATACCGGATTCCAAATATTTATTATCTACCGTATATATTTACGGTCAGATGTTAAACGACTACGAATACACATGTATATGTATGAAAAATATAATAAATTGGTAACCGGTTCAGGTTTAGGAAATGTCGAACATAAGAAATTGGTTACTGTTACTGGTTCCATTAAATCGGTACAGGTACATACGGAAAATATTTATCAATATCTAAAAAGTTACTGAACCGATAATTCATGCGAAAATATGAGTTTCCTTATTTAAATTTTAATTTGAGAGCTATCCTTTTAGTTTCAACAACCAAACCAATTCATATTACCTATATTTCCATTGGCTTTAAAAGGCATGTCAACTGGAATTCGAATATAGGATTCCATCCCAAAACGGCATGGAACCCACAAGAAATTAATTTTCCCACCAAAATCAAAATCAAAGTAAAAGCATCCATCCATCTACCCCATGCACGCTATTAGCTTGGACCCCTCTTCCTCCATTATTAATAAATGGAGTTGATGTCAAGTTATGCTCACATTGATGTCCTGTTTTCTTTTTCTCCCTCAAGATGCCAAATTAGAATATGACTTATTCAAAATAAGGAGGAGATATTTTGACTTCGTTTAAGACTACAATACAACTGATCCCACCGGCTGTCAAATCAAATCCAAAGGTCCACCATCATGCAACTTTATTGAGATATGAAGATCTTAACATGCTCAGTCTTATTTAGAAATTACCCCAATTCTTTTCTTTCTATCTAATTCAATTGTATAATATTGGTAGTCAGAAGGAAAAAGAACTTAATTTTCTCTCCTTTTGATTTCCCGACGAAAGTAGATTGACACTCATCTTCTTTTCTCCCATAAACAAAGCAGCTCCTCGATCGATCGTAAGAACTCTCAAATACTAGACTAATTAACTTCAGCCAGGTGACTGCATAGTTTGAGTTCAATTCGAGGTTTAAAGGCTATGTTTAAAACAAGAAAATACATGGAAGGATGGGATTCATCATTCATGAAGAATACACAACTTCTGATACCAAAAGAAAAAAAGGGGGGGGGGGGGAAGAAAAAAACAACATACATAAAGCATATATTTCGGGGAAATTGATGCTATACTTATATAGGAATACGGAACACTAAATCTACAGAGTAAAAAATGATTCACTAAAGAAGCCACAAACTAGGTCTTGATATGTCTCTTTGAAACATAATTAATCATTCTATGTTTGCCTACATATTCACCTTCAACACAGCAGAAAATTTACGGGGGTGGTGGCTGCGGCTTCATCTGGTAAAAGTATTGAGGAGCGTTCATGGTAGATGAAGGAAAGTAGTGGGTGGGAGCTTTTGATGTATGAGTGGTAGCCGAGGGCGCAGTGGTAGCTGGAGATGGGAATCCTGATGATGCTGCTGTAGAAAACAATCTAACTGGGTAGGGACCAACCTGACCACTTATTTGCCACGCCCAGTTTTGGGGTCCTAGTGAAGAACCTACTTCAATTCTTTTCTCTGTTACTGATCTTTCCTGCCAAATGATTTATAGCAACTTAGATTAAACTAATGGCCACAGAAACATAAATATATATCTTTGATAAAATAGGATTTGCAATTAAAGTCGCAAAATAACACTACATTGATACTTCTGTCAAATCAATGTAATAGCTCTCTAATGCAATAAGCTATTATATATATTGATTTAACATTTTTTTGTTTGGTTTACCTATTACATGCAGAGGCGGAGGGGGAGGGGAGGGGCGGGGGCGGGGGTGGAGGGGGGAGGTCATATGACCCCCAACCTTGAAATCTGAAGCATGCTAATTAATGTTATTTTGACCCCCCTCTAAAAATGTTTTGGTTCCGCCACTGATTACATGTATTAGCCCATTACGGGCATAATACGATTAAAACGTCGATTTAAATGTTTTTTTATTAACCCCATTAATAAATGTATTCGCTCATTAATTACGTCCATAATGCAATAGATCATGAAAGACAAAACATTAATGATTACAACCGAATTGATATTTTGACTTATGATTTAATCTATTGTAATCTCGTGTAACCTAGCCTTGACATTAGCAATCCAATTTGACTGGGACTATCGTCTGAGGGCAATAATTTTTTCTCAATAGACATGTTTATATAGTTGTCATGTTTATATAGTGGTTACTATATATGCCTAGTAATTTTATTTCTGAAGAATCAGCTCCAACCAAGTTTTTATGTTCAGAGTTTTCTTAGTTCTGAAATCGCTATGGCACAAACTTGCTGATCTAATGCTCAAGAATGATAAGTAGGCATGGTATCTAAATTACAGGGATTTATGGAGTGGGAGTTGGTTGTTGCAACATCTGTTCTTGCACAGCAAAGGGAATGGATTATAAAGATGCCAATAAACAAAATGTGTATTTTGGGAACCAAGAATATGATTTTTAACAAGTTTTAACAAATGCAAGGCACAGACATGTATACGATGACTGAAAGAAAATAGACTTGAGGTCAAGGCTCTCTCAGCCTCTCTAAATAATACACTCACATTTTCTATCCTAAATCCAGAAGTTTATCAACATGCAAGTGGAAAGGATTAAAGTAATGTATAGATATTGATATGTATCAGTATTACCTTTAATCTCCCAGCTTCAAGCGCATCATAAGAGTATATCTGGTGACTCCATAAACTTTCATTTTCCTTTGGACTATTTTCCGAAGAGGGGGTTGATATACCCAAGTTTAGATCAAGATTGTGGTTGCTACCTGCAATACAAGGCATAGATAAACTCATGTGGCCATGCCCTAACTCATCATAACTAGACATAGAATAATTGTAACCGAGAGGACAACAAAATACAAGAAAAAATAAAAATAATGAAGAATACCTCCATCACGGGACTCAGAATTCATCTCCCCTTCATATATACTTGGCTCGAAGTTGGTGACCGCCTCCTTTCCATTACATTTGATAGCCGCCTTGTCATATGCCCTATTTCCAGAAAATCAAAAGGGTGAGACTGTTGGATGACACCCTATTGAGTTTGAGAATTCAAAAAATTCAGTATCAGGGATTGTGTAATTCATGATCATTAGGACCTTGCAGCTTCTACTTCGCTGTCGAATAGCCCAAGATAAATATACCTGCAATGCAAGCATTGTAATCTCCAGGATGAACATTGGGTCCTCAATCATTTCTTCTTTCAAATTGGCATCTTAGATTTGTTTTCCAAACAATGGGAAAACATCTCATCAAGATTACTAAAAACCAATCTCAATTCATTCTTTAAAAATATTATCATATATAGTTCTAAAAGAGCTAGTAATCCTTAGTGCTAAGCAAACTTAAATAGTTAATAGTTTCTCACTTTTTACCAAGAAACTGGCCCATCCGAGCTTCCCATCTGCCGCATTTGTGGAGTGTCACCCCTCTGTATTTTGAGCTTCCCCGTGAGAAACCGTTGCTCTGGCGACGGAGGATGTGCACAAATTCTTCTTTGCTCAGATTCTTCATCTGCAAACATGTCATGTTTAAAGATAAGAAGCTAATATTTGCATCTTTTGATATATATATATATATAAGAACAAATTCTGATAATAGAACATTCTTCATCTTTTATTAATGCCTCAAATGACTAGTGAAAAAAATGATAGTAAGCAATTAACCTCATTCATACAGTCCTCATAATCACTAAGGTTAAAATTGATGTCAGCATCAACACCCCGAAACTTAATTGCAGCTCGATCATAGGCTCTGATATTATAACATGAACAAAGTGATTGAATAATGGTTCCACACATCCTAAAAATTAAGCTAAGAAAATAAAACCACACAAACAAAATTATAAATATATAGATATAAAAGTCAAACAAATATTATACTTAGCGGCAGCATGAGCAGTGTCAAATCCACCTAACGAAACCCAAACATTAAAAATAAAAAAACTCATCAATATTTTCCATAAATGGAAAAACAAAAACACAACAAATGAATTAACTCCTTTTAACAGGCAAATAAAGAAGTAATTTAATCAATCAATCTATACCCAAATATACTTGTTTCCCACAATCCCTGCATCCAAATGAAAAACAACATAATTAATCATATGAACTACTTCAACAAATTCAATAAACGCATACTACTATAAATTCAATAAAATTTTGATGAACTATTTAACTAACCAGATATGAGATTCCCATCTACCCGTTCTCCGATAAAAGGTGACTCCTCTGTACTGTGAGCTACGAGACCTCGGTCCCCTCCTACTCTTTTTCGCCGCTGGCTGTTTTTGAGATTGAATTTGACTGAAGGAGAGATCAGTAGTCCAATTAAGAGGCCGCCCAGAATTAGAAACCGAACTACTTTCCGCTGCTTCATTATTATTCACAGGAAACAGCTGCCGAGTCACGAACTCGGACTGAGACATCGTCCGATACACCTGATATCTTTCCTCAGTAGCATTAATACTGGTATTGTTGCCGAGAGCTCCACCGACTTTTAAGATATCAAAATTTAAGGTGGCGGTGGCGGAGGAAGAGTCGTCATCGCCAGCATTGCTGGAATTAGCATCGGCGTTTACAATTGATGAATTTGAAGTTCCTGATTCGTACATTTCCGCATAATTTTCTTCCATTAGAATTGGGTTGTTTTCTTCGTTTACAACGCCAAGATTAAGATTCAACATGATTACCTACAGCTCAAATTCCTTTTCCTCAACCTATATATGTGTAATTTGGATTTATTATTTCATCGACAGAGCAGCATCATCAGTTTCAATGAACAATTTCGACATCCGAAACCAGCAGCATTTAAATTACAGAATTAGAGAGTGATCGGAACTAAGAGAGAGAACTGAAGAATCTATAATCGAGGAGGTTTTAGAGAGAGAATGATAAATTGAAAGAGAAGATGATGAGAGAAAGGAGTAGGAGTCTATGATGAAGAAGGATGAGGAGGAGGAGAAGTTTTGCATTTATAGGGCTGGAAATGGAATCACAAATAAATGTCTGATTGACTCCATTGCTATTGCTAGAGAGAGAAAACACAAAGTACAGAAGATGATTGAAAGGAAGATGGGACTTGTGCGGAACATTTTTCAGCCAAGAGTAGTACACATATTTGTTTTGCTGTGTGCTAAATGGTAACCGGTTTCACCGGTTTCCTGTCCTTAGATATTTTCGAAAACTAATATTTTATTCTAGCATGAATGAATTATGAATAGAGTACTTCCACAAGGATAGAAAAATTGGACATGAAAATTAGATCGAACAATAAAATAAATCGAATAAGTTTTGTCAGATATTTTTATTGGACATGAATATTGGACATTTTCAAATATTTTTTTTTTGTTTGTGACTTTCAAAAAATATATAGTATTTATTTCAACAGAAATTTTTATAAAATATAGTGTTTTAGGTGTAATTTAAAACTCCCTTGCTCCGATAATGGAAATTACTGTGTAGTGACAATTATTGAAACAACAGTAATATAAAAAAAAATCAACACAACAATTATTGAATCAATAAAATCTTTGAGCGATAATTCTTTGTAAAAATTATTGGGTAGTGCGCACTACTACGTAAAATCGATAATTGATGCAATCTGGTGTCTTCTTATCAACAACGCCATATTCGTGTTTTTAACCAAAGGTATTCCAACAAGATAATAATGCAATAACTACTGCCGTTATTTATAAACAACTCATCTTTGTCGTTTCTTCATCCAATCGCTTTTTCGTTATGGGCCCATAATACAATTTTAGCGGCAGCATCGATACGAATATTCCCAAACACTAAGAATATTCCACGACCAAACGAATATTCCCCGAAACAACAATGAATATTTTATAACCACTTTATTTAAAATATTTAGCATTTTACCCATAACTAACCACATTAATCAAATCAACCCTTACTTATTTCAAAATAATAAATAGAGGAAATTAAATTTTATTTATTAATAATTTGAGGTCTTCTGACCTCCACTCCTTATGAAATTTCGTCTCTCGAAATTGACATGCGTAGAGACGCTTTCCTTCCTATCCAAGATCTTGACCGGTACACTCCTCGTGACGTTAAATCTTCTGCTTATCTCGTCTGCAGTTCTAACTTCGATAATGTGGTTCGGGTCATCCACATATTTACGTAACTGTCGATACACGAAAAAACGTTATGAACACGCGCGTCATACTTGGCGGTAAAAGCGAGTTTATAGGCCACAGCTTCTATTCGATCGAGGATTTCAAATAGACCCGATAAATTGAAGGTTTGAGCTTTCCTCACATCGCCAATTCTCGCTTTTGGAATAACAACTTCTTGTACCTCCTTCATATTCATCACCTCGATTATGCGCGAACGAGCGTTTTAACTTTATCGATTAAAGTCGATTCTACTCAGTATATCATCACACGGGTACCTAGAGTGTTCAACTCTATCATTTGTAAGTCATCTGAAAAATGGGTCTTTGACAATATCGCACTTCATCAGTATACGATCTTTTACTCAACACGTCAGTTACCACGTTCGCTTTTCCAAGATGGTATGGTCGAACATGTGCGAAATGAGTCTCCTATTGAGTTCTTGAAGTTCTTCCCACATTCCTCGCTTCCATTCGAATTTTGTATCTCTATGAGTCAATTGCGTTAATGGAGTAGCGATTCGAGAAAATCTTTCCACAAAATCTTCGATAATAACCAAAATAAGCATGTAAAGCTACGTATTTCGATTCTTGACTTAGGTTGCTTCTCAATTGTGACTCATATCCCAATCTTGGATAAGACGTCACAATGACACTCTATCGATTTACTACTGCATACGAATATGGCGTCCCTACTACGAGAGTCGACTTGGTGCATTCCACAAAGGAAGTCACCGGATAAAGGCTCTGTACTAAATTCTATAGTTGAATTTTTAACTCACGAAGTTCATGAGAGCCATTCGATATGAGATTTTAGAAGTGGGTTTTGTATTGGATTCAAAGATGATACAAAATTCAATATCACGCCTCGGAGGTAGGCGAAAATTCTTGGAAATACATCGTGATTTTACCAACAATGAAATATCATTCAAATCGGCGTATTTTGGTCGAGTCCATGACATGGGCTAAGAAAAGTTTGACATCCGTTTTTCAATAAACGAATGGCTTTATGGCTTGATATTAAAGAGTTTGACTTCAATGGTTTGGTTGCTTGAATTGAATAACGGGTTGGTTAGAATATGAAAACTAACAACCTTATGAAAACAATCAATTTTGACATGATGAATAGTTAACCATTCAATCCCTAAAATCACGTCAAATCTGAGTATCTTTAAAGAGATAAAGGTCAACAAGTAATGTGATGGTGCCAACTTGGATCAAACAAGATTTATAAACGGTGGATGTAACGAAAGTTTCTCTAACTGGAGTTTCCACGAGATAGGTCAAAGTCTAACTTCTCCTAATCAAGTTTTAAATGTTGAGCACAAGTAGAAGAGATAAAAGAATGGGTATACCCTGTGATCTAGTAAGGTATAAACTTCGTATGAATTTATGATTAGCTTACCCGTGATCACCTTCCGTGATCACCTTGTTTGGGTTCCTCGCGTGTTGACCGGTCATGATAAACGCTCTTCTAAGAACCGTTGACTTTGACTTTTCTGGAGAAACCTTTTGAGTCACCATCCCCACTGGGCTTGGTTTCGCCACTGCGTCTGATCTCGGCGATATGTCCTTCCTTTCCACAATTATAGCTACACTTGAGCAGGTTGTGGGCGGTTTAAGTGATGTGTCCCTCTTTTCCACATTTATAAGATCTGACCGGTGGTCGTTCTCCTCCAAAAACCGATTCTTCTTTGGTGCCGACGTCTTCACGAGTGTCATTGTTGAATCTCCTCTTTTAAAATCTCCCCACTCGCTTCTTCTTTTTTCATGGCCACGAGTACCACCCGGAATGGTTGTCGCTTCTTGTCCGTATTTTTCTTTCTCCGTGGTTATCGTTGTTACGATGGCTAGCGCCATTAAGGAATATGATCCTGATTGCGGTCTCTTGGTTGAACGTCTTTCATTATCTCGCTTCTAATAATTGAGCCTCATTGACAACATCCGAATATAAAGAAAATTTATGAGAGATAAGATATTAGAATCTCGGGTTTTAAACCTCTCGAAACATCTTCGCTCATTCGTTCCTCATTCTACTGCCAAATGAGGTCTGAAACTGGATAACTCAGAAACTTCACCTCGTGTTGGGACACCGGTCATTGTTGTTTTGTTCTAGTCTAATAAACTCTACCTCTTTCGTATAGCGAATACTTTCGGAAAGTATTTTTTGTTGAAAAGTTTAAAAAGCGTTTCCCAAGACATCTTTGGGTGCGGCAGGTGGGTCCGTTTCCAGACTCCCACCAATGATACGCTTTCGCCATGGAACATAAAGGTGGCGAATGGAACCTTCTATTCTCCGTCATCCCAAGACATCGAATATCTTGGTAATTTGCTTGACCCACGCTTCCGCCATGATTGGATCCGGCTTTCCCTTAAATTCGGTGGTCCCAACTCTTTGAATTGTTTGGTGCGTGATGGCCGCGCATTCTTAGCATTACCACCTCGTATTTTGTGCACGAGTCTCCTCGCCGCGATTTTGCATGAACCGCAAAAAGCTCCTAAACATCCGTCGTTCATCGTCGCTCTGCTTCAGGTGGTGTTGTTTACGGGAGGAATATTGCCTTCTGTTGCACGTTCCCCACAGGTGGTGATTAAAGGTGTTTCCACGGTCTCATTAACTCCACCGTAATATTCTCAAAATTTGCCATTCTTAAATCTTGCCATAAAACAAGGATTAATTAAATAAATTAACATATCACATATTAACCATATAGTTCAATTGACCAATAAATAAGTTTAGGTATGACATCTTATCGAAGGATTACTCGTCTCTCCCTCCCAAGACTTATTCCCCAGATCTCTCGCTGAGACCACATCCTAAGCTACGATACTAACCGTGACACCCCAAAACAGTATACAACACCCATTCTGAGTCGTCAAAATATATGATGCACGAAACAACTACAACTTTATTAATACAACATAAAAAACGTGAGTTTAAATACAAATATTGTCATCTGACAATATCCACACTCAAATAAGTCCTCGTTACTGATTATTGATACACTATTTTATAGAATAGTGAGGACTACTAGAACCACTTCTAGAACCATCATTCCACACCCCACTAGACTTCACTCACTACATTCTCGCCTCACGAGAAGAAAAATGGAACAATAAGGAAAAGGATGAGCTCAACTAGCCCGAAGAAGAACATTATGACTAAGATAATATAGAACAAATTATCGTTAGTCCTCAACGAGAAAAAATCTAATAGAATACAATAGAATGACCAGGTTTTAAATCAATCTTGGCAGTGAAATAATAATTCATTAGAAGAGTTAAGTAGAGAATGCAAACTACTATCTTCTATATATGAATTTAAAAGTTCATCGTCGATATTTTATCCTTGTAACATCAATCAATATATATCCGGAATCAAATATTCATCTTTGCACTAAAGGCCAAAGATATTCATCGATTAATCATGTTTCATCTAAACACTGCTCATCTTTGCACTTCTGGACAAAGATATTAATCGATCGATCGTGTTCATCTTTGCACTACGAGCCAAAGATATTCATCAAGAAATCATTCATCTTTGCTACTGAGCCAAAAAGATATTCAAGAATATCATCATTTAGGATAAAGGATGATGAAAAATATTTTAAAGAAAACGAATCCAAAGGAAACAAAAGAACAAGTATTAAGGATCCGTACTTTTAAATAATCCAAGTTCAAAATACTTCATAAATAACCAGATTGGAGTAAAATTCAAGAATGAAGATCAAAACATAGATTCAATCAAAAATAGGAATCATAACAGAATAATCTTGGACACGTAAAAAGAAAATTTAATTTTTCTCGTGAATAATGTCGATGATAAGTGAATAGTCTTGAGTATCGTGAATAATGCAGTATCGTAAAAAGTAACTCAGACCTCAAAAGATAGAAATTTCACAAAAAAAAAACATCATCACGCTTCGTGAATAGTACCGTGAATAATAACTCGTGAATAGTAACTCATAAATAGTAATTAAGTGAATAAGAACTCATAAATAAGAACCCCGAAGCGTGAAAAAGTTCCAAATTTGATAAAATTTCCAACCAATATTTCAAGCGTAATGATATTGAAGAAATAATATCATTTTCAATAAAATAACATCCACTTACCTCGGAAAGAATAAATCTTACGATTTGGAATATTGGATATAGTCTTTGAAAGAACTTGCAGACCGTGATATAGCGATACTCAAAGTACTAAAATACTCACAAATACGCTCGATATTATAGAGAGAGAAAGAGAGAGAAATCTTTAGTTTTTGGTGTGATTTTCAATTATAGCCTAAGCACCCTATTTATAGGAAAATGCTTAGAACACCAAAGTAGAAAATTTAATATAATATTAATATATATATATATATATTAAAATCCTACGCACAGCAAATCAGATCCAAATATCAGCCACCAATAGTCAACTAAATCAAAAAAATGTTTTTCTTAATTAAAATAATTAAAACTTTCAAAAATCAATTATTTCGGAATTTCGGAACTTCAAAAATTCATAATAAATAGCCCTTTTATCAAAAAATTCAAATCTCGCGGCTTTTTATAGGAAATTCAATTCTCTACAACTTTGCAGAAGGAAGTTTTTCCAAATTCCAAAAAAAAATTGATCGAAATCCATAAACGGGCGATTTTACAGGCTATAATCAAATTTCAGTCAAGAAATGGGGTCCATCGACACATAAAACATGCTTTAAATATTTTTTTTGTAACAAAAATACTCCTCCTCCACATATACTCATATATCCCACATTCATCGTAAAAATATTGTAAGACCCCAAATAATTAATAAATAAAATTTAATTTCCTCTAATTATTATTTTGAAATAGTAAGGGTTGATGTGATTAATGTGGATAGTTATGGGTAAAATACGCAAATATTTCAAAATAAGCAAGTGGTTATAAAATATTCATTGTTGTCGGGAATATTCGTTTGGTGGTGGAATATTAAATGCATTGTCGGGGAATATTAAATGCGACAACGACCTTGACCGTATGTGGGCCCCATAACTTGAAAGCGATTGGAGGAAGAAAAAAGACAAATATAAGTTGTTTAAAAATAACGGCGTAGTTGTTCTGCTTTACCTTTGTTGGAATACCCGTGGTTAAAACACAAGATGTCTGGCGTTGTTCAAGAAGATGGCAGCAGTATTGCACGAATTATTGACTCTTACGTGAAGGGCACTATTCATAATGGTTCACGATAATTCTTGTTCGATATTTTATTTTATTGGTTCAATAATTGTTACGTTGATATTTTATCTTCTTTGTTGTTTCAATAATTGTCATTACACAAAGATTTTTCATTCAAGCATTATATGGACGAAAATGTCGCTTCTCAGGTGTGTTGGGGCGAAAGTGGGTGAAGCAACATTGTTTGGGACCCGAGAGTGAGACGTATGACTCACCGAAAAGATCCAAATGATTCGACAAGCGTGCTACAAAAGCAGCACAAGATCGACAAAAGAGTTATGCGGATCTTCATCGAAAGGACGTGGAATTTAGTATAGGGGATCATGTATTGTTGCGAGTTCTTTCAATGGAAGGGAGTTACAAGATTTGGGAAGAGAGGAAAGCTCGATCCACGATTTATTGGTCCATTTCAAATTCTTGACCGAGTAGAAATGTAGCCTATAGACTCGCGTTACCTCCAAGTATGTCTCGTGTTCATAATGTGTTTCACATATCCGTACTTAAATAAATATGTGAAAGACCCGAACCACGTTATTGAGTTAGAACCGGACGAGATAGCCAAGACTTAACGTGTGAGAGAGGTACTGTCAAGATCTTGGATAGGAAGGAGCATGTCCTATGCGACGAAGGTCATACCACAAGTTAAAGTCTTGTGGAGGAACAATCTTATAGAGAAATGACCTAGGAGTTAGAAAGCGGAAATGAAAGCGAGGTATCCTCACCTTTTCAAACACTGGTGCGTATGTCAATTTCAAGACGAAATTTCATAAGAAGGGAGGTTGTAAGACCCCAAATAATTAATAAATAAAATTTAATTTCCTCTAATTATTATTTTGAAATAGTAAGGATTGATGTGATTAGTGTGGATAGTTATGGGTAAAATCGCAAATATTTCAAAATAAGCAAGTGGTTATAAAATATTCATTGTTGTTTGGGGAATATTCATTTGGTCGTGGAATATTAAATGCTTGTCGGGGGAATATTAAATGCGACGTACGCGACCCATATATGGGCCCCATAACTGAAAGCGATTGGAGGAAGAAAACAACAAATATAAGTTATTTAAAAATAACGGCGTAGTTATTCTGATTTACTCGCTGGAATACCCGTTGGTTAAAACCACGATGTCTGGCGTTGTTGCTTGTGCGAAGACACTTGCAGTATTGCACCAATTATTGACTCTTACGTGAAAGCCTTATTCAATAATGGTTCTGATAATTACTTATTCAATTATTTTATTTTATTGGTTCAATAATTGTTGCGTTGATATTTTATCTTCTTTGTTGTTTGATAATTGTCATTACACAATTTTTTTCATTATCGAAGCAATAATTCATATTATCTGAATAATATTATTAGATAACATTATTAGCGATGTCTAGAAAGTTACATCTCTAAGAGGTTTGGTCACCTAATTGCGTAGAAGGAGAAATTCTTATTGGAAAGCCCTCTTTTCTGGGAGCGCACGGTTTGTCGATATTGTGATTACATAATATTATTTGTGAATAATTAATTATTGATTCATATGATGAGGAAAATATTGATTTTATGTGGATATAGATGGAGAAAATTTTTAATGTGACAATTGTTGAAAATTGAAATTTTATCTTTTTCTGATAAAATAATTCATTTAAATATATATATTATTACATTTTAAGAATATAATAATGGTGATATTTTTACAACGAATGTGAGATATATGAGTATACGAGAAGGAAGAGTATTTTTGTTGCAATAAATGTTTAAAACATATTAAACATGTGCTCACGAACCCCATTTATTGATGAAATTTGATTATAACCTTTAAAATCGCTTGGTTTGTAGATTTGGTCAATTTACATTTGGAATTTGGAAAAATTTTCTTACTAAAATTTGTAGAAATTGAATTTCCTATAAAACACACGAGATTCGACTTTTTTCCGATAAAAGGGCTATTTATTATGAATTATTAAAGTTCAAATAATTGATTTTGGAAGTTTAAAATATTTTTAATTACAAAAACGTTTTTTCATTTTTGAAACTCATTTAACATGTGGTTGGAGGTTGAATTAGGATGGTAGTGTGCGTAGAGATATTTAGAAAAATATAATATTAATTTATTAAATTTTACTGCTTTTGGTGTTACAAGCATTTTCCTATAAATAGGGTCTTTAGGTTAGAATTGAAAATCACACGAGAAATTGAAGTTTTCTCTCTATATTATCGAAATGTATTCTTGTGAGTATTTTGAGTATACTTTGAGTATTCGCTTTATCACGGTGAAAGTTCAAGTTATAGCTTTATATCCAATATTCCAAATTTAAAGTCTTGATCTTTCGAGGTAAGGGATATTATTTTTTTTCAGTAATGATATTATTTCTTGATATCATTATCTTTGAAATATTGGTCTAAAGTTTTTATCAAATTTGGAACTTTTGGTGGTGTCTGATACTTATTTATTTACGTATCTATTCTTATTCACGAATCTGGACTTTATTCATCGAAAAATGAAAATTTTTCTTTTCGTCCAAAATATCTATTGTGGATACTAGCTTTGATTGTATCCATGTTTTGATCATTCTTGAATTTTACACCACTACGATTATTTTTGAGGTATTTTTGGACGTGAATATAACGAAGTACGAATCCTTAATCCTTGTCATTTTGTTTCACTGGATTCGTTTCTTTTAAAAAATATATATATTTTTCATCATCCTCAGTCTTAAATGATGATATTATTGAATATCTTTGGCCTGCAGTGCAAAGATGAATGATTTCTGATGAATATCTTTGGCTGTAGTGCAAAGATGAATGATTTCGATGAATATCTTTGGCCCGTAGTGCAAAGATGAGCAGTGTTTAGATGAACATGACCAATCGGTGAATGTCCTTGGCACATAGTCAAGGATGAATATATGATTCGGATATATATTGATTGATGTTACTGAGGATAAAAATATTGATGATGGACTATTAAATTCATAGATATTAGTAGATTTCATCCTCTACGTAACTCTTCTATGAATTAATATTTTCCGCTGCGAGTATTGATTTAAAACTTGTTGTCTATTGTATTCTATTAAATTTTTCCATGTTGAAGACTAATGATAATTTGTTCTGTATTATCTTAGTCATAATATTCTTTACTGGGCTAGTTGAGCTCACCCTTTTCCTTTTTGTTCCATTTTTCTTCTCAGGAGGCGAGAATGTAGCGAGTTCGAGTCGGGATATGGAATGATGGTTTTAGAGAGTTGTTTAGTAGTCCTCACCATTTTTGTAAAATAATGTATCAATAATTATGATGAGGATTTATTTGTATGTGGATATTGTTTAGATGGCAATATCTGTATTTAAACTCACGCTTTCTTTGTTGTAATAATAAAGTTATAGTTGTTTACATGCAGTGTATTGACAACTTCGAATGGGTGATGTATACCTATTTTGGGGGTGTCACAAATATCATCATTTTTATATTATTAAAATATAATAATATATTTAAATAAATTATTTTATCAGAAAAAGATAAAATTTCAATTTTCAACAATTGTCACATTAAAAATTTTCTCCATCTATATCCACATAAAATCAATATTTTCCTCATCATATGAATCGATAATTAATTATTCACAAATAGTATTATAGAATCACAATATTGACAACCAGACAGTTCCCAGGAAAGAGGGGACTTTCCAATAAGAATTTCTCCTTCTTAATAACAAGAATTAGGTGACCAAACCTCTCTTTAGACGTAACTTTCTAGACATTGCCAATAATGTTATCTAATAATATTATTCGGATAATATGAATTATTGCTTCGATAATAAAAAATCTTGTGTAATGACAATTATTGAAACAACAATGATATAAAATATCAACGCAGCAATTATTGAATCAATAAAATAAAATCTTGAGCGATAATTCACGTAACCATTATTAAGTAGTGTCTTCTTACGTAAGAATCAATAATTGAGTGCAATCTGGTGTGCCACCGTGTTTTAACCAATAGAGTATTTTAACAATATTAATAACAATAACTGTAGTTATTTTTAAACAACTTATTTTTGTCATTTTCTTCATCCAATCGCTTTCCGTTATGGGGCCCACAAAAGACTGCGCCGTCGTACGAATATTCCCCGACAGCAAGAATATTCCACGACCAAACGAATATTCCCCGACAACAAGAATATTTTATAACCACTTGCTTATTTTGAAATACTTGTGTATTTTACCCATAACTATCCACATTAATCAAATCAACCCTTACTATTTCAAAATAATAAATAGAGAAAATTAAATTTCATTAATAATAAGTTGGGGTCTTACAGATTATTCGGTGTAATCATGACCGTAATGTTACAAATGATGTGGTAAAAGTTCTCATTGGTTCATAGTGCATTGATGGACAGTTGTTGGCATGATCATGACCATTAATGAATACACAAATATCCTTGGCCAGTAGTGCATGGATAATTGTGGTCGTGATATTAAAAAATATCTTTAAGCCCAGTAATGCGAGGGTGATTCGATGATGTGGAATATTTATTAAAAATCGAGTCTCGTGATAACTTGATGATAAAACCTTTTTATCATAAAAGATAGTAGATTTTATTTTCTACTGACTCTTTTAATGGATTGCTTGTTCCGCTGCAGTTAAACTTGATGTCTATTATATTTTATCAGTTTAACATTGTTGGAAACTAATAATAATTTATTCTGTATTATCTTAGTCATAATATTTCTTACTGAGCTAGTTGAGCTCACCCTTCCCTTCATTGTTCTTTTCAGAAAATGAGAATATAAATTTGAGACGAGTCGGGGAGCGAATTGGCGATTACAGAGGATAACATTAGTAGTCCTCACTATTCTGTGAAATAGTGTGATAATAATTATAATGAGGACTCTTTTTGAGTTTGTATAATCTCTAGTAGATAATATTTGTATTCAAACTCACAGTTTATGTTTTGTCGTATTGTACACGACAGTTGTATTAATAAGTTGTATTTAAATTCTGTACCATGTATCTGGCGACCTAAGATGGGTGACGTATACCTAATTTTGGGAACGTCACAATAGTATAATGATATACAATTATTTTCTTAATACTTGTGCTCAACTCTAAACTAACTTATATTAATGGGGATTGAGAGAGTAATTAATTCTTTTATATTAAATAAAATGATACTACTCCCTCTGTCTCAGGATAAAAATTTTGATGGACTTTTAGCACATATTAAAAAAGAGGATAAAATGACAAAATTGTCCATATTTAATTTCTCATTTAATTGCATAGTTTTTTGCACATTACTAGTGATGCTCCATAAATATACATAAAGAATAGAAATATACTAATAAGGGTATTATAGGCAAATTATTGTAAAAAATAGATCATTTAAAGTAAGTAGACATTTAACTTGAAACTATTTAAAATAATAATAAAGACTTATCCTAGAACGATGGAGTACTAAATAATTTGAGGGAAATAAAATTATCTAAAATATTAATACTACTATTACATTACTTATTAATTTGAGGGAGTATTATTTATGGGACAGATGGAGTATAAAT
Organism: Panax ginseng; assembly: GCA_020205605.1. NCBI lineage: Eukaryota > Viridiplantae > Streptophyta > Magnoliopsida > Apiales > Araliaceae > Panax > Panax ginseng. The sequence continues at coordinate 9,756,268 of CM035138.1, read as the reverse complement.
TTTGATTGAAAACAACAAACGACATGACCTTTTTGGATTCCGCTAATTAAGTTATTATTAGTAATATTTAATACTATTTCTTCAAGAAAGTTCTTTATTAGAGCACGACTTTCTTGCGACATTGGCTTCTTCACCAACCCTTAGCTTGCTTATTGCTTATAATAATCATATTTGCTAGGACTAGAATTTGCCACGTACGTTGTTTTATTAAATTATTGTAGTTTCATTTTTTAAGTCTCACCCCCCGGATTTTTAGCACCAATAAAATCCATTAGTATATACCAATATTCAATACTAATAAATACGATATAGAAATCATCAAATCTAGAAAATTACAAAATGTCTAAAAGAGTTGGACCGACTAATTATTCCCTCCGTTCCATAATACATTTTAGATAATTTTATTTTTTTAAAATTATATGATATTTCATATAATTATTAATAACAAGTTTTTCAAAATTATTTTTCATAAAAAATATTACAGATAAGAGAAAGTATTAAATAAGACAATAATTATAGACAATTAATATTATATAATAATTTCATCATATATTATGGGAGGTAGGGATTACTTGGTGAGCAAGACCAAAACAAACAATGTTGCTTCATCTTTTTCTTTCCTCTTTTTAGATTTAAAATGTCTTCAGCTAGAAGCTCTTCTTAGACCTAGCAAAAATTGACAAATGATCAGTATTATATATGCATCGAATCCAAAAATGGTTTCAGATTTAATACAATATAAATTTTAACATATTTAAAAATTACTCCTTTCGTTCCTAAAAGATTGTCGTTTTAGAAAAAAAAATTTATTCCAAAAAGTTTGTCTTTTACAACTTTCGAGGAGAATAAATTATTTACTTTCCTATATTACCCCTACCTTCTCTCATTGTCTCAAGAAATTCTCTCCTTTGTATTAATAATTTTCAATTTCCCATAAAGAGGTAATGATGAATTTTCAAACAAATTTTATTTGGTAAATGACACTTCATTAATCCATGTGCCAAAATCTTAAACAACAAATTTTTAGAAACGGATGGAGTATCAGCCTAAAAATGATACTAATAGAACAAATGTACATTTAATATTTTTTTTTGTTTCAAAATTAGAAATATAATTTGACTTTTGTCGTCAAATAACGACATATTAAATATCAAAATTTGTATGACTCATAAACGTTTAGAATGAAATAAATTTCGTGATGTTTAATAGTATTTGTCATATAGTATACAGTTATAATGATTGTATCAATGAAAATTAAATAAATTCCAGTTTAATATTCTTGAACTCAAAAGTCAAATTATATTCTTATTTTGAAAGAAGAAGTAATATTTTTGTAATTATTCTAGTAACACTTGACACTTTAAACAACACTTATTATATCATTTTTATGCAAATATATATATATATATATATATATATATATATATATATATATATATATATATATATATATATATATTGGGTCGTGATATTTCCTATTTTTTTGTAAAATTGCATTTGGGCTACTCATATAAAAATCCATTGGACCTTTATTTTAAATCCGCTAAAGCCCACTTAGAGCCCAATCACCATATTGTATCCGTTTTAATCTTTAAAAGTCAAGATTGGTCCAATGGATCGACCCATTAGATATTTTAATATATCATTACTTTGACTTATGATGATGAAAAAGCATGACAGTTGACGAGGCTCCTGCCACGCATTAATGTGGATGGGATCATAAGCCGTGGCGATGAAAACAGTGTGGCAAAGCGTAGATAAGCCTTATCGATCGGCCCGAGAACTATCAGTCGGAAGGGGTGTCGGTAGTAGTGGGTGGCACGGTAATCCGAAAGCTAAGATAGTATAACCTAGCAGGAAGCCATCGTATAGAAGATGCGTTCTCACGTATATTGATTTTTCAGATTCTCCCATACACAATGGCCGAGAATTATTATCTCTCTAAAAACACTAGAGGCAATACATTCCTTCATCGTTAACTTTGTTAACACATACTAATTCTCACGCTTGAGCTATCCCCTTCGCCGTAACCGCCGTCGAGCTTTGTCGGTGTTGGTTGTGTTTCTTGTCTGCGAGGATCGGGGCGTCTTACGTGATTGGGGCGTGGAGAAAGATCCTGGCGTTAACATTGGCCTAGAAGGAAGGAGCCTTTTGAGTTCTAGTGTCATTAAAATTTTCAATCACAATCGTTTAACCTACTTGGGAAGATGATGAGAAGTAGGGATGAATACGCCGAAGGCGAGGCGATGGTATTAGCTAAATCATTGCCTGCGTGTTTGATGAAGGATCGTCTGGATCCTTCCAAAGTGCTCACGAGCCACGGCTTCTAAGCATAATTCGAGAGATCTCCGTCAAAGATTCTGGCGGGGCGATTTAAGATTGGTTTTCGGTCTGCGAGGAGGAGGCGAGATCATGGTCGAAGACAATTGGAAGGCTCACCGACCAAGATTTATCATAAAGTAGCCGGGAGGATAGAGCCGCCAAGTTGGCGAGCGAAGCGGATAGAGCCATGGAGGTCTGTTAAAGCAAAGAGAAGATATATAGAAACAGATGCTTGGTGGCGGAATTACTGAGGCGAAGCATCTAGCCATGATCGGTCAAGAAGGGGCGAAGTGGGCGTAAGGAGGAGTCGCGACGAAAGGAAAGGAGCCAAAGCGTTCGTGCGTGTTTCAGGGATCATTCTTGAGGTAGGAAGAGATCGAGGCGAGAACTCCATGGCCTCGAAGAAGGCGATAATGGCCAAGTACCTCTCGAAGATCGAGATGATTATCGACAAAGGAGCGGTCGAAGGAGGTCGTGCAAAGTCGTCGGTAATGGACTATCAACGTGATCATTCTCCACTATAAGGAAAGAGTTGTGTCTTGAAGCGGATCGAGAAGTCCTCCAGGGCGTAAGATCTGCGGGAGAACTCGATCCTCTCGAGACATAATATTGTTTACGTGAAAGAGGTTTCCCACGGCTGAAGGCGTTGATTTTTACAGTAAAGGAGCCGAGAGGCTCGAAAGCAATCGGGTGAGGTCCAGCAGTGAAGGACGCTCCGGAAGAAAGCATCCTTTTTCCTCGGATATTCTCGAGGAAAAGCGGATATCACTAAAAAATTGCCTCGCGTGGAAAGTTCTGATGGAACCGGGATCCTTATGACCATAGCGAGGCGTTCGGCCATTTAATGGACTATTACGACTTCAATGTGTTTGCCAGTGCCACACCTTTATTCTGACGACGGCGAGAAAGGATGCGAGGCGATTGGTTGGGAACTCGCCGGATTGATATCCTCTTGGACCGAACTTTGTGATAAGTTCCATGCCTGCTTTAGAGCAGCAGAAGAAGAGGAAAGCCTACGGGTTCTCTGGCACAGATCTGACAATTTACCAACGAATCTTTGGTCCAGTATGTAAAGAGGTTCAGAGAAGCAGTCGGTCAGGTGTCCGATCTTAATGATCTCCAGGCTGTAGGTTTGTTCCAGAATGGATTGGATCTAGTAAAGTCCGAAAAGTTGGTGAAGAAGTTGATGTTCAATCATCCGAAGAGCTTGGCCGAAGCCTTTGACAAAGCAGAAGACTACATCGTTGTGGAAGAAGCTATGAAACGACTGAAGCATCCTCCTTCCCGAATCGGGGAAAGAAGTCGATAGCTCTGGCTCAGAAGTTGAGCAGAGGAGAAGCAGGGGGTATAATGATCGGACGGAGGCGCTCGAAAAAATACAATAATTCTGGCGGCGAAGAAGTAGTCATCCTCCGATTCCTACCCCAGAAGGTGAATAAGGTCTACACTGAACTAAACAACGATAGATCGATAATTACGGATCAAATCGAAAATCAACCTTTCTTTGAGCCACCCCGTGATAACTACCGAATCAGGCGGGAGGTAACTCGTAAGTATTGTGGCTATCATCGGTACCGCCACGCGACACTAACGAGTGTTGCAATTTGAAAGACTTTGTGGAGAGGAAGATTAAAGATGGCTTGTTGGTGCGGTATGTGGTAGTAAATGATCGTGAGAACCTTAACCGCGTCTTTGTTAGAGACGGTTGAAAGGGCTCCAAAGATCTTTAGCAAGACATGTTATTGATGTGATAACCGGTGGGTCCACAAGGAAGTTGATAGGGAGGAAGAAGAAGGGCTTACACCGGATTCGGTCGTGATGTGACGAGATCTTCCCCGAAAGTGGATAGACCATTCCAGGGATCATTATATCATTTACCGACGCCGACTATCCTTCTAACCCATCGAGCCACGTGAGGGGGCCTTGGTGATCACGGTATGAAGTGGGCACGGTGGACATGAAACGCATGATGATAGATAATGGATCTTGATGGATATCCTCATGCGCCCATTACTATCGGAGGATGCACCTTGATGGGCGTAAGATGGAGGTCGGGCGGAAGCTCCTTTATCTGACTTCAAAGAATGATCCCGCATCAAAGTTACTGAGCCTTATTGAACTCCGGTTATCTTGACACGACATCCCAAAGAAGTCGAAATAGTATGTAAATTCTATGTTGTGCACGTTTGATTCAAACTTCAACGCTATCTTTGGGAAGACCTACTTTAGCTACTCTCAAGTTGTGACCTCCATCCCTCATTTCAAAGTCAAGTTCCCACGGCTCCGTGGGGTAGGAAAGGTGGCGGGGGACTTGGATCTGGCAAGACGATCTTCTTAGGAATCTTGTCATTTCCTCGGGAGTAGGGCTCAAAGAAACAAAAGCAGCGATGATGACAATTGAGATTGAGCCCTTTACAAAGTAGTTACGAGCCGATGGTGGTTCTCTGCTTAGAGGACGGAGGAGGTCGAATTGATCCTTGAAAGCCGGACAAGGCCAGTGAAGATCGGTTCAGTCTACCGAACCTCTTCGGACAAACCTTATAGAACTCTTACTGTTCTTATCACGGATATTTTTTACATTGGAACCAAGGGACATGCACAGAGTTAGTCGGAAGATAATGAGGCATAGCTTTGAATGTAGATCCTCGAAGAAGCTGGTTCGGCGAAAAAGAGCGGATCTTCTTTGCTGAACGACGAAAATCATTGATGAGGAAATAAAGAAAAGTGTTTGGGCTCTGCGAAACTTCATATATGAAATTGATTATCCGAATGGATGGCTAATGTGGTGTTGGTGCGAAGCGAGAATGGAAAATGGCGGGTTTGCATCGACTACACCGATCTCAATAAAGCTTGTCCAAGGATTTTATCCTCTGCCCATATTGATCGACTTATCGATGCCACTTGGGGTATGCATTACTAAGCTTTATGGATGCTTTTTCGAGTTATCACCAAATATCCATGCGTAAAGAGGACATCCCAAAGACCGCGTTTATTACATACCGCCGATTGTTATCGCCTTCTGAAGATGACTTTTGGCCTTATAAATCTTTGGAGCCACTTTACCGGAGAATGATGAACTTCATCTTGATATAGCGGTTGGGAAGGAACATGGAGGTATCGTCGATGACATGATCGTGAAAAGCATGCGAGTTCGTAGTCATTTAGACGATCTAGAGGAATGCTTTCGGATATCCGTCATCGTCAATCGAGACTTAATCCGGCGAAGTGCACTTTCGGCCTTAGTGCGGGGAAGTTTACGGGTTATCTTGTCGATCGAAGGGGTATCGAGGCCAACCCGGAGAAGATTCAGTCATTCTTGACATGAAGACTCTCGATCGTTCAAGGACGTCCAACGTCGTTGCGAGATTGCGGCATTAAGGAGGTTCGCCGCCAAATCTGCAGAGAGGTGCCTTCCTTTCTTTGATACATTGAAAGGGGTAGAAGAATGCGAAGACGTTCGATGGACTTCAGAGTGTGAAGACGCCTTCCAGGAGCATAAAGGCGTATCTTTCTTCTACTCCTTTATTGGTGAAACCCATTCCGTGAGAGACCTTATATCTCGCACTGCGCAGCAAGTTCGTTAGCGGTCGAGCAATACTTGGTTCGGGAGGTCGATTGGAAGCGAAATCCGGCCTATTATATCGATCACGTCCTGCGAGATCTTTGAAACCGGTATCCAAATATCGAAAATTTGCCTTCGCCTTGATAATTGCTAAGTAGAAAGCTTCGAATATTTTCAAGGTCGGCGCTGGTCGTCTACGGATCGACCATTGAAGAAAGTGATGGGCAAGCCGGAAGTTTCGGGGAGGCTAATGGCGTGGACTATGGAATTGTCCCAGTTTTCATCGAATACCATCCACGAACCGCTTATCAAAAGTCAAGCTTTGGCCGATTTCATGGTAGAATGTTCGTTCACAAAGCGAATCTTAGAGTTCTGTTACCTAAGTTTGAATCGTCCGTCGAAAGATTCGCGATTCTTCAACGAGGAAGCGAGAATATTTGGACTTTATATGCGAGATGGTTCCTCTACCCTAACTATTATTAGTGGGCGAGAATTATTTTGACAAGTCCTGACGGATTCAAAGTTCAACAGAGCCATGATTCGGATTTAAAGTGACAAACAACGGCCGAAAGTATGAAGCGATCTTAGCTAAGGTGTTCGATTGCAAAAAGTCTAGAGGTCCTAACCTTATCATCTACAAATGACTCTCGGTTGGTTGTCAAAGCGGTATCGAGGATTATGAAGCTCGTGGAAATCGGATGATCAAGTATCTGGCGGAGTTAAAGGATCGACTTCATTTCGCTTCGTCATTTAATTTCGGGCATATAGAGCGTAATGACAATTCCATCGCCGATGCATTGTCGAAGTTGGCTCTACGGATGCGAGATGTTTTTAATGGATCTTACATTTACTTGGAAGTTCTAACAACGGTAAGTGTTCAACATGAAGCGATGATGTGTATCGAGCGATCTAACTCACTGGATGACCCCTATATTGAGTATTTAGCGGATGGCGTCCTTCCTTCGGATCGGATGTTGGCAAAAAGATCAAATACAAGAGCGCCAACTTTGTTCTTATTGATGGGGACCTTTATCGATTAGCCTTTTCTTCACCATTATTAAAGTGCTCGGTCCCATCCGAGAGTGGAATATCTTCTCTCATGAGGTTCACGAGAGAATTTGTGGTGACCGTATACGGCTGCTAAGTCATGGCTTTACAAAGTACTTCTAAAGGCTACTATCGGCCTCACGATTTTCAAGAAAGCTACGAGTATGTCGAGAAATGTGAAAAGTACCAACTCAATAGTCCGATCCCATATCGACGCCGGGAAGAGCTATACTCGATTTTATCTCTATACCTTTCGTTATGCAGGGGGTAGATATCTCGGGTCCATTGCCTAAAGCTAAAAGGTCGAGTTAACTTTATCATAATTCTTTATTGATTACATGACTAAGTGGGTGAAAGCGGCCAACCTTGATTAATTACGGAGCAAGAATGTTTTAAGTTCATAAAAAAGAATTCCGTAGTGTTTCGCCTTGGATCCCTAGAGTATTAATATCGGACAACGGGCGCCAGATTAAATGGAATCAAAATTTGAAGCATTTTTAAAGGAGTTGGGGATTCACATAAGAAGACTTCATTGGCTCATCCACGTCGAATGGCGAGTTGAGGTGACCAACGGAATATTTGTTGAAGCGGGATCAAGCCTTGAGAATGGATGAAGCTAAATGAAGATGGCGAGAGGAGCTTCGGCGTGTTGTGGGCTTATCGGACTACACACCAGGACTACCATCTGGGATTCACCTTTTCGGTAGGCTGTAAATCGATGCCTTAGTCCACCGTCGAAATCGGATCTCAAGTCTTGGTCGATCAATCTGAAAGAAATATACAATGACGAAGGATCAAGGCCAATTTGGATCTGTTTAGAAGAAGTCGGAGAGGTTCTCTACTTAAATTGGTCATTATCAACGAAGAGTAGCTAAGCATTATAACAAAGGAGTCAAGCTTCGCAGATTCGAAGTAGGAGACTTCGTCCTCAGAGAAGCCGAAGCTTCTACACCTCAAAACACGGGAAAGTTAATGCCAAATTGGGAAGGGCCATATGAAGTGATCGAAGTATCCAAACCGGGCACTTATCGGTTAACGGCATTAGATGGTTCCGAAATCAAAAACACACGCACACTTGGGCGAGCTTCAAAATACTTTCAATAAAGACCAAGTTAATTCATCTAAGTCATATATTATTGTTCATTATCAATAAAAAGACACTTTTCACTATTTGATCCTGGTCCTATTTTGTCCTATGGTCACTACGGTGTAGAAGGTATAGTAGGACTTCTTTGGCCATTCGATGGCAACCATTTATTTCGTTCTACCCACCCGTGGTGAGGCGAAGGATCTATATTGATTTTACCGGGGTGGTAAATCAATGGTCACTATCGATCCCGGTCCTATTTTGTCTTATGGTCACTACTGATTGTAAGGAGGTATTTCTACACCGCCATTCGATGGCGACCCATTTGTCGTTACACCGAGTGGTGAGATTTAAGGATCTATATTGATTTTACCAGGTGGTAAATCAATGGTCACTATTGATCCTGGTCCTATTTTGTCATATAGTCACTTCTGATTGTAAGGAGGTATGGTAGGACTTCTTTGGCCATTCGATGGCGACCCGTTTTGTCGTTCTACCCGAGTGGTGGTAGGCGAAGGATCTATATTGATTTTACCAGGTGGTAAGTCAATGGTCACAATTGGTCCTTATATCTTGGTCCTCATGTCTTGGTCCTTATATCTTGATCCTTATATCTTAGTTTTATATAATTGTTTTACCCCAGTGGTAAACAAATGACCGATCTCTCACTTCTTGAACCCAAGTAAGTATGTGTTACTTTATTTTATTTAAGTGTTGAATTGAATGCCTCGTTCTTTAACATCACTTTATCTCATTTATATGACATGCTTAATTGATAATTAACGATTTGAGTTAAATCCTCGAAGTGTTTAAGTTCAATCCTTTACATTGCTTAAGTCAAATTACATCCCATGAAATTCAATTCCTTCGCCTCTCATACATTAACTATTATATGTCTTAACGATTCACTTGTTTAGGTTCATTTTATCGATATTGAATTATTGACAAGAAACTAACAAGAAAACATAATTTACAATTAAGGAAATTGCAGATTCATCAGGAAAACTAAAATATTCATTTGATATATTCATTCATGAACAAAAATACACCAATATAGAAACGTAAAAAGTTTAAACAGATAAATTTTTACATAAGTCGAATGAAAGCGGGGAAGAACACTGAACACCACCTTCGTCTTGAGTTGAGCAAAGTTGGATCCAGTTGAAGCGTGAGAGCGGTTTTTCTTGCTTCTCTACGGCGGTCTTCGTAGCCTTCCGAGTAGACTTTCATGATCTCGGCGTTAAGCTTCGTCCAGGAGTCCCTATATTACTTCAGATCTGCTTTCGACGAGCTCTTGATCGTTCGAAGAGGACCCTTCCTCAAGATCCTTTATTTTAAGACGAAGCACATGGCGTTTGTTCTTTAATGTCTCGATCCGCCCTTCATCCTCAGGCCTTTGATTGAGCCTCGCCCAGTTGAATAGCCAGAGCTTTGGTTGAAGAAAACTCCTCATTCTTGGCCCTCAAGAAGCGGGTTTTTCGATCGCCCGGCGTTCAGATCGGTTAAAAAGTTTGTTGGGTTGGCTTCGGAGGCGTACCAACCTATCTCTTAGGGCTCTTAGTTCGTCATCGACGTCCTCAAGTCCATCTTAGCTCGATCCAAGTCTCGTTGGAGGCCATCAATGACACGAAGAAAGCGTCTTCTCGATTGGCCCTTTCTCGAGCCAAGGTCGATCTCAAAGATATTGATCTCTCATCTCATGAAATCTTCCTCGACTTCTCCATTTATGTGTCTTGGACGAAAACGTCCAAAGACGGCATTAACTGCGTATGTCCGAGCATAAAGTCTTTCGAAGCCAATACCGGATATACAATTAAGAACAGAAAGACAGAAAAATAAAGAAATGATTATTTACCTTAGCCAGATAGCTTATCCCTTCATCGAGCAAATTCCCGTCCGTGTGATCACTAAACCGATGATCGTCAGTGTTCCTTACGAAGGCCCCGAATAGGTCGAACGGAAAGTTAGCATTGAACCTAGGCCACAGAGTCGGAGATCCCACCGCGGCATGATAACCCCGACACAAGGACCAAGATGCGTTCGGTAGTGGTCTTCGACCTTTTCGGGAAGGAGCCTGGTTGCTTTCGAGAGAGTAGGTTCGAGTTCGGCGTCTGCGGTCTCGGGAGAGGAGATTTGTGTGGGTGGGTTCTTGGAGAGGAGTGGCCGTCAGAGCTTGGGTGGTTGTCGGTGTGCATTTCTCTTCTGGGCGGGGTTTGGAGCAAACTTCATCCCGATCACCTTCTTGGCCGATCAGTATTTCTACAAAGTGATGAAGAAGGGGTATGATCGAAGATGGGGCACCCTAAGCTCTTCTACGTCAAAGGCGTTATCTTACTTTTTCACTTTTTTTAGTGCGGAGGATGCTTCTTCGATCAGGACGATCGAGTAGGCCTCCTCGTCGAGGGACGAATGTGGTGGTTGGTTCAACTTCTGGGGTGACTTCAGAAGGGCTTGGAAAGGGTGTTATTTTGGGTTTTCTGATTGCCCTCCTCTTCTGGCGAGGACAGAGGGTCTCTTCCGAAACTGGAACCTCTTGACCACGGTTCGTCGATTTGAACTCGTCTGTGTATGTTTAAAGATTGGTTCGACGGGCGAACTGCCTGCTGAATTTTAACGACTTAGAGGCTTCCCAGACAAAAAATCTTCGAACTCTTTTATCTCTAAAGAGCTCGGTTTGATCAAAGATACTGCATAATCAATACAACTCTGTGTTATAATCCACATTATAAAAGCATTTTCAAAAAATTCGTATACATATAAAATAGACCGATACTTACATTTATGGTCATATAACCATGCTTGCTTTGAGAGGAGTCCGTACTTCCACTCCTCCTTGGGAAAATTGTCAAAAAGTTCCATCATTTCCATTTCTCTTTCTTCAGATATGTCTCCAAAGTCAGCAGAGATCTTCTCGTCAGTGGCCCAGTTCGGTAGGGAAGAGATTTCGGGGCCTTTGACGTAGAACCACTTTTCATGCCACCCGCATTGCTCAAGCGTGTTCACCAAATGAACGCCTCTCGAACTTCTCTCCCGACTTGAGAATGCTTCTTAATAGCCTTGAACCCTTCTCCTAGATTGTCTTATTTTGTATATTGTGAAGAAGAGTCGGGAGGTTCCACGCCCAATTCATGACGTAAGGCCACGAAGGCCAAGATGTGGATGTATGAGTTCTAAGATTAATTGAAATAAATCCCACCCCCAAAACCCCAAAGAGGTTCTTATGAAGATATCTGAAAGGAACGAACCCTTTCTCCAATAGAGTCACAGAACAGTGTCCGACCTTCCGTGGTTGGTACGTCTTCTCACCGGATCTAGGAACCACTAACGGCGTGGTATCCGGGATGTGGTATAGAGGCCGAATCCTCTTTAGTTCAAATTTCTCAGTGACAATCGAGGGGGTATTGGCGTGCGAGAATCGCTCATTATTCCTGTAGTATTCGGAGGGGGTTTTGGGATTTGTTGGGGGAGGGTTCTTATCAGATTTCGACCCTTTGGGTTCAAAGTCGAGGCTCCTTCACAGTGGCGGCGGTGGTAGGATTTGGTGGAGCACCAGTGGGGTTACCAATATAGGAGAGCCTTGTGCAGAATCCTGGGAAGCCATTGTTGATTAGTTGCAGAAGAAAGGAGAAAGTTCAGAAAGTCAGAGAGTTCAGAAGGCGCTCGAAATTCAAATGAGCAGGTAAAACTGTCAAAGTTGATAAAGTTACCTTTTATACTGACGGTTACACGGTGTTCAAGGCCGGCTCATTAAATGTTATTAATGATTTGGAATTTGAATGGGAAGGGTCCGGTTCCGAGTCCATGTATCTATTAAATAAGGTTTTTCTGATTTGGGCCTCCATTCTCTTCTTCTTTCATTTCGTGAACAGCGATTGGGTACACTTGAATTATCTCTCACTATGGACCTTTTGGCGCTAGAAGGAGGGCTATTCATAGTTTTCTATTAAACATTCTGTTTAACAAAAAAACTAGAGGGCAATGTTGGGTCGTGATATTTCCTATTTTTGGGTCGGGTACATTGGGCTTACTCACATAAAGAATCCATTGGACCTTTATTTTTAATCCGTTAAAACCACTTTAGGCCCAACGGTATATTGTATCCGTTTTAATCTTTAAAAGCCGGGTCGGTCCAATGGATCGACCCATTAGATATTTTTAATATCTCATTACTTTGACTTATGATGATGAAAAAGTATGACAACATTGATGAGGCTCTGCCATACATTAATGTGGATGGGATCATAGCCCGTACGTGAGAGAAAAGCAATGGCCAAAAAGCAGAGAGATAAGCCTTATACGGTCGACAGAGCACATCGGTCGGAAGGGGTGTCGTAGTAGTAGTGGGTGGCACGATAATCCAAAGCTAAGATAAGATAACTGTGAAGGAAGCCATCGATATTATAGAAGTGCGTTCTCACATATATTGATTTTTGATTCTCCCATACACACACAACTCGAAATTATTATCTCTAAAAAAACACTAGACAATACATTCCTCCATCGTTAACTTTGTGAACATACTAATTCTCACGCTGAATATCCTCGACGGAACCGTGAAGTCGAAGCTTTCGGTGTTATTTGTGTTTCTTCTCTGCGAGGATCGGGGACGTCTTACGTGATTGAGGCGTGGAGAAAAATTACAGCGTTAACAATATATATATATATATATATATATATATATATATATATATATATCTAATTTTATCTCAAAATAATATATAAATATCAAACCCCCTTTAAAAAATCATCTACAACATTAATTTCTACTGACATACACATGCACACGCACATTAAAATAACAATATATTATTAAGTAGTACTAGTCATGTATTATTACTACTTAATTTTAGATACTAGTAGTATTTCCTTTTTATCACTTGTATATATATTTATTACTATCAAACTACTACTACTACTACTACAACATAGTACTACTACTCATTTCGTGGATACCCAGTGCAATTCATTGGTAGCTAATTTCAAAACGTGAAAGCAGCTTCCTTGATTGTTACGTTTACATCCACCCTAAACACATGGACCCAATTCAATTCAATTATAGCTAGCTTCAATTCAAACAAGCACTATATATATATATATAATTATCTTCAACATCTTACATTAATTGCAGTGAGAACAAAGACGAAAAGGTGCATCATATCATATGAAATTAAGGTGCTCAATTTAAGCAAGCAAGCAAGCAGCCATCTGAAATTGACCCACCAACCACGTACAGTACAGACAACCCTGTCTGTCTCGTCTCCACAAAAGAAAATATTGAAGTAGAAAGGATATATGTATATAATTCTGTTCAAACCAATAATTGGAGAAAAGGATAAATTTTTATTTTTAATAAACAAATTAAAAATTCATTCGAGTACGTACGTACTGGCTAGTAGTATACTATTATTAATAAGGAAAGAGGGAATAATATAAAAAGGTTTCCAGGAATGGAATGGAATGGAAAGCATCCACGCTCCAATTAAACCTCGTACGTACATCACCTGACCAGCTAGCTAGCTAGCTTGCCGACATGTACAACTTTTCATCCTACACACTCCTTGTACTCTTACTCCTTCCATTTATCCATCTTTAAAAGAATTGGACCGCGCGGGCGCTTTAATTTGGTTTGGTTTGATGGAGGAGTGCTAAAATATTACTAGTACTATACTAGTATAGTATAGTAATAAAGAAAACTACTGCTACTGCTACTACTACTACTAGTATAATTAATAAAGTAAAAACAACGACCTAGTCAGTCGTCTCTCTCGTACGTGTCAATATTTAATTAAGCAACTTCTCTTCTAGGCCGGGCAGATAATGACACTAGGATGTGTGGACGGACGGACGGACGGACGGACGGAGAGAATATGAGAATCTTATCCTCTATTGTAGTACAAAATACTACTGGTAAGCTCATATAATGACACTTTTTTTTTTTTAATCATATCCTATATAGGTGGCAGGTGAAGATTGGTACGTGCGGTGGGATGATTAGCAGAAAAGATGGTTGGGACCGGCTACAGCCGGTAGGTAAGTAGGTTAATTGGTATGAAAGTCGTACGTTATTATGAGGATGGATGGCGGGCGGGCGGGCGGGCGGGCGAGCGTGGTGGTAATCAGTTCGGTAGTTGGAAGGAAGGAAGGAAGGAAGGAAGGAAGGTATCATCAGTTTTGGAAAAATGTAAGTTAGTAAAAAGTGTGTTTAACGTTGGACGATTACCTAATGGGGAAAGGCCAAGGGGCCCGCCGGACCTCCTTCCTAGTCTTCTTCTCTCTACATACATACATACATAAATACACATTTATTATTGTATTCCCTGATCAATATTTTATTTAGAAATTTTAAGTCGCTTTATATATATAGTTTAAAAATATAACTATATATATATATATATATATATATCTAATCTTGAATCGAAAACTTTGGACTTAATGTAAAATTACATATAAATTATCATCATCATCATAATACACCAGTATTAAACTAAACATACATAAATACATCAAAAAATAAAAATATTAGTAGTAGTAATTCTCAAATGAGGGATCAATATTAATTAATGTTTCACGTGTTCTGTTCATAATCTCTACTTTAGTTAAACATTAAATGTTGACATTACGAGTTTGAAAGGAAGAAAGGTACGTGGTTTAACTTATTACTACTCCATACAAGTAGTAGTACGTACTAGTCGTATAAATATTTGATTTATCATATGCAAATTACAAATGTCAAAGTTTTCTAGAAACTAGAAAAGATATATGCGGAGCGGAACCACCAAAACCACACCAAACAAGTTCCATCACAAGTACAGTTCAGAAACCAAAAAATAAAAATCATATCCCACCCTCATACTCATAGGCAAATGAAAAAAATTAAAACAGAATCTAACAAAATCTCATAAACAAGTCTTTATATTATACTATTAAATATATATAAAGACAACACCAAGACATCTCACCATTTAAATAAAAAATACAAATTAGTCATTTTCAACTTTAAGAACATACTAGGCTCAATTCAAAAATGGACCATTAATTTGCCTTTAAAAACAATTTAGAGTTTTGCTTGTAAGCCTCCACAAAAAATGAATTTATTTTATACGTAATTGAAAATTAAGAGAGAATAAAAACTTAATTGTTATTCATTCTTGCGAACAATTTTTATATATAATTTTATTTTAAATATTTAGTAAATGAGTACTGTGTGTTGGTTAGGGTAGGGTACTGAGTACTTGCATATATAATAACTAATTAGGTCAAGTTTGACAAAATCCAGACACCCACTTGCCACTACAGGAAGAATACACAAGTATGTAGTAGTATTGTTAACTATTATATATAAATAATGTTTATTTGCAAATCATGGCCACAGGTTACAAGGTCACTTGCAAATGTTTAATTATGGAAGATGCTAGATTGTTGTATAATTTATTAGTTAAATAAAGAATAATTTCGAGGAGATTAAGATGCCGCATTTTTATATGCATGTTTGTATTAATAAAAAGCTAAACAGGTTCATATGGTGGATGAATCACCCATAAAAGAGGGATTTTAAGACGTTATAAAAACATTTTTTCTAAATTAATTTTTTTTTTAAAAATCACTTTTATGTTTTGCAAACCGATTTATTTATTTCAGTTATATTTATAAGTTATAAAAAAATTAAATAAATAAATATACTTTTATTGGGTTTTAAGTATGTGCCATCATACACCATGATTAGAGAGAGAGAGAGAGAGAGAGAGAGAGAGATTTAATTAAGGCATATATAGGCGGGATTAACTAAAGTGGCCTATCAAAAGACTCAAAGCTAATAAAGTAGGGAAAGAAATCAAAAGGATCAGTCTATATATCTTCTGATTGTGTTTCATGTGTTTGGTTTATTTAAATACCAAAAAAAAAGTTGCGGATGGATATTTTGTCTTTCTTTAGCTAAGAACAAGCAAGAATCTTTATATTAACTATAATACTCATGTTTTTTATAAAAAATAAAAAAAAATTCATTTATCACATTTTTGATTCTGAATGAACCAACCAAATAGGCTAAACCACTGATTTAATTTGTCACATGCAGATAGATAGATAGATAGTAATTTTGTTTTGTTATGGAATGAGTAAATATCACTGAAACTGATGCTAGCCATATACAGTTGATTTTTCAAGTCCAGACAGTTACCTCAGTTTCTTAGGCCCTTGATCACCATGAATATCTTTGAAACACCAAGTTCTCGTGGCAATAAACTACCGGCTGTCCAACTCCTATATTTGATGATCCTGCAATTAATTAAGATGCACTATAAAATCTGATTGTTAAACCAACTGAATGACTAGAAACTCAAGCTGAGATTTCAAACAACTCCTAACATCCGCGTGTAGTGTTTGCACAAGGTTAAGTCGAGCATAGCAACTTTTATAACAAATATAATTAAGCAAATTAACAAAAAGAAGCACGCAAAGAGATCGAAACAAATTAAGCAAAGCACGGGACTTATTAACAATTAACAAAGTGAAAGATAAAAAATTACGTATTACTCAACAATCCCAACGGCTAAGAAACCGCGTATTCGTTTCTTCTATTGTTCATTATGTGAGTAATTTAAATTAACAATTTCAGGATTACAACAGGGATGCATGACCTCAAGAATTCTTCTGGGATTCCTTAAAGCTCCCTGATTTTATTTATTTTTAATCTTTTTGTGAATATCTTAGTATAATGACTCCACTAAACATGTTTTCTTTAAAGCGAATTAATTGAGAGTCCATCCTTGTCTATTGAAAGTCTCAGCCTCACTACTTTCACACTCCATCTGAAGCTTCCAGTAACAGGGAATATCTTTATATGTATTTCTTAAAAACTAATTAGTTGTTTGATTTTATGTTTTCCTTTCACAAGATAAACAAAAACATAAAAGATGCCATCATGATTATTTGATTCCATAGACACCATGTATGATTTATTTGAATGCTTTACTTGGAAATGAAGTAGTAAATTCCAAAATTCTGCCAATTAGAGATAAAAGGAATGTGAGATATACTAGTCTATGGGGTTTTAAATGGCATGGTTAATCAGTCCAAATTTACCTACAATAAAATCAGTTCTTGCAAATCCTAAACCAATTTGACAAAATAATGAAGCAAATATACTATTATTCCGAAGGAATTTCATAGAATTTCAGTTGACAAATAGAGACAATGGAATTTTAGGGTTGTCATTGTCAAAGTGAAAAAATGTAACCAAAAAACATTTAAACATTGAAAAATGAAAACAAATGTACATCTATACTGAATTTCTCAAGTATTAATTTAGCCTTAAATGAATAAGAGATCAGGTAACATGCCTGCATAAAGAGCGGGGAATCTTTCATCCTGATAGATTACTGTTTTTTAGGCTGAATGGATTATGGCACTGTGCCCTGCATCGAGACATATAAGAACTTGTAAGACTTGTACATATTTTTACTAAACAGAGAAATATATTTAAGACAATATGTTGAACTAGAGCATGATAAATAAACTACTGGTCTATATTAGGCTGCTGTCGTGCTCCAAGATAATAGATATAGGTACACAAGTATTCTTTAAATTAAGCCTGCCAGGGTGGGGGGATAGGGGTTGCTACACCTGGTGTATACTCTGCCAACAGTGTCCTGCCACGGGTAAAAACTTCCGCATATGCTAAAAACTAAAAAGGATTTAATAACAAACCTTGATAGTGTATTGTGTTGATTTGTGATCCTGTTATTTCTGTTCCATCATCACTAAGCAATGATATCCCTAAAGCAGTTACACTGAAAGGGAATGCCAGAGGTGCAGACATTGGAGACTTTGCCAGCTTTATAAATCTCTGGTCTACAAGACAAAAAGGTACTGTGATTGTCAGGCTTACTAAATGGATTAAGAAATTTATGAATAACTTATCTCCTGCATACACACTCCACAATATAACTAGGATAGATGGAGTGTAGATTCTAAGAACATGATGGATTCATTCTTACCTTTAGAAATACCCTTATCTTATTGCTTACTGGGTTTATTATCTGAGGCCATGGTGAATTTACACGTTGTAAGGATGTAAATTGAACTTGACAGGAAAGCATAAGAAGTGTCTAACATTATATCAACAACAAAAAATTACTGGAAATCTCTGCATACTTTCGGCACTGAGGAAAAACTAAACAATGTCTTAAATCCCAGATGCTAGAGGTTGGTAGCACCAATACTGCCTTGTTTTTCTAAGAAAAGGAACCCTCTCAGTTATTTGTTTGTTATGAGGAAAGTGCAAAACATATTTCAACTCCCAGTTGACAACGTATACCTTTTCCACAAATTAGGACAGATCTCGTAAGTAAACTAACGATGGAATGCAGGATATAAGATGCCAGCGCAAATAGAACCACTTCATATAAAGCCAATGCAAATATATCTTACTTTCTCTACCTAAGCAAAAGAAAGTAATTCAGATTTGAATTCACTACAAAGAAAATAGTCCAAATTTTTTTCCTTCCTAGTTTCACCACATAGTAACTTCAGAACTTCTATGCAATTCAAATATCTAATACATATGACATCACAAATTTGTACTTTAAATGCACACGACAACTAATTGGTATATACCTTCATTTCACAGCATCTTAATTCACTTCCAAATTGTTACTAATTTCCATATCTAATTTTCAATAACTATTTAATGCTATTACAAGAAATATCTGAGGCTGAAATAGAAATTTGAAGCTCTTTGCCCATTCCTTAAATGTTAAATCCACATACCCTCTTGCACCATCAACCATCTTTACCCAAGCAAACATTAATGGATAAAATTGGCATGGAACATATCGTAATAGATATAATCTGTACATAAACTCCTTGAGCATAGATTTGTATAAGTTATGCATGTAAACCTTTGATTGTTTTATTAGCATTCCATCAATAGGAATATTATGTTATCTGTCCAAACTCCAAAATGCATATTTTATAAGCTTTTACCATACTTCTCAGATGAAAAAAAAATAAAAAAATTGGAGAATAAATACTCTTATTTCAACAGAGATAAACATGGGATGGATGTAACCGAGAAGACAATCTATCGACAACCCTGAATATGATAAACTATGACTCTGTCCTAACAAATGATACCAATCTTCAATGTAATGAAAAGAAGGGCCAATAAGATATTCAAGAAAGCAAGATCAATCTAAAGATTCCCAGATACAAAGGAAATGGTAAAACGTCAAGACGGCCTTAGACAAGTATAGGTGTAAAACATATAAAAACTCAATGTCAAACAAAAAAACGTCATGAGAGCAAAAATGCTGAGGACAAGAATGGTGAGGTAACCAACTTATGCACAAGTAGGTATAATAAAAGCAGGATTACAAATTTAGCCAATGCAGAAGAATTCACTTCATCGCATGGGCACCTTCCTTGTATATGCCAAAATGTAAAAAGTGTCAAACAAACCTGATTTAGCTTCAAGCACAAGACGGATAGTAACAGCATGGGCCCAATTGATTCCCAGAGCTGCAACAAGATGAGATCCATATCTTGTGGGATCATCTATATTACCATCTCGAATTGGTCCTGCACATGATAGTTTCATATCGTGTTACCAACTTGAAGCAGAAGATTCCATATTGTAGTTATGCCATTATACCTTGGAAAGAATACCGGGAGACATCATCAAAGCTTTGAGATCGTACTTGGTTAGTCATTACAACAGGAATGCGTGAAAACTCTGCAAGTGACCTGGACGTTTTGAATGAACAGTATCACTTGAGCAGCAGAGACAGTCATCAAAGAAAAGAAGTTTCACAAAACTAAGAGAACTGATAAGAGGATTAATTTCTCACTTAATAAAAGATATATGCCAACCCAATGAATGTTGTCGTGGAGGATCCTGTTCATATTCCCTGAATAAAAACATCATGTCAATATCTACACTAGGCCAGTGACTGCTCCGCTGGAATAACAGGTTAAAATAAGAAAATTAAGTCAATAACTGATAGAAACAACTAGTATTACCCTTTTCCCAACTCACCACTTGTTGAGGTGTCAAAGAAATGCAAAGGTTTAATTATATAGGTTCGAAATTTCATCCAAATTACATAAACCTGTATCTGAAAAATTAATAAATAACTCTAACAAATAATAGTAGTGAATTAAAGAAAAGGATCTCTTTGGTAATATATTGATTAAATCCACTGTTGAAGAGTAAACTTATATATATTGAAGCAATTAAATCATGCACTAGAGTAAACAGATTTTTAGAACACCGTAATTGCATTTACTATAAGCAAGATCAACCAGCAAATGTTAGCATGAGTGATTTCTTTGGCCATGCCCAGAGAGGCTGCAAAATATTCAAATAGTGGTCCCTTTTCCTTCTGCACTTCCCCCTCCCCCAAAGAAGCTCACGTAACTAAAACTTATATCTGGCCAACACAGAAAAAGTGTGCAGAATTCTAGTTGCTTTTAACACAGTCAATCTATCGTGGAAAGCAGAAACAGTAAACTGTCAAATACATTCACTCATATACAGTGTCATAATTATTGGACTTACCCTGAAACAAGAGCTGTCATGCTATCAACTATGAGCAACTTCACTTGGTGTTGAAGCAGTGAAACTTTGATTTGTTGCAAGCTGGTAAAAAGATAATTAACTTGTGATTCAGAATTCAACTATAATAGGCTCAAGTTCTTTACCCTAACCTGAGCAAATAAATAGGATAGAGTGACAAAAGGCTGCTATGAACTTTAAATCCATGAATACTAAATACACTAAAATTTGAAATCAATAATAAACCCTTCAATAAACTTTTTTTGGTGCTTGATTTGTTTTGTCATCAGAAAGTGATTTGACTATAGAAAATTAAAATATTAGTTGGAAAGTTACCGCTTATCGTCTTTGGTGATTTGTTTGGATGGGAGCCACAAATATATGATTTTGACGGTCATAAAATTTCTATCTTAGACATGAGAAATTATTTTTTAGCCTCTATGTTCTTGGAAATAACTGATTCACCCATTAGGCATTCTAATGTATTTTTACTATTCATGGGGAAAACCGTAATCAATTATCGTTACACCTCTAAGTAAATTCAGAGAGTGATGCAGGCCGCAAAACTAGGATCCTACCAGCCATCTGCAGTATAAATGAGACATTCTTTGTTGAGACACAGAACACTATAAAGTAACAGAAGGTATAAATGCCAGACAACTATGCTATATACCTCCTGTGCCATGCCTTCCATGTGAAATACTTCTGGAAAACTGTTAATGCCAATTTCTATCAACCTGAGAAGCGCAGATCAAAGACTTGTACAATTTCCATTTCTGATTAAAATTTAGGAAATAATATCATACACATGAAACAAAAGAAGAAAATATCATAAAGACTTTCCTTATGTACCTTTTTGAGCTAAATTTAGATTCTACATCAATATATATCACTCGCGCATCTAAGCCTCCATGACTAGAAGGTAGTGAGGCCAGTAATGAAAGCTTGAGGCAAAACTGCAACCAAAACAATGAATGACAGCAAATCAGTTGACCATATCAGATATCCAACTAACAAAATATATACCTAGCACATGTTTGGTACTTTAGTTATGATGATCATGGATGTTAACTTCTTTCACCGCGATTCACACAGAAAGGGAGTACTATTTTTTTTTGTTGCTCCGAGTACAAGCTACCAAAGAGTCATGCTTTGTGTCTAAACACATTCATCATGCCATGCCAGTCATGTCTTGTCTTTGATAAGGTGTAAAACTTTCTCTAAAGCTAAAGCTGAGAAAAGAATGTTCAAGAAAAACAGATTCCAAGTCTAACCACAATGCACGTAAACTTTGAAGCTATGAAAAGGCTAAGAAGATTTGCCTCAGTTCATGGAATGGAACTGAATGGATCATTTAATATTTTATTAAGCATGTGATGGAACGTCAGACTAAACCTAATCCCTATGGATGCAACACAATGCCAGTATCAGTGAATGGATAACACCTACCAGCACAATGATAACAGATGTAGGTGCAAATGTCAACACAAGAATCAGGAATAGGAAACAATTATCTTTTCCATGGACTCATATGAGTGTCAATGAGAAGGACAAAAAGAACATATTGTTTTAATGATAAGAAATTAAGAACAATGAAAAACATTAGCAAGTAACAACTCAAGAAAACTGGCAACATGATATACTCACCAATCAATCCTAATATATATAGTCATTTTCAACAATTTAAAAGGCCATTTTGTCATTTCTCACCACCTTGACTGAGCATTTTGGCCTCCCTTCTGTGTTTGAAGATCTCCTTATATTGAACAATATCTCTGCCCTAATGCTTTCTCTACTCCTTGTTTCGTGCACCAGCACACAAACTCAAAGAAAAATATATCTAAAACAGCTTTACCTCTTGTTTTCCTAGTGACCCGTAGTTTCTTATTGTGCATTCATCTTAATCATCATTTCTAATAATTTCATTTATGCGTCCATATTAGCACCCTCATGGAGTTCATGAATTTTATGCCATGTTTTCACTATGTTGACTGTAAGGAGTATCCTTAGAAAACAACCACGGAAAGCGTCAAGTCTCCCCAATTGAAGACAAATATAACATTAATTTACAAAAAAGGAGAGAAGCCTCAAAACATCTGCCAAAGAGGGAAGCAAATAAAAATAACTGACAATGTAATCAAGTATGAGACCAAAGATTTAATTAAAATCGAGCACCCTTAGTTCTCATACTTGTGTTTTGCCAATTCCTGCAGGACCAACCAACTCCGTTAAAACACCAAACGGTATTCCTCCGCATAAGGCTGCATCTAACCCTTTCAGACGTGTGGGAAGATGGCCAGCCGAGTACTCATTTTGAATACATTGCTCCAGCAGTGATAGAGCCTAGAAGCACAACTAAACAAACACTTTTAAGTATAAACAGGTATAAAAAATGACAAAGCCTTCTCTTATTCAATTAGCAGGACAATGAGCTCAATATTACAGTTGGGTACACCTTACAGTTTGATACGGTGGACAGGATATTTCACTGATGCGGGCTACTGCAGAAGTTACTTCTGCCAATCCCACATCTAAATATTCCATCAACTCAAATTCGGTTAATGATAACACATCCTGAAAAGCAAAAAAATCAAAAGCTAACAATCTCTCTGGATCTTTAACTTCGATATTGGATCTAACATCTTAAATTAGCTGTAATCGTAGACTTGACAGAGTGTACAAACCATGCACAGGTTAAAGAAAACACTCAAAAAAGAGCAGCTTTCCAATCTTTAAATATATCAGAAACTGAAAAAGGCATTTATAGCTGAGGCCATGGAGAAGCTAGATAAAAAAGTCCTATCTCAGCAGCAAAGCTAATAATGAAAGCTGTGTGACTGTGTCTATTACCCTATACAGTCGAGCATGTCCCCCAAAGAACAGAAAAGGTGACCATATAATTACTGCCATTCTCTAAATCATCTATTCCCAATTCTAAGTCCGATGAGGAATCCTCAATAACTACACACCAAGAGTGCGTAAATTTCCAGCGTGGATGAATAAGCCTTTTTCAATCCACAAATCCACTAATATTGTTTCTTACAAATGAAACACACCACCAATCAAAATTATTTGCCTGAAAACCCAGCAACTAAGTTATTCAAAAGAATCAAAACATAATCAAATCTGTGTGGTTCATTACGTCCTATAAACTTACCAAATCACTTAATTATCAAAAACAACATTATAGGATACAGCTTCAATAACAGCAAATAATCAAAAGGATTAGATACCTTGGCAGTAATCATGTTGCGAGCAACAAATATATTCGCTATTGATTTGGGCAGACGCATCTCGCTAATCAGCATGTTCGCCATCACCCTCCCTCAAAAAAGAGGATATCACAGACGTTTGACGAAATGCCTCAGACAAAAATAAAGAGTTTTGAAAAGTTATTTATTTTTGGCGGTAAAGTAGTGAAATCACTGAAATAGTATTTGACTTTTGAGTCGCTTCAGTTAAATAAATTGAGTGAGTCTATAGTCCCTTTATCATCAAGCGGCCCATATCATTCATTAGTCTTTGGGCCAGACAGAAAAGCCAGTATTAATGGGCCCAAAACAAATGCCGAACTGAGTTCAATAGTTTTAATCGGTGGAAGATGGCATATAAATATGATAGTTTCAGTTAGAGCCCATGCTAGATATGAACAGACATACAGTATATCAAGTAAAATTTGAAATTGGCAGAAGATGGATGACATATAATAATGGATTTCTTCAGTTATTGGCGTTTGCTGCGACGTTAACGTTTACAACATTTAGATCTCTAAATACACCTTATCAGTTTGGTTTGGTGCTTTGCATTTCAGAGTTAAATAAGTTACGTTTGAAATAAGTTATTATTAGACGAACAAAATTATTAATTGTATTTGGACTTTCAAACACTATAAATACATTAAACACTGAGTAACCAGATATATACATAATTTTTTGAAACTGATATTTTCACATAAAAAATTAATATTTCCACATGATCTCTTCCAGCTCCATACGAGTAAGACTCATGTTTAACATGTGAAAATATCAGTTTCGATAATTTTATTTATAGATGTGGTGTATATATGTTGATTAGTCATATAACATCAATAGAACAAAAATATATTTCAAATTTCATGTACATTTACACAAATAGAATATTTAAATATTTTCAACTTGGTAAATATTTAGTTATTTACTTAGTATTTAATATGGGTGTTTACTCAAATGTATGCAGGGTTAGCATGCATAATATTTTCCTTATGTCCAACTTTTTATCTCATCAATTACTAAATTTAGTAGAATCGGTGTTTTAAGTTGTATCTAGTTCGAATTAATTAATGTTTTGAGTGTGTGGTTGGTCCACTAACACCTGTCAAGCATTACGAGACCACAACTCTAATTCATGGGTCTACCTTATTTATTTTAACAATCACGGTACCCACACAAGGCACGAATAAATTTATATAATTAATGTGGGAAAAAGTCGACTAGATTCTTATATTTTCTATTATTATTTCTTCTGATTTTCCATACTTAAGTTGCCAATTCAAAACTACAAAACATTGGTTATGTTTGTTTACAAATATTATAATTTTGAGATTATAATTTTAACATTATTAATCTTAAGATTTTATAATTCTGATATTATAATTATAATGTCATTTTATAATCTCCCAAATCTAAATTTGAAAACAAACAACACTTAAATTAATAGTCTTATATCAAAAATAATCTTTACAAACAAACATAGTCATAGACAATAATTAAATTTAAGGAGACACCGTACCACAATCAACATCACTAGTAGATTCGCAAACAGACTGAAAAGCCCATGAAAACCAAGTACGCTTTTTGGTCCGGCCACTACCTCCTCCCATGTTTTTTTTTATAAATAAAATATTACTACTTGTGGGTTGAACACAAGACTTGTAAGTAAATAAATAAGAGTTCAAACTAACTAAGCTACAACAACTATTTATTTTTAATGCAATCTTCAATATATTTTAACTATAATTGAAAATTATAATTAAGATATGTAGTTAATGTAGGTAATTAATTAATAATACTAATTTATAATACTATTAAAATTTTAATTGATTGAGATATGTAGTTAATAATTTCAAAGTATAAAACTATTAAACTAACAATTATTAGTTTAAGTTAGATAATATAATTATAAAAATTTAAAATTATCTATATATTAGTATTAATTACGATTATTTATTATTTTAAAAGTTAAATAAATTATATTAATTTTAAAGAATCAAATTTGATTATATATATTTTGAATTACTAGCAATATATAATCCAGATCAACCACTAATTTTTAGATTGTAAGTTCAAAATCAGTAACACAATAATATAGATAATTTATCCCTTAATTATGCAATCCCCTACTTATTGTAGTACATTTTGAAAGTAAATCAATCATTATCCCTTAATTATGCATTCCCCTACTTATTTGGAAAGTAAATCAATCATTATCCCAAATCATGCCTTTCGTAATAATATCTAAAATTATAATACTATTAAAATTTTAATTGATTGAGATATGTAGTTAATGTAAGTAATTAGAATTATTGTTTATTATAAACTATTTTATTATTTTTAATATTTATTATTATTACTATTTTTGGTGTATCAAGATTTTACAAAAAAATAAAATAAAATAAAATAAAAAACCCGCGGGCCGGGCCGGCCCAACCCGAGCCACGGACCGCACAATAACAGTCCGTCAAAACCCGGGCCATTTCGGCCCGGCTCGTCCGTTTGCCAGGTCTAATCACTAGTGTTCCAGTAAAAGGTTGAAGTTGCCACCAGTAAGCCAAATTTCTAAACATAGAACTAAGAACTGAGATCTTTGTTTGAGCTCCTGTCAGACTCTCAAAATTGAGAAATTTCTCAAATTTTAATAATTCATATATATGTTAGAACCCATTAAAAAAACACGAAAAATAATAGCTACAATTACAATCATATAAGATACTTTTCTCTCTCTTTAACAGAAGATTGAAATTTATTCTTTTATTCTTCTAAGGCTGGAATTCAAAGATGTATGATTGTTTAGTAACTTACATTATTGAGCATAATATTTTTATAACTATCAAAAATAAGACTATAATGCAACAATTTAAAGTTATGGAGTCTCGAAAAATGTTATTATAAACAATATATATATATACATATATGTGTGATTACTATTTAATTTTGTGATTTATTGTATTGTGTTTTTATTTTTTATTAAAAAAATTCTTTAAATTTAACCCCATCAAACTAAAGGGCTGGATCCGCACTTGCCTCTTGGCTTATTATATTCTCTAGCTGCTTTATTGAATCCTTCAAAAAAAAGATAAAAGCATGCATGCAATTATCTAATGATGGAGTATATTAATGTGTGCATATATACCAAAGTCTTGTATTGTTCATATATTCAAATCCGAGTGAAGGGGAATCTTGTTGATTTTATTTAAACTCGTCTGTATCAATTTGATAGCTCAAAATTAAATTTTATTGTATTAACTAATTTTCAGTTCTTGCATGTTCCAAATCATAATTATTCATTGTGATATATATTTAATATATTGATGGTGACAAAACCCTCCTAGTTAAGTCCCTTGAACACAACCAGTTTCTTTGTCAGTAATAGGTCAAATTACTCCACAAGATACACAGACACAGTGCTTCCTTTGATAAGAATCGGTCTAAAGATTAGCTTTTTATCACCTACAATGCCAAAATAAATAAATATAGTATGAATTTTGAATGGATTCCTCTAGTTTTTTTTTTTAATATATCATCAGACAATACGAAAAATCCAAGTTCGTTGGATTTGGTCATTAATTAATTTTAGTATTAAGTTGTGTTATGTGGATCTGGTGGGGTATTTGGACCGCGATTAATATGGGATTCATATCATGTTAATCAAATATAGATAGATAGATAGATTGTATTTATTTATTTATTAAAAATTTTGCTGAAATCTTAACATTCTTGAATTTGACAGAGATGGATTTACGAGTAATTATTTTACCATTAAACCAAGAGAGCATTGATATGTATGCAATTGGTTCATGTATGTATTTGGCTCTCTTAACTCTTTTGTTGACTTAATCCTTGATGAAAGATAGATGAGAAGTATTCATCATAACCTAATGATGTGTTAACACTTTTCCTATTAGACTCCTCATATTTGATTGATACATATATGTTTTAATAGCTTATGGATGTTGATTTAAACTGTAATTCAATTCTTAGTATTTCCTATTTAAAATTAATTGATTGCCAAGGGTGATTTAATTAATTTATACCTTTGAATTGCATCCATCCGACGCATGAATATGTCACATTTTCAAGTCTCATGCTTACAAGTAGACGGACCTGCACCTGCCGAGATGGGTTGGCTTGTCATCCATTTCTCTAAAAAATGTTAATTAATTTGTTTTTTAATCTCTCTCTCTAAAGTGTTTAAGGAGAATGTGAGTTATCAAAATAGAGTAATGCTACAGTCTACTGACACAAATTATTTTATAAATTACTGATGTGGTATATTTTATCTCAGCATATTGATCAACAAATTGTTTCAATGTAGTCTTCGATCCCATACAATATGCTTAGGTGGAATATACCACATCAACAAATGTCCAATACTTTGTTGCACCAATAGAATATACTCTTTTCGTCCAATTTTATGTATAATTGATTTTTTATAATTAAATTGATCATATTTAGAAATAAAAATTATTATTAAGTCTATTAGATATAAGTACAAAATGAATATCATAAGAAAGAACATCAAATATACTATCAAAGTCAATTTATTTGATTTTAAAAAATTTAATATATTTATTTAATTATTAATTTTATAATTAATCAATTTGACCTTAAAAAGTAAGTAAAGGCAAAGAAGCAAAGTATATTGTAGTTGAAGAATTTATAATTCATGAAGTTGTTGAATTGTTGCTGTCGAAACAGATTCCTTGAATGGCTGATGGGAGTGGAATTATGATTATTCTTATAGAAAATTATTATTTTCACAATAAAAATTTTATTTAATATTTTTATATAACCTTACTTATTTATGTTTATATGGGGGAAAACTAATGAGTGAGAATTAATAAATACTCTAACCTACTCATCCATTGTGGCCGGGTCTGACTACAAGCCACAAGGACTTATTTTCTGGGTTTTACGTTGTTGAAAAAATAAAGTAATTAAGTGGGAACGCCATTGAATCATATATATATATATCTTCCTCTTTCGGTCATTTTCACCTTTGAATTAACTAATAATATTGTTAAAAGAAAATGGTGATAAAGATCAAAAGTACGAGTTCTAAACTTTAGTGTACATGTTCATATTTTGGTATTTCATTTCGTTTCTTGAAAAGGTAGGTAATCATAAGTTCAAATGTTGAGTAGTTGGATAATCAATCTTTCTTTTAATTAATAAGACATTGTTTAAGAGTTTTTTTTAATAACGAGGAGAAGAAAATAGAAAATTAATTTCGTTCCGATTTTTGCTTGGGGGTTTAAGATATATAGAAGGGAAAGTAAAGTAATTTTCTTTCCAGTTGATAGTAGAATTTTTTTAAAAAAAGAATGAAAAAAAGGGGGTGTTATTTTTTATATTCTATATTATTATATCAAGGGAAAAATCTACACTTTTTTTTATGAAATAGGGAAATATAATACTCCTATAATAATATAAAAACAAAATGGATGGTTAGGAATACACCACGAATATATATATATATCAGGCAGTTTGAAAAAGGCTAAGAAGAAGTCAAGGCTCG
Organism: Panax ginseng; assembly: GCA_020205605.1. NCBI lineage: Eukaryota > Viridiplantae > Streptophyta > Magnoliopsida > Apiales > Araliaceae > Panax > Panax ginseng. The sequence continues at coordinate 9,726,925 of CM035138.1, read as the reverse complement.
TGTATTGACTATGGGTTCTTTTTGCTTTTTGGAGGATAAGGTTCATTTATTATATTATTATTACTATTATATATGTACTGGCACTGCATACAATAATAAATTAATTACAACCAGCAAATAAAAATAATAATAACAAATAAATTACTACTACTACATGGCTACATTGATCTCTATTTGTGAGCAAATATGTTATGTTCGCTGGACATAGACCGACATTCCATTACAAAGTAGTACGTATAAGCTCCAATCACATTATCTTAAATAATTTATCTTCTGATATATACTTTCAAATTTCAATGATCGAAAAGCGAGTTGATCATAACCTAAGATCGAGTAAAGTAAATAATGGCAAGAAGAAATAATTATTTATTTTAATGTATGTGACACATTTATTTATGCATGCATGCATGTGTGTAACTATATTTATTTAAAAGTGGAGGGAGTAATACAAATTTAATTAACAAATATTATACGATACTCTTATTGTAATCCTCATCTGAGGCAAAATAGTAAGTCACTAATAGCTAGTATATATGAATTTAGTATTTAATCTCACCCTGACCAGCTGACCTCAAATTATATGAACGTATAGATGAGGTACGTGGCGCATACAAGTTCTAACAGTCTTTCTTATCATTAGAATTACAAGGAAAGTAACAATTAATCAATCTATTTTAACTCCCATTGCCGAATCTAGCTAGTTACTTCATATATCAACTTATATAAGGTGGATTTGTTTATGCATGCTTTTCTCATAATATTCTTGGAAATAACTAATGGATACATGCATGCATGGTTCTCTAGACAATATCATATATATATATATATATATATATATATATATATATATATATATATATATATATATATATATATATATATATATATATATATACACACGGAGAATATCAAGTGCATACCCTTTTATTTAACATATCTTGTTCGCCACCCTTAGCGACGGTTCGGTCCGTTGCGTATATCAGAGAATCGTCGTCTTAACTTTTAGCGACGTATCGAACCGTCGCCATAATATATAAACTGTTTTATCTAGTGTTTTATAGCGACGGATCAAATCCTTGGCCCGTCACTAAAAGTGGTGAACATGGTATGTAAAATAAAAGAATATGCACTAGAAACGGACTGTATATATGTGTCTCTATGTGTGTGTGTCCTCTCCTAGTCTTCTTCCAATTTTGGAGTCCCACTTTGTACAATTCACATTAGTTAGTGTGTGTGTGTGAGAGAGATCGAGAGGGGGTGTGTGTGTGAGAGAGAGAGATCGAGAGTGTGTGTGTATATATATAGGGTTTTTATCTATGACAATCGGTTGCCACGAATACTATTCAACAATCATAATTTACATTGTTAATCTCAATATTGAATGACATGGATTAAAGGTAAGTCGCTACAAGTTGTAGCGACAAAACAATAACTTATAGCAGCAGCCGAAATGATAAGATTAATTGGCCCCTATTAAATTAATTTCCTACTGCTACAACATGTACGTAGCGGCAGCCCCTTTTACCCATATATTAATTTCTAACTCCCAATTATTAATTGATATATTGTTTCATTTTATAAAATTTAATAATATATTATTATTATATATTTATCCTAAATATATTATATATCTAATTTAATATGAATGATATGATAATAAAATTAGGAAGGTAATTGTATGAAATTATTTTATTTTGTAAAAGTTTTTAAAAAACTGAATTTTTAGAACAAAATAATTTGATAAAATTATTGTACAAAAATTATTTTGAACAAATTATTTTGTATGTAACAAAGCAATTATGCGAACATACAAGACAAAATTAGTAGTACAATTGTTGAAGTGCATTAATTATAAATTAAATATAGGCTCTCTTTATCTAAAGTTGAAGATAGGTAGGTAGGCAATTAGGCAGCTAGGCTTAAAATTAATAAATGTTTTTGCATGAACTCATATATATATATATATATATATATATATATATATATATATAGGGGGAAATGATATTTTAAATATAATTTTAATATTTTATATATATATTTTTTCACATAAATATGAGACTTATTTTATTTTTTTAAGAGAGAAGATCAAATAAAAATATCAGAATTACAAAAAAAAAATAGTATTGTCCTATTATATTATATGTATCCATTTTCCGCGTTCATGGAACGAACTATATTTGGCCGGCCACTCTGACACTATCCTCATCAATTATATCTGTAACTATACAATATATGACCAATTGTATTTATTTGACATAACAACTTAAAAATTCTAGTTAGGCCATATGTTAGATTAGATAATCTAATATAAGATGTAAACTCTAAACTTGTAATATGAGTATGATATCATTGAAAATAAGACAATTATAAAAAAAGTTCAAAAAATTAAACCTCAAAAAAATAATTTTGTATAATTTTAATATATTTTTAATGAACTCTATATTTGATAAATTATATTAATTATTATTTTTGCAAGTTATTTTTTTGAATTATCTTTAATTGTTAGAGTGATCACCCTCAATAAAAATCCTAGATACGTGAGGAGATGATATCACTGGATGATGTGATGTGTCCCCATGAGTGTGAGTATGAGTAGTATATCAATGTTTTCGTATCCGAATCGGTTATCGAACCGAAATAGTTATCGAATGGATGAATTACTAGTTTAATCAGTAGTAAAATGGTTATTGATCCAATAACGTCATAAATATATAAAAATATAATATTAATAATTAATAAAATTTTAAAAATCTCATTATTTATGAGCTAAAATATAATAAAATTGAATTACAATATTATTAAAAGTAGTTCATTTTAATGTTAAAAAATTTTTGGTACAAAAAAAAAACAATTTATCGGATCAATTTAATCGATTTTACCAATTGAACCACCAATTTAACCGATCAACCTTTGGATTTTGGCCAAACTAATTTAACTGAACCAAACAGATCGGACCGAATATAAAATCGATTTTGGGTTGAACCGGCTGGTACGGACCTGGTCTGAAAACAGTGGGACATAATACATGGTAAGCATCTTGACCTCCGGGGTTATATAGTTATGACTCATCCATGAATAGATGTACTTGCAGAGGAAGCAACTACATCGATTTTATTCTCCTCTACAATGTATACTAGAATTCCCACATTTGGGTATTTTTGCACTTAGAGGCTCCCACTTGTTAAAATATAAAATCAGCCCCACTGTCCACTGATTGTAGATAAATAGGTACTTTGGGACGGCTAATTTCTTAGAAACCATTTGAAAATACTCCCACAGCTCTACTACTCTCTTCTCCTTTCCTCCTTACTGGTCTTATTGTGTATCTCTTTCTCTTCATTTTGATAGAGAAAGAGACTATAAACCATGGTTATTTTCTGACCATCCATCATATCTGATTTCTGATATCTTTTTTCTTCTTCTCTTCTATAATTTTACTTTCATTTGTTTACATACAAAAACTAAAATACTCTAATTCTTCTTCTTTTTCTTTGTACCTTCAATTTTCTTCCCTCCCCCCCCCCCCCCCCTTCTTCAGCTCTTTAATTCTCTGTTTTTTGTTTTGAAATAAGTCTATAGATAATCTGTTTCTTTAACTATTTCTTCACGGATTCACCCAGAATCACTCTTCTTTTTAATAGATATTGATCCAGCTTCTTCTTTTCTTGATATTGATCAATTGATGGCAACCATTTCCTCCACTCCCTTGAACAATAATAAAAAAAGCTTTCCTCCAAAGAGGGGCCAAATCAAAGCTCAAATATTTGAGAGCTTGGCTGCGACCGTATCCTCAATGGCCTCAAAAGCAGGGGAAGCACTCGGCAGAATCAGAGAAGGCGGCGGCACCTCTGCGCCTGCAAGCCCAGCGCCGAGCTCTTACAACTTCTATGGCTAATTATCATTATCACTATCACTATCAGATGGAGATTGTGCTATCTCAATTTAGTGTATCAGATTCCTCTTTAGGCCGTTTTCCACTGTATGATATAATAAAGGGTAAGGGTGTGTGTGGTATAAACAGATGCTGTCTGTTATAATCTGTTGTTTTAGAATCAAAATAAAAGTCTTCCTTTGTGTTGTTAATTGGGTAGATTTTATGCAGGAATTGAAGGGGATTTCTTAGTGATTAGTTGTTGATATTCCTGTATTTGCTAGGTGTTTTAAATCAGCAGTGTGGTATCTTACTTTTAGCTACTTCTTGAGTAGATGATACTCTTGTAGGAAGTGTTGTATGGTGGTGGTGTTTGATTTTCAGTTGTCTTCCATTTAGTGCATATGGCTTTGTGTATAGTATAATATTATCTATTGTGTTAATGAAGTTGATTTTGTTTTTGTGACAAGTATTGTTTAAATCTGATGAATTTGATGTTTGGTTTGGAATTGGGATTGATATATCTGGTGGGCTGCTACTTTTAGTTGGCTTGGTTTTAATCTTGAAATTTATTCATTGATGAGATTATATGTAATTGGTGAGTTTTATAATCTCACATATTTTGGGGGAAGCTTGAGGGATCATAAACTTTTTGATTACACAAAATTCTCACATGGTTGAAAGAGAGATTGGATAAAACATGACAAGAAGTGGGCAAAAAGAGAGTTTGGGTCCTATTAAGGTCAAGATCTTCTCCAACGTCCCAATCACGTAAGACGTCTCGATCCTCGCGACATGAGAAACACGATAAACACTATGAAACTTGGCGAATTTGGGCCGGATCACGGGGATAAATTCGAGACGTGAGAGTTAGTATACGTGTTCACAAGGCTAACAATGGAGGATGTAATGTCTAGTGTATTGAGAGTGATGATAATTCTCAGTTGTGTGTATGTGAATATGAATGTGTATGTACCTGTTTGTGAAGACTTAGTTGATAGGTTGTACTCTCTTTTTTGCCATCTGTACCACCCACTACCTACGACACCCCACGATATGATGGATTATCTTGATCGAAAGGTTGTATACCCACTTCTTTTTGGTATCGCTGTTTGTCTTGCGTCGGTGACTATAATCCCATCCACATTAATGCATGGCGGTGTCTTAGTCAACCGTCATGCTTTTTCATCATTCTGAAGTCAGTAATAGATATTAAAAGATCAATGGGTTAGTCCATGAACCAATTCCGGTTTTATAGGATTAAATAAGTAATATGGTGATTGTACCCATTGGCTTTCGAGGTTCAATAATGAAGGCCAATAGATTAATTAAATAAGTAAACCCAATTTGCTTCGGCCAAAGAGGGAAATATCATGACCCAACATTGCCCCCTAGTTTTTGTTGAACAGAATGTTTAATGAAAACTATAAATTAATGGTCTATGATATTTTACTAAAGGTCCATGATGAGTAAGTAATCGAAAAGGTATCCTAAGCATGGTTTATGAGATGAAATGAGAGGACAGGAGGCCCAAATCGAAAAGGCCTCATTCGATAAATATCTGGACCTAGAACCGGACGCTTCCCATTCAAATTCTAAATCATTACTAACATTTAATGTGCCGGCCTTGTACAATCGTAAAAATCACAAGATAAAAGATAAACTTTACTAATTTTGACAGTTTTACCTGCCAATTTGAACTTTGAACCTTTGAGCTTTCTCCTTCTCTCCAGAACTTCTTTCCCTCTCTCTGCGAAATCTCAAAAATGGTGGTCCCGAATACCAACCAGTTCTCTCCTCGAGTGACTCCCATTAACACCGCTTCCCCAATCCAAACCCCGATCATCAGGTTCGAGTTCAAATCCTCAGTCCACGTGAACCATGGGGAAGAATCCGCCATCGATACCTCTCTCCGTCACCTATCGACTTTTTAGGATGAAGAACGCTTTCTCACGCTAATACCCCCATCACATTTTAAGGAAGGCGAGATACGTATCCTCCTGGGACTCGCATTATCGATTTCAATATGTACGCAACAAGGGCTCCTGCTCCCGAAGAACGCATGTACCATCGATCGGATGGTTGGGTCGCCATGCCAATTACTTTTCTCGAAAAGGGGATACGCCTACCCCTTCATGCCTTCGTCGTTACCCTCCTAGGGTTTATAGGAGTGGGATTTGCCCAGTTGGTTCCTAATTCCTATATCCACATTCGGCATTCATTGCCTTCATCACGGCCAGGGATTCCTCCTCTCATTGACATCTTCTTCACCCTCTTCTCACCAAGAAATCCGAGAGAACGAGGTTTCAAAATGTTGAGCAAAGCGATCTCCTCGACCCAACGCCAAATTTGAGAAGAGACCCACGATGGATACCCTTGACAACAAGGGTTGGCACGAAAAATGGTTTTTGTTATAGGACCCAAAATCTCTTCTCTTCCTGATTGGACTATCTCTGATCGAATTTCTACTAACTTTGGAGATATCCCCGAAGTGCGTGTGAAGGAAATGGCAAATTTTTTGAAGAAGATTCCTCCGAAGGAATGGAGTTTTCAGACTTCCGACTAAGCAAGCTCTGGTTATATGACCATAAATGTAAGTTCCGAACAACTTTGTAAATACGCTTTTTTGAGATATTTAAGTGATATGGGTTCCGATACATGGTTATTTGCGTTGTCTTTGATCAAACCAACTTCTTCTAAGTAAAAAGAGTTGGAAGACTTTTTGGCAGGGGAGATTATGGATGCAAGTGAAGAGCCTCCGATTGAAGAATCTCCCCGAGCTGATCCCCCCGTCACCGATCCACCCACTGTTTCTCCTCAGAATGACGAACCCCAAATTGATGAACCCATCGTTCCTGAAGAATCTCTCAGACTTCGTCGAAGGAAAAGAGCCGCCAAGAAATCCAAATCCACCCAGCCGAAAAAAAATCCTGAAAGCGATCCGGAAACAATTCCAAAAGCAATTCCACAAGCAAAACCTTCATCTAACCCTAGTTCTGTACCTTCTGAATCGGTTCCGATTAAGAGAAGCCTGCTTGACATACCTCTACACGATCGGGCGAAGGTCCTCCGTGCTAAAAAGCTGAGGACAAAGATTACTCCATTGACTGCCGAGGAGCTCCGAGTTCCATCGTCTTCGACTGACATTCCCCCAATAGTCCCAACGGGAATTCAAGTGCCTGATGATGAACTGGTCGAATCTATCCCCGTCCTATCTAGGAAAAGGAAACAACCATCGACACGACCATCCGTGTTCATCCTCTACTCCTCACCACCATTCACGAACCTAATCTCGCTCGATCTCCTCTCCTGGAAAATATATATACTGGATCCGCCTAACTCGCGATCGACTGTGCCTTCTCCTCTAAGTCAGTCAACCTCTGAATTTTCAGCATAATGCTATGGCCTCTCCAACCATGTGGCCTCGATTTAATGCCAACTTTCCTTTTCAACTGTTTGACGCTTTCGTCCGTGAGACCGATGACCATCGATTTGGGAACAGTTCGAACGGGGATTTGCTTAACGAAGGCATGAGCTATCTGGCGAAGGTAAATGGTTCTCTTTTTAATTTCCTTATTTATCTTCATACTTATACAGTTGGAACTGGTCAAATGATGCTGGACATGCGTAGGCGAATGCTGTGTTCAGACGTCTGCGTCCAAAGTCTATCGAAGCTGAAATCGAAGAAGAGGCAATGAAAAAGGAGAATGCCATCCTGAAGTCTGCTCTGGCTCGGGAAAGGACACAACGTGAGAGCGTTCTTCACACAAATGAAGGTTTTCGGAAAGAGTTGGCCCAAGCCAAAGGAGATGTGAAGACATCCAATGAAGAACTGAAGTCAACTAAAGCACAATATGAGGAGATCGTCAAGATGAACGTTGATTTGGTTCAGAGGAGCGAAATAAGGATGGAGAAAATCAAAGAGTTAAAGGCTGATGCTAAGATCTTGACTAAAACGATCCAAAAGCTAGAGCTAGCAGAAACTCGTCATCTGAATAAGCGTCAGAAGCTTGAAGAAGAAATTTGAGAACTCAAGGCTCTTCGGGACCTTGGGCCTCCTTTGACCAATGATCTTCGGAAGCAGATCTGTGAAGAGTATCGAACATCGGATGAGATTAACGGAGAGATCATGAAGATATATTCTGAAATCTATGAGCTCTACGAGTCGTGGTGGCAAGGAGAAGTTGATTCATGCCTAACGTGGACCTAACTTTGCTTTCGACTCTTCGGATGGCGAGGATGATGCATGAAGTGAATACTCTTATCTTTCCTGGATTTTATTTAAGAATATTTGTGAAAATTTCTGTTATTTTACTTTCTTTAATTTATAGGATTTGTGTAAAAATTTTCTAATTTTGTAATCAAATTAAATATTAATTAAAGGTGGTCTCATCCTTATGACTTGGTTAGCATTTACTTTCTCGTCAATACTTCATATTAATTCAACTGGAAAAATGTACAAACTCTTTCATGGACTCAACTCGAACTGTTAATTAACAACTAAGCATGTCATATAACAGATAAGATGAAGTTAAAGAATGAGGCATTCCGAACTCGACACTTAGAAAAAAATTAGGTAATAAAGTAAAGGGATACTTATTAGTTACCGAAGTGTGAGACAGATCTGCTTCATTGGGAATTTGTTTACCATAAAAGGCCTAACAAAACCAAAAGATGACATTTGCCTACCACGAAGGGTCTGACAAAGTCTAAAGAACGACAGTTATCTACCACGAAGGGCCTGACAAGGTCTGAAGGACAACGCTTGCCTACCACGAAGGGCCTGACAAGGTTTAAATGTCGACAATTGCCTACCACGCAGGGCCTGACAACGTCTTAAGGATGACACTTGCCTACCACGAAGGGCCTGAAAAGGTCTAAATGTCGACAATTGCCTACCACGCAGGGCATGACAACGTATTAAGGATGACACTTGCCTACCACGAAGGGCCTGACAAGGTCTAAATGTAGACAATTGCCTACCACGCAGGGCCTGACAACGTCTTAAGGATGGCGTTTGCCTATCACGATGGGCCTGACAAACCCATAAGGTCCACCTGCCATTAATGCTACCATCGAATGGTCAGCGAATCCCCCCGAACCTCCTTACACCATTTTGGCGATCAAAGAACGAAGACAAGATTTGTTTGAGAGAACAAAAAAAAGGGAACTTTTATTGATGATGACGTGAATATTTACAGACTTCCGATGTACTAACATCATTTTTACTGAAAGTACTTCCTAAGCCTGCCAGCGTGCCAAGTATTTTTAATTGCTGACCCGTCTAATGCCTTCAACCGATAAGTCCCCGGCTTCGGCATTTCAGTGACTTCATATGGTCCTTCCCAGTTTAGCATCAGCTTTCCCAGATTCTGAGGTGTAGATGCTTCGACTTCTCTGAGGACAAAATCCCCTACTTCGAATCTGCGAAACTTTACCCCCTTATTATAATGCTTAGCCACTCTTCACGATAAGTCGCCAATTTGATTAAAATTTGTTTCTCGACTTCTTCAAGCAAATCAAGATTGACCTTGACCGCTTCATTGTAGATCTCTTTGAATTGACTAACTCGAAGACTTGGAGATCCAATTTCAACTGGGACTAAGGCATCGGTACCATACACCAGTCTGAAAGGTGAATCCCCCATTGTAGTCCTCGGAGTAGTTCGATAAGCCCATAACACGCTAAGTAGCTCTTACGCCATCCGCCTTAACCGTCCCAATCTGGCCGATCCCATTCGGCAGCCGCTCATTGGTCACTTCACTTTGTCCGCTTGATCGGAGGATGGCCTCTCAAGTCTTTCGTCTTTGGATCCCAGCTTCTTTCAAAAATGTTTCAAATTTCGATCCCAAAACGGCGTCCATTGTCCGATATTACCACCTTAGGAATTCAAAATGAAATACTACCGATTCTTTCAAAAAATTTCAAGCATTCTGTTCGTTATTAACCTAAGTGGCTTTGCTTACTACCCATTTGGTCATATAGTCGATGGCAACTATAACAAAACCGACTTGACCTTTTGCTTTCGGTGAATGACCCAGATATCAACCCCAGAACAAATGAAGGGTATAGGAGATAAGATCGAGTATAGCTCTTACGGTGGTGATATATGGTATCGATCGCTGAGTTGACATTTCTCGCACTTCTTGACGTATTCAGTCGCTTCCTTGAAGATGGTAGGCCGGTAGTATCCCTGACGAAGTACTTTTTAGGCTAATGACTTAGAAGCTATATGGTCGCCACAGATGCCTTCATGTACCTCTCGGAGAACATATTGACTTTCTCGGATGGAGTCAAACATTTCAAGAAGGGAGACGAGAAAAGCCCTTCTAATGGATCCCAAATAATCAGAAAAAAATTAGCACTCTTGTACTTGATTTTCTTAGCTAGCATCCTATCTGATGGTAAAACGCCATCAGCCAGATACTCCAGATATGGGGTTAACCATTAGTTGGTTCGGTCAACGCACATTACCGATTCATGATGAACACTAGGATGTTGTAAAATTTCTAAGTAAACCGACCCCTCAAAGACGTTAACATCCGTAGTGGCTAATTTGGAGAGTGCATCAGCAATGGAATTGTTATTACGCTCGACCCCCTGAAACTCGTAGGATTGGAAATACTGAAGTCGTTCTTTCAATTCTGCCAAATACTTGATTATTCTTGGGCCTCGAGCTTCGTACTCCCTAGAGAATTGCTTAACGACTAAATCGAGAAATCATCAAGATGACTATTCTTCAGCTTCAAGACTCTTCGCTTGGTCGTAACCTGCGCGAAGACCGCTTTCATACTCGAACTTCATTATTAGTCGCTTTGAACTGAAATCGATGGCATATTGCACCTTGAATCCTCCCACTCGTCGAAATAATCCCTGCTCCACTGACGTCCGTAGTAGAAGACCCATCTGCATACAACGTCCACGAACTCTAACTTCATTGAAGAACGCAAATCGCTTACTGCATCGGATCCTTCACCGCCATAACTTCATCCTTCGTAAACGAGCATTCAACTACAAAATCAGCAAGGCTTTGCCTTTGCGATTCGTGGATGATATTCAATGAAAAATTGGGACAACTCCATCGTCCATGCAGCTAATCTCCCCGATACCTCAGGTTTTCCCATTATTTTCTTCAAAGGCTGATCTGTGTATATTATTATCAATCTACCCTGAAAGTATTGCCTAAGCTTTCGACTAGCAGTTATTAAAGCAAAAGCAAATTTTTCAATGTTTGGGTACCTTGTTTCAGCGTCCCGAAGGACATGGCTTACATAATAAACCGGGTGCTGCTTACCCCCAACTTCACGCACCAAAACTGCTCCTACTGCCAACGAACTAGCTGCTAAGTACAAATATAGAGGCTCAGCAGGACTGGGCTTCACCAACAAAGGCGCCGAAGATAAGTAGGACTTGATGCTCTGAAAGGCGTCCTCACACTCCGAAGTCCATTGGAACATCTTTGCATTCTTCGGCCCTTTCAACGTATCAAAAAACGGCAAACATCTTTCTGCCGACTTAGACATGAACCTCCTTAAAACTGCAATCCTTCCAGTCAGACGTTGAACATCTTTAAATGACTGAGGAGTCTTCATGCTCAGGATCGCTTGAATCTTCTCTTGATTGGCTTCAATTCCTCTTTAACTGACAAGATAACCCAGAAACTTGTCAACCCCTAGACCGAAGGTGCACTTAGTGGGATTTAGTCTCAATTTGTGATGGCGAATTGTCTGAAAGCATTTTTCTAAATCATCCAGATGTTTACGTACCAGCATGCTTTTAACAATCATGTCATCCACGTACACCTCCATATTCTTACCCAACTGGTATCTGAAGACGTAGTTCATCATCATCTGGTATGTGGCCCCGGCATTAATGAGGCCGAAGGTCATTTTCTTGTAGGCATATACCGAACGATGCGTAATGAACGCCGTCTTCGGTATATCCTCTTTACTCATAGAAATCTGATGATACCTAGAGAATGCGTCCATGAAAGTTAACAAAGCATACCCCGAAGTGGCATCGATGAGTTGGTCGATGTGGGGTAGCGGGTAGAAATCCTTTGGCCAAGCTTTATTCAGATCGGTATAGTCGATGCAGACTCGCCATTTACCGTTTCTGCTTTACGGACCAAAGACCACATTTGCCATCCATCATGGTAGTGATCTCAAAAAATGAAGTCAGCTCCCAACAGTTTTGCAATCTCTTCATCGATGATCCGCTGACGTTCAGGTGTAAAGATCCTCATCTTCTATCGAATTGCTTTCTTTGATGGGTCCACTTCCAACCGATGCTCAGCAATATCCGTGCTTACTTCCTGCATATCCTGAGGTTCCCATGCGAAGATATCAACATAGCATCGCAGGAGCTCCATGAGGTTCGTCCGGAGAGGTTCCGGCAGACCCGAACCTATTTTCATTGTCTTGTTTACCTTGCCCGGGATGAGCTTTATCTCCTCTGTTTCTTCAGCTGGCATGGCCAATGGTTCGGAACTACTCTCAGTGAAGGGTTCGATCTCTATCGCCATGGTCTGCTTTTTTTCGATACCCCACCTCGTAAGTGATCATGATTTCTATAACATCTTCGGCGGATCCAAATCTCCTTTCACCTCACCAACCCCATGAGCCGTAGGAAATTTGATTTTGAAATGAGGGATTGAGGTCATAGCTTGTAAAGCAATTAAAGTAGGCCTTCCCAAAATAGCATTATAAACAGAATCTACATGCACGATATAAAATTTGCAAATAATTTCTACCTGCTGAGGGGCCGTTCCGAAGATGATCGGTAGTTCAATGGTTCCAGCCACCTTGACCGGATCATTACTAAAACCGTATAAAGGAGCCTCCTGCCTTATCTCCATCTTCCGCCCGTCTAGATGCATCCTCTGATAAGCGTGGGCATACAGAATATCTACAGAAGACCCATTTGTAAGACCCCAAATTATTAATAAATAAAATTTATTTTCTTCTATTTATTATTTTGAAATAGTAAGGATTGATTTGATTAATGTGGATAGTTATGGGTAAAATACGCAAATATTTTGAATAAACAAGTGGTGATAAAATATTCATTGTTGTCGGGGAATATTCGTTTGGTCGTGGAATATTAAATGATCGCTTGGGGAATATTCGCATTGACCTGCCGCTATCTTTTTGGGGCCCCATAGCGAAAGCGATTGGATGAAGAAAACGACAAATATAAGTTGTTTATAAATAACGGCGTAGTTATTCTGAATTAATCTTGTTGGAATACTTCGATGGTTAAAACACACAAGAATACGCTGGCGTTGTTGAAGATACACTGCGGTATTGCACCAATTATTGATTCTTACGTAAAGGGCACTACTCAATAATTATTATAGTAATTACTTCAAAGATTTTATTTTATTGATTCAATAATTCACGATTGATATTTTATATTCTTTGCTTGTTTCAATAAATTGTCATTACACAATTATTTTTCATTATCAAGCAATAATTCATATTATCTGAATAATATTATTAGATAACATTATTGGCAATGTCTAGAAAGTTCTCATCTAAGGAGAGGTTTGGTCACCTAATTGCGGCGTAGCGAGAGAGATCCTTATTGAAAGCCCTCTTTCTGGAGCGGCACCGTTGCCAAGATCTTGTGATTCTGTAATATTATTTGTGAATAATTAATTATTGATTCATATGATGAGGAAAATATTAATTTTATGTGGATATAGATGGAGAAAATTTTTAAAGTGATTAATTGTTGAAAATGGAAATTTATCTTTTTTGATAAAATAATTCATTTAAATATATTATTTTAATAATATATTAATCTGTGATATTTTTATAATGAATGTGGGATATATGAGTATATGTGGAGGAGGAGTATTTTTGTTACCAAAAATATTTAAAACATGTTTTTCATGTTGGTGGACCCCATTTATTAGTTCAAATTTGATTATAAATTTATAAAATCGCTTGGTTTATGGATTTGGTCAATTTACATTTGGAATTTGGAAAAACTTTCTTCTGCAAAGTTGTAGAGAATTGAATTTCCTATAAAAACTCGTGAGATTCAAATTTTCTGATAAAAGGACTATTTATTATGAATTATTGAAGTCCGGAGTTTCGAAATAAAATATTTTTGGAAGTTTTAATTAATTTATAAAAGAAAAACATTTTTTAGATGTGTGAGCCTCATTTTACATGTGTTAGGTTGCTTGATTTGATTCTCAAAGGTTGGCGTGACAAATTTTTATAAATATATTATTATATTAAATTTTCTCGCTTTGGTGTTCTCAAAGATTTCCTATAAATAGGTCTTAGGTTAGAATTGAAAATTACACGAAAATCAAGTTTTCTCTCTATATTATCGAGCGTATTCTTGTGAGTATTTTGAGTATACTTTGAGTATTGCTATACTAGTGCAGTTCAAGTCATAGTCGATATCCGACGTTTAACTGTAAGATCTTGTCTTTCGAGGTAAGGGATGTTATTTTATTCAAAATGATATTATTTCTTCAATATCATTATGCCAAATATTGGTTGGAAATTTTTATCAAATTTAGAACTTTTTCATGTCGGGAGTTACTATTCATGAGTTCTTATTCACGATTTATTATTCACGAAGTCTTATTCACGAAGCGTGAAGATATTTTTTGTGAAATTTCTATCTTTTGGTGTCGGAGTTACTATTCACGTATACGACACTATTCACGTATACGGCACTATTCACCGAAAAATGAAATTTCTTCTTTTTATCCAAAATATCTACTATGGATACTAGCTTTGATTGTATCCATGTTTTGATCATTCTTGAATTTTACTTCACTCTGATTACTTATGAAGTATTTTTGAACTTGGATTGTTTAAAATACAAATCCTTAATATTTGTTCTTTTGTTTCACCGATTCGTTTTCTTTTGAAATATTTTTCATCATACTCATCCTAAATGATGATATTCTTGAATATCTTTGGCCCGTAGTGCAAAGATGAATGATTTCGATGAATATCTTTGGCCGTAGTCAAAGATGAGCAGTGTTGAGATGAACATGACCGATCGATTAATATCTTTGGCCCGTGGTGCAAAGATGAACAGTGTTTAGATGAACATGACCAATCGATGAATATCTTTGGCACAGTAGTGCAAAAAGATGAATATTTGATTCGAGATATATATTGATTGATGTTACAGGGGATAAAATATCGACGATTAACTTTTAAATTCATATATAGAAGATAGTAGTTTGCATTCTCTACTTAACTCTTCTAATGAATTGTTGTTTCTAACTGCAGCTTGTTGATTTAAAACCGGTTCTGCTCTATTGTATTCTATTAGATTTTTCCTGTTGAAGACTAACGATAATTTGTTGTATCTTATCTTAGTCATAATATTCTTTATTTGGCTAGTTGAGCTCACCCTTTTCCTTTTTGTTCCATTTTTCTTCTCGGGAGGCGAGAATGTAAATGAGTACTTAGTGGGGTATGGAATGAAGGTTACAGAGAGTTGTTTAGTAGTCCTCACCATTTTTGTAAAATAATGTATCAATAATTATGATGGGGATTTATTTGCGTGTGGATATTGTCTAGATGGCAATATCTCGTATTTAAACTCACGCTTTATATGTTGTAATAATAAAGTTGTAGTTATTTACGCACCATGTATTTGGCGACTTCGAGAATGGGTTGGATGGAATGGACCTATTTTGGGGCGCGTCACCATTATCTACCATCATTAAACCGTCATCCACCGAACCCACATGCGATTATCACCAATAATCCTCATGCGGTTCGATGGTTTCCGAAGGGTAATCCTCATCGAGAAAAGGAGATTATCAGATTCGGATAAGGTCTATCATCTTCTGGAGGTACATTAACCGACATGAATCGAATCCAGTGACTTCGTACTTCTTTCAACAAGTTTGCGGTAGTACCCCCAAGGATGACATCTATCACATGCCTTGCAAAGTTCGCCTTGGTGACAACGCTTTTTTGGCCGGGTTGAGCTACCGGGACAAGTCCTCTATCATGCTGTAGATTCGTTCTGGTAGCCACATACTGAACTAAATCCCCACCTTGTACCTTTCTTTTAATGAAATCTTTCAAACTAGCACAGTCGTTCGTATCGTGACCTGAGGCTTTATGGTAATCACAATACTTACGAGGATTCCCTTTTCCGGGCTTAATGTTATCTCGAGGTGGCTCGAAGATAGGTTGATCCTTAATTTGATCCAAGATAACATGTGACGCCCCCAAAATAGGTCCATTCCACCCAACCCATTCTGAGTCGCCAAATACATGGTACAGAAATAACTACAACTTCAATAATACAAATGTCGTGTGAAATACGACAATACATACTGTGAGTTTAAATACGAGATATTGCCGCTGTGCAATAATATCCACATGCAAATAAATCCCCATCATAATTATTGATACATTATTTTACAAAATGGTGAGGACTACTAAACAACTCTCTCTAACCTTCATTCCATACCCCGACTCGATCCTGCTTTGTGTTCTCACCTCCCGAGAAAAAAATGGAACAACAAGGAAAAGGGGTGAGCTCAACTAGCCCAAGAAAGAATATTATGACTAAGATAATATACAACAAATTATCGTTAGTCTTCAACAGGAAAAATCTAATAGAATCTGAATAAACAACAAGTTTTAGATCAACAAATGCAATGAAATAAAGAATCCATTAGAAGAGTCACGAGAGAATGAATTCTACTGTCTTCTAAGATTTAAAAGTCCATCATCAATATTTTATCCTCAGAATAACAATCAATATACATCTTTAATCATCTTTGCACCGGTTGGTCATGTTCATCTCAACACTGCTCATCTTCTGCACTACGGCCAAAGAGATTCATCGATTTAATCATTCATCTTTGCACTACTGTGCCAAAGATATTAATCAAGATCACCATTAAGGACCGAGGATGATGAAAAACATTTTAAAGAACGAATCCGGTGAGATAGAAGGACAAATATTAGGGATTCGTACAACAAGTTTATCCAAGATCGATAATACTTCATAATAAACGCGATTTTGAAGCGAACTCAAAAATAACGATCAAAAACATGGATACAATCAAAGATAAGTAGCCAAAATAGACATCTTGGACAAAAAGAAAAATTTTCATTTTTCGGTGAATAGTGGTCAGATATCGTGAATAAAGTCGTATCGTGAATAAGAACCTTTACACAAAAAGATAAAAATTTCACAAAAAATATCTTCACGCTTTGAATAAGACTAAATGAATAAGAATCGGCATGAATAAAGACTCATGAATAAGAACTCGTGAATAAGAACTCATGAATAGTAACCCCCACATGAAAAAGTTTCAAATTTGATAAAAGTTCAACCAATATTTTGGCATAATGATATTGAAGAAAATAATATCATTTACTGAAAGAAATAACATCCTTTACCTCAAAATAACCGTATTTACGATCAAATTTCTAGATATAGTCTTGTAAACTCGCATGACCAGTATAGCAACACTCAAAGTATACTCACAAGAATACGCCGATAATATAGAGAGAGAAGAGAGAAAACTTAGTTTCGGTGTGATTTTCAATTCTAACTTAGCCTCTATTTATAGGAAAATGTTAGAACGCCAAAGGAGACTAAATTAATAAAATATATTATTATTTATTCAAAATTCCTACCCACATGTTTTGAAAACTCTAGCATGCCTTCTTTGGTCAAAAACATGAGCCACCCATGTGCCAACAACCACAAAAACGTTTTTCTTTATATAAAATAATTAAAACTTCCAAAATCAATTATTTGAACTCCTAACTTCAATAATTCATGATAAATAGTCCTTTTGTCGAAAAATTCAATCTCGCGTATTTTTATAGAAAATTCAATTCTCTACAACTTTGCGAAAGAAGTTTTTCAAATTCCAAATGTAAATTATCCAAAATCCATAAATGAAGCGATTTTACGCCTATAATCAAATTTTTGGTCAAGAATTGTGTCCACCGACACACAAAACATATGTTAAACATTTAATGCCACAAAATACTCTACCTCCTCATATACTCATATATCCCATTTCATTATAAAAATATCACTTTATTAATATATTATTAAAATAATATATTTAAATGAATTATTTTATCGAGAAAAAAGATAAAATATTAATTTTCAACAATTGTCACATTAAAAATTTTCTCCATCTATATCCACATAAAATCAATATCATATAAATCAATAATTAATTATTCACAAATAATATTATAAATCACATTACTAACAACTGGCGGTTCAAGGAAAGAGGAGGCTTTCCAATAAGGATTTCTCTTACTTGGCAAGCCTTGATTAGGTGACCAAACCTCTCCTTAGGCGAGAACTTTCTAGACATTGCCAATAATGTTATCTCGATAATATTATTCAAATAATATGAATTATTGATTTGATAATGGAAAATAATCGTAATGACAATTATCAAAAACAACGGTGATACCAAATATCAACGCAGCAATTATTGAATCAATATAATATTGAACGAAGAATTCATCGTGTAACAATTATTGAGTAGTGCGCTTTCACGTAAGGATCAATAATTCAACAATCTTGCAATACCGCAGTGTCTTGTTGTGCGACCACGCATATTATCAGTATTTTAACCATCGGGTATTCCAACAATTAGTAAATCTGTGAATAACTACGCCGTTATTTTTTAAACAACTTATATTTGTCGTTTTCTTCCTCTAATCGCTTCCAGTTATGGGGCCCACATGGTCATTTCATGTCAGTGCATTTAATATTCCCCGACAAAGATTTAATATTCCACGACCAAAACGAATATTCCCAACAACAATGAATATTTTATAACCACTTGCTTATTTTATAAAATTTGCGCATTTTACCCATAACTAACCACATTAATCAAATCAACCTTTACTATTTCAAAATAATAAATAAAGGAAATTCCATTTTATTTATAAAAAAAAAATTCGGGGTCTTACATAACAGCCCTATCGGTGTTAAGTGTTGTGTATGTCCTATTTACTCTCTGGGCTGGAGCGGACGAACGTCCTCCACCTTGTCTCCAATTGTTGTATTTCTTTGACCCGCCTTCATAGCGGTCTTTATTCCCTTCATTCTTCTTCTGGTCCCCATCGATTTTGTCCCGATCTGTCTCCTTAAGCCGGTCTGAAGAAGGACGTTTGAGGCTGTTCATGGCTTCCTCCACCACGATATAGCCTTCAACTTTGTCGAAGGCTTCAGCGAGACTCTTCGGGTGGTGAAACATTAACTTCTTCACCAACTTCTCTGATTTAACCAAATCTAACCCATTCAAAAGCGATCCAACAAATTGTAGATCGTTCAGTTCATCATCTTGGCCGATCGCTTCACTTGGCCAAACTTCACATATTGGCCCAAAGACTCATTTGAATACTATCGAACCTGAGCCAACGAACCAGTTGGTTTTCCCCTTCTTTTGTTACTCCCGAAGCGAGCATGAAATTTACTGCACATGTTGCCCAAGATGAAAATGAATCCGAGGGCAAAGTCCCCATCCACTACCGGGCATCCTTTCTGATCGTTGTGACAAAAGTATGACACTTAGCAGCATCGCTAAAGTCATAATAATCCATCAGTCGGTCCAACGCCTGACTGTGATCGTAGGGATCCCCCTATCCATCATAACTTTCAATATGGGGCAACTTCTTGGTGGGGTCAGCTTTCTCTTTTAGAATCTCCGCGGAAAAAGGGGATGCCTTATTTTTCGAAGTATCTTTCGTTTTTTGTACTTCGGCAAGCTGCTTTCGAAGTTCATTTAATTCTTTAACCAGATACTCCACACCTTCTGGTTGAGATGATGCTTCTTTTTCCGATGACTCCTTCTTCTTCTGAGCGGACCAGTTTCTTACAACAGAACCTCCAACTTTAGAGGAACTTTTCCGATGACGAGCGTCCATAGGGTGGTGTACCCTCAGTAGACTCTCGGGAGTATGACCTCTAGATATACTTTGTCTCTGAACTCGGGCGCTACGGTGAGAATGTGCAACAACAAGTGCCTTCTTTGTATGCTCAGGGGTCCGATCTCTGGATTGACCTCTTCGTTTGCTTCGACCCTGTCCCTTAGAATCGACAGGGTGATATGCCCTCTTCGCTCTTTGAGGAGTAGGGCTTCGGGATCTTCTTCTTTCTCGGGTTTGGCCCTGAGAATCTCGTCCTGAATGAGCAGGTTCCTTCCCACTCTAATGCCCTCGCTTCTTGGATCAACATAATCGAACTCTTCGTCCTCAACTCTCTGCCATTCGAGCCATCCGCTTAGCTATATCCTCATGTCATTCGCTTCATAAGTACCTCCATAGCTCTATCTCGCTTCTTCCGCCATCTTAGCCAATCGGGGAGGCCTTTGCGTCTTGGTCATCTCGGTATCGAGTTCTAGGCGAGGTGCGCCTACTGCTTCCGACCACGTCCGGACTCGCCTGCATCGTGAAAACTAGCTTACGATAGCTTTGCTTTTGCCGCAACGGTAGAGAATCTTCGGTGAACGTTTGAATGACGTCTTTGGCGTGAACACTTATCAGTAGGTCCCAAACGATCTTTGGCGGACACTTTCGTGGTCTTGATTCACCGACACCACCATCCACGCTTCCGAGCAGTAGGGTGTTCTACTCTTCACGTGAATACGGCGTAGAACAAACACGATGCGTGATTGAAAAATACTCGGACACTTTAGAACTCACCCCCCTTCTAGCGCCAATGTTAACGCCAAGATCTTCTCCAACGTCCCAATCACGTAAGGCATACGATCGCTCAAGCGAAGAAACACGATAAACACCACAACGGCGACTTTTACCGGACCACGGGGATAGCTTCGAGCGTGAGAGTTAAGTATACGTGTTCACAAGGCTAACAATGGAGGATGTAATGTCTAGTGTATTGAGGTGATGATAATTCTCGGGTTGTGTGTATGTGAATATGAATATTATGCGATACTGTTTGTGAAGACTTAGTTGATAGGTTGTACTTTTTTTGTCCGGTTCTGAAGCACACCCTACCCTCGACACCCCTCGATATGATGAATTCATTAGACCGAGTCTTTGTATACCCTACTTTTGATCTTGTTTATCTTACACGGCTTATAATCTCATTTACATTAATGCATGGCGGTGTCTTAGTCAATGTCATGCTTTTCATCATTATGAAAGTCAAAGTAATAGATATTAAAAGATCCAATGGGTTAGTCCAATGAACCGACCCAGTTTCATAGGATTAAATAGAAGTAATATGGTGACTAGGTCCAGTGGCTTTCAAGGTTCAATAATGAAGGCCCAATAGATTAATTAAATAAATAAACCTAATTTACTCGGCCCAAAGAGGAAAAATATCATGACCCAACATGTCCATATGAACTTGTTTGAGGAAACTAAAGCTGTGTTGGTTGCTTTTTTGGATTCTAGTGGAGTAAAAATGTCACAAATACTATATTCATTAGGCGGAGAAAATCCTTTGTTTTAAGCTAAGTTTAAAAGATTTGTTGTGGATCATTGAGGTGGAGGGATTCATTCATCTTGGTTGGTTGGTTTTTTTTTTCAAACGGCAAAAAGGATTTTATTTCAGAAAAACATTTATAATCCAAAAAGATTTAGATTTAGATTATAGATGAAAATTATTAAACAACTATCTGACTGATTGTTATATACAACATGAAAAACTCCACTTTTTTAAATTTTAAATTTTTTTTGGGAGTTAATAGACATAATAATAGTAGGAATTGAAGAAAAATAAACCAAACCAAACCAAAGAGTAGCATCAAGCAATTGTAGCTAGTCACATTGCCGTACTGCTCTGTCCCTCTCGGCCTCTTCATTTTTAATACTACTTGGTTGCCGCGTTGATAGTAATATCACTGTCCCCACACGTTTCCTGTCAGACGATCATATACATAGTGTTACGGGAAAGTGATTAGTATGAAGTTTATTTGTTGGTAAGTTAATCGATTGATAAATATAGTCTTGACATCGTGGGCGATGTTACATGTGTGCCGGCGTTCTATTGATTAATTAATTACCAACTTACCAACAAATAAATTTCATGCTAACCGGATCCGTGTTACGGTGTCTTTTGATAGCATATTAATGTTCTCCTATCGTTATAGTTTAGATTCGTATTTATATTTTAATAATTTAGTGATATTTAAAGAAAAATTTTTTATCTTAATTTTATACATTAAAATGCATTAAGTGATGAATTATTAAGATATATTAAAATACAATTAAACATCACCTTGGTTATTTATTAAAAAAAATTACAACTTAAAGAAATGGTATGCAATTATGACTTTTACAAAAAGTCACTAGGTCAAATGCAAAATACAAATTAGCTCACTCCCGCACTTGAAATTTTCTAGGTCTGCCATCTAGGTCAAATGGGTGTTTGAGTTATGAAACGAGCTAAAAGTCTAGTATATATAAATAATTAAAACTCAAAATAAATTAGTAATGAAAAAAATTGACCTAAATTATTATAATTTGGATATATTTTTTAAATTATTCAATGTGGGACAAGATATATACTCTAATAATTACGTTAAATAAATAAAATTTGATCATATTTGTTGGAAAACATTTTTTCTTGTTCTAGGGACAGGTCCAATCATCTTTTTTTCTGATAATTTTATTCTTATATCAGAACTAAAATGGGTTTGGATTCCATTCCACGAATAACAAGGAGTAATTTGTGTAAGATTTTGATGTCAGGATAAACATAATACAATTAGTGAATGCGGTGGAGATGTTCTTGATAATTAGTTTTACTTCTTATTCGTTATTTACTATGCATGCATTTTTCATAAAGTAATGACACAGGATTCCAAACCATATATGAACAATCTTTCCTCAATTTTCAAACTCCGATTCAGATCCATGCATATTGGATTTCATGTTGAATAATTCATTATATACAGAAAAAGGTGATCACAAACAAAATTTCAATTAGTTTAGGCTGGCTTTTATGACTAAAGGTTGGTGGATATATCAACCCTTTAGGGTTCTTTAATTTCTAGCTTATTATTCACATGCAAACCCACTGGCGGAACTAGGGGGGTCAGGGGGCACCTGCCCCAGAGAGGCCTAATCTTAAGATTAAGGTTTGGAGAAAAAAATGATATTTACATATATTTTATATCTTTTCTCAGATTTTTTTATAGGTCCCGCAACTCAACGATGTGAGTGAAAACGTAAATTTGAATTGTCTAAATAATGACAAAATGTTTGCAAATAAAAAAAATAAAGAGGCTATTTTGTTTTGTTCAATATAAAATTATTATGAACTTTTTAAATCAAATTAAGATATTTTTAAACTCTAAATTAATATAATTTTTTTAATTTTAAAAATTCTGAGGCACACGCTCTCAATAGTCAAAATCTATTAAAAGTTGCATGAAAACACAATTTATTTCTTATTTGATGCATTAGAAACTCCAAAGTAGCCTTTAATTTAATTAATGGGTGATATAATAAGCATCTCAATTTTTAAATGCATTCTTTTCCGAAAAAACTCCAAATTAACCTTTAGTTAATATGTAATCAAGAAATCTTTGTGAAGAGATTCAATCAAATATGCTCATTTTTATATTCCTACAATTTTTACAAACACATTGAATTATTATATTTTTCCAACAATTGAAAACGAGCAAATTTTGAGACGTTTTAAACTATCAGACTCGCATGATACAGATTACCTCCTCTTAATCGTAAAACCGAAAAGAAGCACTTCAAGCCGTCAATAAATAAAAAAAATTTCCTAGATGTATTTTGCCCTTATAAAAATCTTTTCCTCATGCCATTTGTCTGAAACCACGCCCAGTTGGACTTATTTGGAAGATAGATAATTTATTAGTTGAACTTTTATTTTTTAGGACCCACGATTTAACATATATATTAGATGACTTTGCCCTATATATAGAATCAAACTCAATACAAAATGACCCCCCATATACAAAATATAAGGTTATTATTGACTTTAAAGTTTTTAAACTCAAAATTAAAATGAATTTTTTTAATTTTTAAAAATTTGAAACCAATTATATATACCTCGTATAGTTTCTAATTAAATCACATTTTAAATGAATATTAATTAAGTCGAATCAATATAAATATCCATCAATGTACGTACGTGCGAATATATATATATATAAATGGTTAATTCATGCATGTTAAGGAACATGCATTTGATTTCACCAGCCTAGCTAGCCTCCTCTTTTAAATTGAATTAATTCGCCAGAGTCAAATTGGCATGCATAGTCAATATATTATACAATATAAGGCTAGCTATAGGTGGTTCAACTTAACTCTTGAAAAATCTCGTACGTGCTGAATGATCCCACCTTATGTTATCATTTTCTTCCCACAATGCATGCATGGTCTTATTGATCATGTACTTATAATAGTAGTATTCAAAAGTCATCATTAAAACATTAATATAGTAATATATATATATATATATATATATATATATATATATATATATATATATATATAATGAATAATTAAGAGCGAGGTCCATCAACCTTTTGGGTTAACGTTAATCTTATAATCCACAAACCATATGCACGCCCGGTCGGTTGGATTTGGAATTAGATTATTTAATAGTTGATGGTGAAATATCCATCGAGTGGTTGGGTTAACGTACGTTCATGAATCTCTCTTTTTCATTATTAGTAGTTGCTCTTTTTCTTTTTTGGGGCCATCTTTTGACACATAAGATGACTTTGGTAGATAGAATAATTAAAACTAAATTATAGAATGATCTATATATATATATATATGTATATATTTTATGGTTTGAAAATATTAATACATATAGGTAAGGGAAAAAAATAAGGTGGCATTAATTAATACATAAATTTACAATCTAAAAGAATTTAAAACATAAAACCCCAAATTAAAACCTCAATATTTATCGTTATTTTCTTATGAGTTCAACATTTTCAGGTTAGGAATGTGATATTCACTATTAATGTTTATAGCTTAAATGTTAATAATTATTGATGTTGTGAATGTTTATTGTTATTGTTACTTTGTTATATAGGCCGGGTTTAAGATTTTGTATTTAGGGATTTAGGGTTTATTGTTAAAAATGTTAATTTTTTTAATCCTAATGTGTTAATTATTAATTAAGGATTTATAATTTCTGTAAGACCCCAAATTATTAATAACTGAAATTTAATTTCCTCTATTTATTATTTTGAAATAGTAAAGGTTGATTTGATTAATGTGGTTAGTTATGGGTACATGCGCAAATATTTCAAATAAGCAAGTGGTTATAAAATACTCAATGTTGTTTGGAGAATATTTGTTTGGTCGTGGAATATTCTTCATTGTTGGAGAATATTAAATGCATTTAGCAGCCTTGTGTGGCCCCATAACGGAAAGCAATTGGATGAAAAAAATGACAAGTATAAGTTGTTATAAATAACTACGCAGCTTGTTATTCAATTATCTTGTTGGAATACCTTTGGTTTAAAACACGATAATCGCTGTTGTTGCACAAGAAGACACGGTATTGCACCAATTATTGATTCTTACGTAAGAAAGCCTTTACTCAATAATTGTTACGAGAATTATTGCTTCGATATTTTATTTTATTGATTCAATAATTCTTTGCGTTGATATTTTATATTATTGTTGTTTCAATAATTGTCACTACACAATATTTTCCATTATCGAATCAATAATTCATATTATCCTAATAATATTATTAGAAAACATTATTGGCAATGTCTAGAAAGTTCTATCTAAGGAGAGGTTTGGTCACCTAATTCATGGCCACAAGAAGGAGAAATTCTTATTGAAAGCCCCTGCTTTCTCAGGAGCAGCATAGTTATCAAGATCTTGTGATTCTGTAATATTATTTGTGAATAATTAATTATTGATTTATATAATGAGGAAAATATTGATTTTATGTGGATATAGATGGAGAAAATTTTTAAAGTGACAACTGTTAAAAAATTGATATTTTATCTTTTCTGATAAAATAATATTTTATTATATTATTATAATAGAATAATGATGATATTTTTACAATGAATGTGGGATATATGAGTATATGAGGAGGAAGAGTATTTTTATTGCATTAAATTATTAACACATGTTTTGTGTGTCGGTGGACCCCATTTCTTGACTGAAATTTGATTATAGCCTGTAAAATCGTCCGTATGTGGATTTCGGTCAATTTCTGTTTAGAATTTGGAAAAACTTTCTTCTGCAAAGTTGTAGAGAATTGAATTTTCAATAAAAAGTCACGAGATTCAAATTTTCTGATAAAAGGGCTATTTATTATGAATTAATGAAGTTCTGATGTTCCGAAATAATTGATTTTTGAAAGTTTTATTTATTTTTATTAATAAAAATGTTTTTTATATGTTGTGGGCATCTTTAACATGTGCATGGTGGCTGAATTCAGATTCAAGATGTGGGCGTATGAATTTTGTTTATATATAATATTATTATATTCAATTTTCTGCTTTGGTGTTGTAAGCAATTTCCTATAAATAGGTGCTTAGGGTTAAATTGAAAATCACACAAGAAACTAAAGATTTCTCTCTTTCTCTCTATAATATCGGCGATTTGTGAGTATTTTAGTACTTTGAGTATTCTTTATCTGGTCTGAAAGTTCTTTCAAAGACTATATCCAAAGATTCCAAATGTAAGTCTTATTCTTTCCGAGGTATGGGATATTATTTTTTAAAAATGATATTATTTCTTCAATATCATTATCTTAAAAATATTGGTTGGAACTTTTTATCAAATTTGAAACTTTTTCATGCTTTGAGTTACTATTCATGAGTTACTATTCACGAGTTACTTATTCAATGGGTTACTATTATTAGTACTATTCACGAAGCATGATGATTTTATTGTAAAATTTCTATCTTTTAATGTCTGAGTTACTATTCACGTATCTTGACTATTCACGATACGTACATCTTATTCATTTATCAATCGACACTATTCACGTAAAAAATTAAATTTTTTTTTCTGTGTCCAAGATCGTCTATTATGATTCCTATCTTGGATTGGATCTATGTTTTGGTCTTCATTCTTGAATTTTACTCCAATCTGATTATTTATGAAGTATTTTTGAACTGGAATTATTTAAAGTACGAATCCGTAATACTTGTTCTTTTGTTTCATTGGATTCGTTTTTTTTAAAATATTTTTCATCATCTTCAGTCCTAAATGATGATATTACTGAATATCTTTGGCCTGTAGTGCAAAGATGAATGATTTCTTGATGAATATCTTTGGCTCGTAGTGCAAAGATGAACAGGTGTTGAGATGAACATGACCAACTGATTAATATCTTTGGCCCGTAGTGTAAAGATGAACAGGTGTTTAGATGAACATGACCAACTGATGAATATCTTTGGCCTGTAGTGCAAAGATGAATATTTGATTCCAGATATATATTGATTGATGTTACAGGGATAAAATATCGACGATGAACTTTTAAATTCATAAATAGAATATAGTAGTTTGCATTCTCTACTTAACTCTTCTAATGAATTATTATTTCCGTTGCGAAGATTGATTAAAAACTGGTTGACTATTGTATTCTATTAGATTTTTCTCTGTTGAGGACTAACGATAATTTGTTCTATATTATCTTAGTCATAATGTTCTTTACTGGGCTAGTTGAGCTCACCCTTTTCCTTGTTCCATTTTTCTTCTCAGGAGGCGAGAATGTAACGAGTACTAGTCGGGGTGTGGAATGATGGTTCTAGAAGTTGTTCTAGTAGTCCTCACTATTCTATAAAATAGTGTATTAATAATTGTAATGAGGACTTATTTGAGTGTGGATATTGTCTAGATGACAATATTTGTATTTAAACTCATAGTTTTTATGTTGTATTAATAAAGTTGTAGTTATTTCTGTACCATGTATTTTGACGACTTAGAATGGATGTTGTATATCTATTTTGGGGTCGTCACAATTTCATTGCTAAAACTTTGTATTAGGGATTAAAGTTTTTTTGAAAGAGTATTCTCGAGAATGAATAACGTAAGAAATTAATATGCAACCAAATAGGAAATGAATGACGAAATTGCTGTATGGTAGTAATTTATAATTTTACATTAACAAAGTTATATTAACATACCAATTCACAAATTAAATAATATTACCGGACTCTCCATTTAAATTGAATTATACAGTCGGTTCAAGTCTTGAAAAATCTCGTATTGAATGATCAATTGACTTGATCTCACCTGGTCTTCCCACAATGTCAATGGCAATGACCATTCTTTTGTGAATTAGGATCATCTCTATTTTAAATGAATTGAAGAGTTTTTATTTTATAGTTTAAATTTAAAATGTGTTAAAATGTAACATTATGATAATGAGAGAAAAGTGATACGATGATGATAGAGAATATACAAAGAATAAAGACTTTCTATTTTATTTGAAATAGAGGATCATAGTCTCTTTATTGCATGAATTTATGTATTATAATTAATAATATCTACGTGTGCACTTACAAAGTTTTATTGAAAAATTATGCTTCCGGAACTTGAGTACGTAGCCCCTATGACTAATAAAACAATGATAGGTAGAGGAAACGAAAATTGCAAAATGTCAACTTATTTATTGTATATATATATATGAGTAGAATAAAAATCTTTTATTTATTTTATAAAACTATTTAGTTATATAATATATAAATAAAGTTATTAAACAGAGAGTATATAAGAGAATTGAAAAAGAAGAAACTAACAAATATTCTCCCTTTGTTTGTTCCACAAAAGAGTCATATATCCTTGTTTTAAATATTACATATATAATTTATAGATGCATGACTAATACTAAAAATATAATATATGAATATGTTTGAAAATAATCTTTATAAATAAATATAGCGTAATTGTTTTGCTTTCATTTAGTGGCAAATGAATTAGCATGTATGATGAATAAATCCTTTTAGTTGCAGTAGCATTAACAATATATATATATATATATATATACAAAATCAATAACTTATTTTTTGGGTCGGTTGTTGGAAGAATGCACAAATACCGTTTAGTCAAACGGAGAGTTGACTGCAATCACCTAGCTTTCATTTCTTTCCACAGGTGGGTCCTTAATTGTTCACCTGGCTTAACGTCTTCTTTAGGCTTTCACGCTGCTGTTTCCTTCTCCATTTTTATCCATCTAAATTCTAAACACCCAGACACAACTAAACATGTGTGTGTGTCTATATATATATATATATTTATATGGTTCTCCAACAAACATGTTCGTTTTTGATCCGTTCCTGAGTTTGTTGAAGAGAGTCGGCGTATATATATATATATATATATACAAAAAATTGCAAACCCTCAAGTTTTATTATATGTGTGTGTGTGGTTTTATTTTTTTTGAGGTTAAAATATGTGTGTGTTCTAAATAAAATAGGTCTCTCAGCATGTGGTCACGTTTTGATTTTATTTATTTATAATATAACTTTCATTTCTTTTCACAGATGGGTCCTTAATTGTTCCCCTGGCTTAGTGTCTTCATTAGGCGTTCACACTGCTATTTCTTCTCCATTTTCATTTATCTAAACAGACGGCCACCACTAAATATGTATGATGTATCCTAATTAACAAGCACAAAGCTGGACTTGAGGGTGACAGACTGTGACCCTAGTCCATAAGTGATCACAAAAGACTCATTAAGTTATAAGTATGCTTTGTCAAATTAAATACTTGAAAGGATGTGCTCTAGTGGTTATAGTTACTACTCCTATTATCGAAATATACTCGACTTCATACACACTTTTTTGAATTTGAGTTCTTTTAAACTTAAGGGTTGCTTGTAATTTGGAATGGAAAAATTAATAAATTGCAAATGAAATTGATTTTCATGTTTTAATACATGTAATTTTCAAAGTCGTAGTAAATTAAAAGTTGAGGTATATCTTGATAGGTTCGAGTCTACTTCTTTAATTCTTGTACACAATTTTAAAAAATTACTCATATATATATAGTAAATCTTAAATTAAAACTCTATGAATATATTCAAAGTGGGTGGAGTACTCGATATATGTAATTAAATCAGTCTTATAGTATATATTTTTAAATATTAGTAATTAATTAAATGACTAGTTTTAGTTACTTGAAAAATACTTCAATTTTGTTTTCTTTCTCACTCGAATTTCTAACTACCCAAGTGTGATAATTAATTTTGACAAGTAGCCGAATTAACAAATTCACATGTTTATGATATGGATTTCGAAGTCCCCACACGTTTATTTACATATTGGGGAGACCACCTGCACTGCAGGTAATAAATTAGTTTCCAAATTGTAACCAAAAAAAGAAGAAAAAAAATCAAATTATTACAAGTCCAATTTGATTTGATACTTTTTTCTTGAATGCCAATTGGCTTTTTATTCAATATGTAAAAAAAGGAACTTATCTTTATTCTTATTGTGTAATAGTTTTAGATTACCAATTATGGGTTTAAAAAAAATATTGCATCTTTTTTTTTCTTTCTCTTTTTAGTGAGGCACCTTCGTAATGTTACAAAACCAAAAGAATGACATGCATGCATGATTAATTTTTAAGGGAATTTAATGAATCTTCAGTTCATAATTCTAATACATTTTTGTAAATTAGAAAAAACTTAGAAACTTTTTATAGACTTTTTTATGGAGTAGTTAGTTACGAGAGTGATTGGGAGATCCGATTATTTTGAAGTTAACTTTATAGTAAGTTGGTCAATTAATCAATACATTACTGACACGCAGAGAAAAATCATTTTTCGACCTGCGTATCAATATTATATTAATCAATTAATAAAAATTAATTTTATATTAATCACTCCCGTGAGAAAAGGATAAATTTAATTAGCTAAACATTTTTGGGAGGCTATTGAGCTAATGTACTCATGTGCCAAACTGAAGTGACTGGTTTTGTTCTCTTCTAAACGTCAAAGGTCAAAGCCCACCACTTTATTCAGGAAATTGAAGTGAATTGAGATCTTTACTTAGTTTCTCTTGTTGTTCTCTTTCTACCCACATGCTAAGTTGCGCCTCATGTCCCCATTTTTTATTTAACAAACCCCAAAAGGAAGAAGCTACTAGTAATTTAATTGTGTGTGTAATAATAGTGTATAAACAAAAAAGAAAAAGAAGAATATTCTTGTAAATCTCCTCTAATCAGTACTAGTAGTTTAATTGTATTAGTATATTATGTGCAATTCTACCATCTCTCACCTAAACTCTCGAACAACAAAGTCAACCCTTATGAAATCTGGATTTTCCTGTATCATTAAATAAAAGAAACAAGTTGTTCAAAAAGAATGATCATGATATAGTTGTTTAATTATGAAATGAAATTTTTTAGTTTAATAAAAAAAAACACTCTTAAATTCAATTTATGAAAACTCCTTGGTAAAAAAGTTTATGGGGTTCATTTAAAATTTAAAAATATACATAAAATAGTCAAAATGTACACAATACTTAAATTTATTTTAGTACACCTAAAACAAAACAAGGTTACATATTTTGAGACAAAACGAAACAAAATTAATTCGACGTAAAAGGAAAATCTAATAACCAAGTCCCTCATAGTAATATTACTCATAAGGCCTTGGAATCCATTCTTGACAAGACAAGAATTTTAAATTACATTTGAATATAACATACACAAAAAAAGAAAAAAAAAAGAAAAAGAAAATCTAATATCAAAATATGTGTAAATGTCCCAATGTGAATATTAATAGTTATAAAGTTGAATCTTTAAGCTTTCTAATAGTGAACTGGTAATATAATCATGACAAAAACCTATCTTTTATCCAAAAAGTTATCTCTATTTTCCATGCTCATAATTCGAATCGGGCAAAATAAATAAATAAAAAAATCCGTACCGCACAGCATCAAAACTTGGCAACAAAGAAACTGAGCTTTTGTCAACCACCACTACTTAAACAGCAATTTCACTCAAATATCTTGAAACACTTTGTGCACTACCGAATTCCAGCCTTCTTCTGTTTCTTCACAATTGCTCATTCCCAGCTCATAAAAATGGAGAAAAAAGGTTTCAACAAGCCAAAACCAAGCCCTCCTCCAAAGAGAGGACTGATCAAACTCAAAATCTTCAAAGAAATCGTCTCTTCTGCTTGTGGGGTGGGAAGAAAAGGAGGAGGAGGAGGAGGAAATGGTGGCTCAGTCTCAACAACCCACAACAAATCTCAAGTGGGTTCAACCCAGATTGCTTACAAGCCAAAACCAAGCTCTCCTCCAAAGAGAGGACATATCAAACTCAAAATATTCAAAAATATCTTCAAAACAACCGTCTCTTTTGCTTGTGGTTGTGGGTTGGGAATTAAAGGAGGAGGAAATGGTGGCTCAGCCTCAACAACCCACAAGAAATCTCAAGTGGGTTCAACCCAGATTACCTTTCTGATAAATGATCGCATCAAAATCCAATGAATTTGCACGCTTCATTGGAGTAATTCTGTTCTTCATCGATTAACAGAAGATTATATTCATTTTTCTATAGTTTCTTGGTGTTGTATAATTAAATAAATAAAGGAGATGATTTATATAGTATATGATTAAGGGGATAGTTCCATATTTACAGGAAACTGGACTTTGTTTAGCTAATAGTCTTCACGTTTTTCCCGTTATATTTGTATCAGTTCCTCCTGTTTTGCTTTGTAGTAACATATATACTACTTTATGGGATTTTGCATGGTTTTCCTAACATGAGCTGCCTTGTGAAGCCCCGCTTGTCAGTTTGGTGAGATAGTTACTCCATATGTTAATGAGAATCATAAATTTGCAGACTTATACTCCATTTTAGTAAAGAAAAAAGAAATCATTTGGTGCTAAAGGTTGGATTTGTTTGAAATGAGTAAATACACATTCACTTGGAATTACTAAATGAATTTGAATGTAGTGATGAGTTGTGGAGTAGTACGCCTGTCAGTATACTAGATTGTACAATACAAAGTTTTCATCCTAGCCATTCATCTAATAACAATCAGGTCGAATCTATGTCTTACATTGCGCTGACCTGAAATGTGTGAAAGGGGTAGACAATTTCCATCTCTTTGAGAAATAAAAAAGTATGAAGGCCAAACTGGCTTAAGTGTGAAACAGGTTGACTTTGCTACTTGGAATCTTCGTAGTTGCCACTTCAAACTGATTGCCTGCCGTGATGCATAATATTGTAGTTGTGCCAAAATCCTTTTATTCCTCTTTAAATTTCCAAGAAATTCAAGTGCCCTCATTTTTCAGTGTATTGATGTTGATTTTGGAGGATATTTTTGGGGTAAAGGCTGCCATAAATTGGTTACATAATTGATATTTATAAATTTCATACATAATTTATTTTTTTTTGAAAACGTGGGGAGACTTATTAGTGCTTGTGTTTGCTGACGCATTGCATGCGTAAATTGTGTAGCATAGAATAATATTTTTATAAAATTTAAAAGACTAAATAAAAATATATAAAGAATTTAAATTAAAAGGGACAAAATAGCACAATTAATGCTCTGTTTGATTGATTAAAATGAGTATACAATCTCAATGGGACACTTCAAGATTTTTTAGAAAAGATGAAAGATAAACAAATTAGTATTTAATGTAGACTTGGCAAAATATAGGTTTGGGTTGTTTTGGGTTACATAAATTAGGTTTTGGTTGGTTATGTGGTTTGGATTTAAATGGTTATGGGTCGAATCCAGATTGACCTATTTTTCAAATTATAGTTTCACTAAAATTTTAATTTTTATTATAATAAAAGAGTCTTATTTTAATTTTTTAGACCAAAATTTGAAACTAAAAAAATTAATTGATGTGGACTAATTTGAGTATTAAAATATTAATTTTGTGATTATAGGCAATTTCAAAAAAAATTACATTAATAATTATTATGTTAATTAAAATTAATGAAATTATTGAGAATTTTGTTACAATAATCAGCAAATTTTTTTTTTGGGAGTGGGGGTGGGTGAGGCAGGGGGCGTGGGGGTGTATACATAATCAATAAATAATATTTTTTTTGGAGAGGTGGTGGTGGGGGTGGGGGAAATTAAATTATATAATATAATATAAAACAATTTATGGAGAGAAAAAGGAAATTAAATTAAATTATATAATTTAAATGAGTTATTTTAATTAATTAAGGGAGTAAATATTAATTATTTAAATTAGTAGTTCGTTACACTAATAGTATTAACTTTATTATTGATTAATTCCATAATTAATGAAATGATTTTTATATATAATTACAAATGTATAAATTACATAAGTATGTAATATGTATTATGTATATGTGATATATAAGAATGTAGTGTAATAATCTATACATGTTGATGTATTAACTAGCCCTACAAAGTGTAAAAAATTATTATAGATTAATATGTGCCAAAATTAGTTAAATCAGATCCAACTCATATTTGTAATAATAATAATAATAGATCCAAGTAGTTTTAGTTAACTATATGGTTTTCAACTTAAATTGTTATGTCTAATTTAATGTAAAAATAATATGATAAACTAAGTCATTAATAATTTCTTAAAATCTACAAACGACAAATAAAAATAAACAAATTTTACTCTCTAAAAAAACAAGTAAATAGAAATGGATGGAGTATTTTACCTGAAAGGGGTTGACAATTTGTCAATTTCCCATTTTTGTGAGAGCCTGAAAGTCTAAAGTGGAACCTTCTCGGAAATAAGAGACTATGAAGTCGAACTGGCCAACTTAATACCGTTTTTAATTCTAATATATATAATTGAGGTTAAACGAATAAGAAAAAAAAGGCCATAAACACAATAAATACAATAGAAGAGAAAATATGTTTTTATTGGACGCATATATCATTTTATTGATATATGTTATTATTCATATGTTATACTGCATGAATAATCATCAAACGTCAAAATACATATAAGTTAATTCAACAACTTATATGTATTTATTGAATAAATTCACTAAACATCAAAATTTAAATTTATACAATATAAGTTAATTCAACAACTTCGAATAAAGAACCTCACATTCAACTTAACATCCGGTAAAATATACTAAAATAAATAAAATTCCAAGGATATGAAGTTTTATATAGGTAATTACATCTGACCTCTTTTATTTATTTGACTAATATTGCTCATAAAGTCATAGTTGATGTGCTATTTATAACCTAAATTTTGAGTTTTAATAGTACAATTAATTTTGTATCTTCCGCACTAAAGTTTAGTGTACAAATTATATTGATGCATAGGGTGCGGAGGGTTTAAATTATTTTGAAACACAAAATTTGGGTTGTATTTAAATTTAAATAAAATTTAGAGTGCAAATCAATTTCAGAATTAAAGTAAAGATGTAAATCGGAGATTAGTCTATTTGAAGTTAATTACTGACAATCATTAGTGTAGTTCATTTTATATGTTGAATTTGAATTTTATAATATATAATTTATTTATTTTTGTTGATAAAGGACTTGATATCATTACCACAAGCTATGATTGGTTGAACAATTTACGATATAGACGGTTACAATATCATTTTCTTTAATTTGATGGGGAAATGGGGGAGGTATTATGTCATTGTGTGCATTCAGTGCACACACTAAGATACTGTAATATCTCTAATCGCATTTGTCTTTCACTCACACCCACTCCAAAACATAGCAATTTCACTAATAATACAAAATGTATTCTCTTATGTAATGAAAATTTCTATGGAATTACGATTACATCTTGTTGTGATTGATTCATATTTTTGCGAGTTCGATTAATGACCATTACGATAAAGTAGTCAGAGGTTTCGCTCACCGATGAGCTGGCGGAGATTGCAAGAGGACAATTTCCTAGAAGCCAAGCTCAAAGTGCAATTGAATTTAAGAATTTATTAGTAGCACAGTCTGAGTTTTACTAATGTATTGATCCTCATTAGATATTATAGCAGTTAGGGTTTTTCTAGTTACTATAAAAATATTGTTTGATGTATAAATCATTATAGAGTACTGTACGAGACATATGAATACATCAGGCAAGCAAAACTAACCAAATTGGTGAACCTTAGTATATTGTGTGTTATTATTTTTCGTCTTTTATATAATATCTGTGTGATTACAGTATTATTCGTTTTTAAATTCTAATACAAACTTATATTAATATAGGTGGATATTATAATTGATATACATACAGTGTTAAAACATTACTAAGTATTAATTATTGCTATCTGCGTAATTTATTGAAACAAAAAAGTTAATATACAAAGTAGTAAAAAAGCATCCTGAATAAAAGTTTGAAAATTACTAAATAATTAATTTATCTAAAACTTTAAACGGTTAAAAATAAGATAAAAGGGTTTTGCATTAAAATAACATAAACTCATCTGAATGAGTCACGTAACATGCAAGCAAGGGACAGTTTATCCGCTTCTCCGCACAAGCCTTTTGATTATAACTAAAAATTAAAGAATAAAACAATTCCGACGGCAATGATTTCTTCTCAAGCTTTTGTTGAATTTAGATCGTAAATATGTATGTTTTATGGGCCATTTGTTTAGGATTAAATGGTTAAATTAGTCAATTATTTAGTACGCTTGTTTTGGAAAAAAATTCATCTGAATGGCTAAATCGGTCAACCATTCAGACGATTTTGACTGAATAATTTAATGTCATTTTTATACTAAATTATTTTCATTTTATGAAGGAAATTGATATTTCTACATGTATTTTTTAGATTTTTACATAATCATTTCACGCATGAGAATACGGTGAGTTTCACTCTCATATAAGAAGGAATCGTGTAAAAATATATAAAATACATGTTGAAATAGTCCTCCCAATTATATAATAATGTTCTAACAACTAATGTGTTGCACATTTCAGTTTCAGTGCTCATGGGCCCACTAAAGGCTACACAACTTGGCAACCAAGTAACTGAGCTTTGCTCTCAATCACCAACTTCATTACTATAAATTAGCAATCTAATTTTTTTTTTTTGAAACAAAGAGGAACCAATTATATTAAATCGGAAACAAAAACATCGAAAATAAACGGAGGAGGGCGGACCCCCACTCCTCCGGGACAGGATCGTAAACCCGTGACTTTGCATTTAACAAATCTGCTTTGCTTGGTTAGGTGATCGTTTAATGAAACAAATACTACTATTATTCAAAAGTCGAAAAGAGCATAAAAACAATCTCGAGTAATCAAACCAAACAAAGAAAATCAGTAGTTGGATGAGTTAAAGCTTGTTGAAGAACACGACAATCGGTTTCCATCACAACTTTGGAAAAATGACGAGCCTTAAAAAAACTGAGGGGCCTCTCTAAGAAAGGGCTTCAACAACAGCTGGATCTTGAGTACAATTTAATAAACCATTCTTAGCTGTAACAAATGGCCCAAATTTATCCCTAATAATCCAACCAAAACCCACCTTATTCTGACTAGGGAAAAGAGCCACATCAAAATTACACTTAACAAATCCAGACGAAGGCTTGCACCAATTAAGATTACGAACCTGATTAGAATTCACTCGATGAAGTGTAGCAGTTGAAAAGCGAGCTTGCCATTGGGTGTGGTGGTAAGGCAATGCAAAGCAAAAGCAATTGGCGGATCCTTACTTTTGATTCCAAACCACATCGTTTCGAGCTTGCCAAAGAGACCAAAGCACCATTGCAGCTGCCGAAACAAGGTCGAAAGATAGGGTCTGCAGTAGATAATTAAACCAGGAAATGAAGTTTGGTTGAGGAGGAAAAATCAAACCACATAAGGATCCTCTCCACACTTGTTGAGC
The DNA here is from genome assembly GCA_020205605.1 of Panax ginseng. Lineage (NCBI taxonomy): Eukaryota > Viridiplantae > Streptophyta > Magnoliopsida > Apiales > Araliaceae > Panax > Panax ginseng. The sequence continues at coordinate 9,689,303 of CM035138.1, read as the reverse complement.
AAAGGGACATTGAATAAAAAGATGAAAGGTACTCTCGGGACCGCCATTACACATCTGACAGACATTGTGTACCTCCACTCTTCGATTAATCAACTGAGCCATGGTAGGTAACACGTCTAAACAACAACGCCAAATGAAATTACGAACCTTAGGAGACACATTCAGATTCCAAACCTGTTTCCAACTAGAAAAATCTTTCTTTGGCAGTAGTAGGGGTGGGCAAATGACAGGTTAAAGCTCGATAACCTGATTTCACAGAAAATATGCCCTTCTTCTCAAGCTTCCATTGCCAGATATCCCCAGTTCGGATATGACTAAGGGGAATCTTTAAAATTAACTCAACATCCCTGGGCAGAAAAATGTCTCGAACCAAATCTTCCTCCCATTCCTTGTCATTCTCCTTCATAAGCGATGCCACTGAAGCATCCTTTAATCCCTGAACCACATGCGTCTCAACATACGGATTAAGAGCATCCGGCAACCAAGGAGAGGTCCACAAATTCGTGTCACTGCCATCCCCTATCCGCCGAACTAGCCCTTCCTTTAGCAAGGATTGCCCCGCAAGAATGCTACGCCAATGAAACTCGGATTAGACCCTAAACTTGCAGATAAAAAAGAGCAATCTTTGTAATATTTGGCTTTGTATAACCTAGCAACCAATGAATTAGGGAAATTGAGCAAACGCCAACCTTGCTTACAGAGTAACGACAAATTGAATTCGTGTAACTGTTTAAAGCTTAAACCCCCTCTACTCTTGTGCACACATAATTTTGCCCAACTTAACCAACGAATACCATTATTACATCGGTCCCCATTACCCCACCAATAGCCATTCATCAACTTCTCTAAATCATCACATAAGTCAAACGGCAAAAGGAAGACACTCATCACATAAGTAGGCATAGCTTGCTTACTGCTCTTGAAAAGAATTTCCTTTCATACCCTTGAGAGAAATTTCTTCTTCCGGTCCCCAATTCTTTGCTTCATTTTACGCTCCTGACGAAAACACACCCTTCTTACTCCTTGCCAACGAGAAAGGCACACCCAGATAATTACCCAAATTCATAGTCTCTGGCATTCAAAACCTCACATACATCCACTCTCTACTACTCATTGAGGAATTGGGACTAAATAGTACATTTGATTTTGAAAATTAATTATCGAGCGAGCGACCTCATATGAGCGACAGACAACCTTTAATACACTCGACTTGATCTTGGTAGCGAAAAGAATAATGATTATCATCTGCAAAAAATAAATGAGAAATCACGGAGCTGAGGTGGAGATCTTCTGATAGTGAATATGCTCCCTAATTGCGGCATCACTCGAAAGGCGAAAAGACCCTCAAAGACAGATAATAAAGAGATACTGGGGAGAGGATCCCCTTGTGGAGACCCTTTGAGGAATAATTGGGCCAATAGTTTACGCCATTACGCACGATAGTATCTTGAACATTAAATCACACACAAAGCATCAATGAAGCGAACCCAGCGAACATCAAACCCCAATTTCAAGAACATTTCTTTGTAAAAAAATCCCACTCAATTCGATCATAAGCCTTGGACATATCTAGTTTTAAAGCGCCTCACCTTAACTTTCCTTTGTTTTCTCTTAATATGATGTCCACATTCAAAGGCTACCATGATATTATCGGTAATCAAACGATTTGGAATAAAAGCACTTTGAGTCTCAGAAATTACTTGTTGCAAAATACTTTTCATACGGTTAGCAAGCATTTTAGCCATGATTTTGTAGACCACATTACAAAGTGCAATAGGACGGAGATCACTAACAATTTCAGGGTTTTTCTTCTTTGGAATAAGAACAACAGATGTGGAATTAAGATCATTCGAAAAGCTGGCCGAATTCAAGCACTGTAAACAAAAGACAGTAACATCCTCTCCAACCGTGCCCCAAAAATTCTGAAAAAAACCTGGATTCATGCCATCCGGACCCGGGGATTTATCAGGAAACATTGAGAAGAGAGCAGATTTAACCTCTCCAGGATCAAAAAGGTCGAATTAGTTCCAAATTTTGTTCCACTGTAACTCTGCGCCGAACCTTCCTTAGAACCACATCGCTACTACAGCCACGAGTCGTAAACAAATCAAAGAAGAAGGAAAAAATATGATTTTGTAAACCCGACTGCCAATCCAACCAATTACCAAAAGAATCACGGAGGCGGGAGAAGGAATTCTTCTTCTTCCGAGCAGAAGCAAACTGATGAAAAAATTTAGTATTAGCATCACCAACCGCAAGCTAATTTTGCTTTGCTCTTTTTGGCCTTGAAAAAAGCTTCATACGCTTTCGAAGAAAATACAAGAGATGATTCTGCTCTTTATATTCATGGGCGACTATCATCACGAAGAGGCTTCAAGACCGTAATTAGTCTCCTGCAGTCATCAATATCCTTAGTAAATTTGTGAAAACATCTTTTCCCTACTTACGTAAATAAGACCCACAAGTTGAGATCCTAGCACAGTAAATCCGAGAGAGCCCCCACATTGACCTTAACCTTCTTCAACAACACGACCACAATCAAGTATCCGAAGCCAAGCACTTTCAAAACGAAAACGCTTAGCTCGATCTTAAATTAGGCGAAACAAAATCAAGCAACAAAGCCGATTGGTCCGACGAATAAGTGGCCCAAGTTACGCACCTTAGCCAGAGCTCGAAGAAGAACACCACAGAGAATTAGCCATAACTCTATCCAACCTCTCCTCCACCCAATCAACCGAACCCCGACTCCTCTCCCAAGTGTATTCATAACCCTCCATCCCTAGATCATAAAGCCCACAGTCCACAACAGCAGAGGCAAAACCCCTGATAAGAGAAGCAGGGTGAGGGAGCCTCCCTTTCTTCTCTCTTTGACAAATCAAATCGTTGAAATCCCCCATAACGCACCATGGTTCAGAAGATTTACCACATAAGGACCATGACAAATCCCACGATTCACCCTTCGCCTCCTTTCTGAAGCCATAAAAACATGTAAGTGCCACCGCCCTAAGCCGAGACACATCTTTAGAACATCTATATATGTTTTAGAGTAACTAATAAAATTCGAGCCATCTTTTGTCTCTCCAAATAGAGCAAGCCCACCACTTAACCCAACACAATCAACATAAAACAACCCTTCAAACCCATACGAACTCGATTTTTTCGACACGAGACCCAGGCCACTTTCACCTCCATTAAAAACACAAAATAAGGCTTTTTACTAGATCTGAGGTCTAGTAATTCTTGAATCTGTCTGTGAGAGCTACCCAAATTTCAACACGGTTCCAACTAATGGTACTTTCATTGAATTTGGCGGGCTGAACACGATGCCACTTGAATTGCAAGTTTTTGAAACATCTTCTTTTAATTTGCATACTTTTCCCCAAACTACTTTCCCGAGTCTCCTCTTCTTTCCTTCTACGTTTTGAGTCTAGAACAATAACCCCTTCCTGACAACCAGTCTCCTCCCTACCTTCCTGATTTCCCGCAGCACAAATCATCGAAATTGCACCCCCCCTTTTGGTAACCGAATTAGCAATAATCTTGCCATAATTCACACCCCTCACCCCGCTTTTTCGCCCATCACGCACCAATTCTATCGTAATATTCGGTTCAGAATTCTCCCTCAAATCATCATCAATGCCTTCCTTAACGGGATCATGCCGACCACCCTCATCACCCTCTACCAACCACCGTGCTCCGATGGAGGAACCAAAACGACGTTGAGGAGCCCGAAGCCAAGAACCGTAAACTTTAGCAACAGGACTATCATTATCTTTATAAGAATCCGGACAAAACTCTTCATTATGACCAAGAATACCACAGTAAAAACAAAATGTGTTGAGTCGTTCATACTTGAACGTAACCCACACCCACTCACCACCCGCCTTCTTCAACTTCATCTTCCGTTTCAGAGGATGCCTGACATCCATAGCCACCCTGACTCTCATATAACTCTTCCAAAACCCTCCAAAGTTATTAGGATCCGATTCCACAAAAACCCCAATGTAATTGCCTACATGTTTAGCAACTTTCTCCGACATAAAACCACAAGACAAATCATAAACCTGAACCCAAAATTCGATTGTAAAGAGAGACACTTTTGCAGGTTGATCACCCACTTGAAGCCTTTTACACAACAAGGGCTAATTCTCAAATGACCAAGGACCCCCCTTAATGACTTGTTGTATATTTCGATCATGAAAAAACTGGAAAAGGAATAAGTTAGGCTTAATCGTTTTTACCCGCATACCTTTAATCGGCCGCCAAACTGCTGCCATGACATTCTTCATGGTCAAAGACTTAATATTCTTATCAGTCAGAAAATGACCAACAAAAGCCTATCGTAGATCCATCGCTTCACCGTCATCCTCACCATCCGAATCCATAATCTCAACACCTCCTTCCTCCTCTTCCTCCAAAGTAATCTGAGCACAAGCTCTCAAATTACTTTACACCTGAATCCTCTGTTTTCCCCCTGTTTGCCTCTGTTTTTGCTCTATTCTTCACATATCAATCCGATACATTTTTAGCTTCTGAATTTGTAAAACTTAGCTGAAAGAAATGGAAATTCCTTCCTCTAAACCCAAGAACAACCCAAATCAAAGCCTTCCCCCATAGAGAGGGCAAATCAAGAAGAAAATAGTAAGTAAATTCTTCTAATCAGTTGTTACAGTTGTGTCGATTGCAGGCCTATCCGGAAGAAAAAGGAGACAAAATGAAAGGGCTCTTAGCTCAAATTCCTCTACTCCGTATGGAACTCCAAGTGGGTTTACCTCAGATGACCATTCTGGTGGATTATCTGTTTTGAGTACATGAATATGCATACTTAAAGTCATTCATGACTAACTAAAAGTATTAGTTCAGTTGATCAATTTGTGAGGTCAATCTGCTCTGCAGACTGCAGCTTAGCAAATAGGTGGTTTTTAAGTTACTTGAGAATTTTAGGGTTTTTTTTTTAAATATATTAATATCTTGGTTTTAGTGCTCAACTGGCCCAGCGACGGAATTGGGAAGACAACCACAAATTATCTCTGTTTTATATGGAAAGTTTAGGGCAGAAATCGGCCAGGCTGTATGAAAATTCAAAATTCAAAACTCCCCATAAAATCTTACATTACTCTCCCAAAACCTTAATATGGAGAACTTTCCTACCCAAATCTTTCAAAATTCAAAACTCCCCATAAAATCTTACATTACTCTCCCAACCCTTTCACACGAGTAACCAAAAAAAAGAATGAGAAAAGCCCTTCACCAAAACTCCTACCCAATTCTCTGATTAAACATTCACATATATGCCAAATCAAAAATTTAGCACACAATGATAATAATACAAACAAAAGTCCTGAGAACATCAACTTCACTCCTTCACAAGCTCAATTTTCATTTCCCAAAAATCACATACCCTCCCAAAAAGAGCTCATCATCCTCTCAAATTGATGAACTAAAAACTAATACTACTATACTAGTAGTTTAGAACAAAAGAATCGTATACAAATTCCAAGTTAATATTAATATCACGTGAGTGGTTAGTATGAAGTGATCTTCACGATAAGTTCATTTCATATTCAATATAATGTTGACACACAGGTGAAGAGATCACCCTTCCGTCTATCCGCCTGCGTGTCAATACTGTATGAAGTGAATTTACCATTCACTTTATGCTAACCGGATTCCAATATCACATCTAATATTTTTGTGCTTACAATAAGGCCTCTCCTTTTATATAAAAGGAGACCAATCATCTTCCTAAACTCCTTAGGATTAAGGATTTTAATTCGATTCCTAAATTATTTATAATAATAATAATAATGACAGACAGACACCCAATCCACAAGAAAAATCAAAAACTTTCAAAGTCTCTTTTTGTAATTAAGAATTTCCGTTGACCAAAGTCTATACTTTTCAGTTTTCAAGGTCAAATACTGATCGGCATTTTTTATTTATTTATTACTATTTCATTTTATTGTACGCATATATCATTACATTGATATATGCTATTATTCATTATTCCTATGTTTTACTGCATGAATAATCATCAAACGCCATCTTCAATTATATGAAAAAAAAATAAAAATACATAAAATATTTATTGAATAAATTCACAAAATATCACAATTTAAATTTATGCAATATAAGTTAATTCAACAACTTAAATAAAGAATCTCACATTCAACTTAACATCCATTAAAAACTACTAAAATAAAATTCCAAGGATGTGAAGTTTAATATACGTATTTACATCTTAGCTCTTTTATTTATTTGACTAATGTTGCTCATAGGTGATGTGTTATTTATAACCTATTGATGTGATGGGTGTCATTGGATATGTTTGTGATAAGTAAATAAGTAATCTTTATATAATAAAAATATTTTTATGTGGACATATAAATTGAATAAAATAATTAAATCAGAAAAAAAAAAGAAATTTATTTCAACACATAAATAGATTATACTGTCCAATTATTTGTTGGAATAAATTCTTTTTATTTTTTTGGTCTAATTATTATGTTTAATTTATCTGTCTTTATATAAAATATTTTTCTTTTCATACATGAAGGAGTCAATTCAATGGTCAAAATCTAAAACTAAAGTAAAACTTATTAGATACTAGTAGTACCATTGCATTGACCCCAATATTATTAAGTTTTCACACCATCTTCTTTTATTGATACTAGCATATTTTTTATATTATTGATACTCATTCAGAGCATACAAACAATAATATACAAAATCTTATCATGCTATATATAGTCTCAAGTAGGACTTTGCGCGCAATTTCTAGCCTCATGGAGCAGCTGATTGAACATAAGAGAAGTCAGTCGGTGAATTCAATTTTACACCCGCGTGCCGCTGCTAGACACAGTACTTCTTATCAACATAATAGGACTCATTCAAAAAAAATATTAAGAGTCTCACATTTTTATTTTATTTTTATTTCAAATGACATTATATATTGGAGAATATGGAGGTGTAACTTTTAAAGTTATACGGCTCTACGATTTGTAAATTCACTATACTATTGTGGACTACTCTATGATAGTAAAGTGAATTCACTCTACTATCGTGGAATACTCTACGATCGTAGAGTGAAATCACTCTACTGTCGTGAATTACTCTATTATCTCATTTTTACCTTTATATTACATGAAATATGTTAACAACTTATACTTCATTTCTTCCCCAAACAAATGTATCAATTTATTGTTATCTAGGCAATCAAATCAATTGAAATTGCTTAAAAAACTTTCAATGAAAGTTAATATATACTCCATTCTTCTCCTCTTTTTCTTTTCCATCCAAGTGGAATGGAAAATGATAAGAAATCAAAAAGTTGAATAATCTACTAGTATAGGGAGTACTACTTTTTTTTCTTCTTTGGTTCAAAATTCAAAGTTCAAAACCCAGGGACAGAGCTAGATCCCCTTTCCCACTCAAACTACTTTTCTCCTCCTATATTTTCCTCGAAAAGAAAACAAAATCCCAAACAAAAGGCTCAATTGAAGCTGTATATATACAGACATAAATAAATGCTTGAGATTCAAATTTCGGTTTGAGTAATTTTCCTGTCGGGAAAAGAGAAAGGAGAAGGGGGGGAATGGAGAATGAATCTAATTCGAGTAATAATAGTACATATATGGTGAGAAACGGAATTCCGACTCACGAGGGAAAATACGTTCAGTACAATGTATTGGGGAATCTCTTTGAGGTTTCCTCTAAGTACGCTCCTCCCATTCAACCCGTCGGCCGTGGTGCTTATGGCATCGTCTGGTATTATTCTCTCTATATTTGTTTATAGATACGTCTAGTTTTGGGAAATTAATCAAATGATGAACAAAATGCAGCTACTTGCTAGCTTTATTGTATGTTATATATAGATTTTTTTTTTTTTGGGTTTTATTGGGAATTAACTAAAGAGTGAATGAATAAGTTCAGACTCAGTTTCTTCTTAATTTCTGAGTAAAGTTGTATGAAGTAGAGTAATTGGTTATGTATTTAGTCCATTTGATGTAAAAAGTTGGATTTTGGATGTGGCTAGGGTTTAAGTTTTAACTATAATGAATTGGGATTTGCCCACCAGTTTGTAAATGTGTGAGAAATATGTGTTGTGTTATGTTTTGTTTTCCATAAATGTTATCGCATCTGCATTGAATAAGGTATTTATGAAGAGAGATTTTGAAGTTAAAAAGTATAAATGTGAACAATTTGAGCATAGGGGATGAGGCTCAAAGTATTTATGTTTTAATGGTCTTTATTTATATACCAATTTTGGTTTTTTTTGGGTCAATAGACAATACTTGTATCTCTCTCTTACTTTCTCCTCTTTATGGCTGGATTATATTTCATTTCTACGTTACAGTTGCGCTACGGATTCTGAAACAAAGGAAGATGTTGCGATCAAGAAAATAGGGAATGCATTTGAAAACAGGATCGATGCTAAAAGGACCCTACGCGAGATCAAGCTCGTCTGTCATATGGACCATGACAATGTATTCACAATTTTCATGGATTACCTTAAAAAAATTAAAGGTTTCCCGTTGGTGTTTTTATAGTTTACTACATAAATTGTGTATCCTCTAATATAGAAATTTATGCAGGTGGTCAAAATTAAGGACATCATACGGCCACCAGAGAGAGAAAGCTTCATTGATGTATATATTGCTTATGAGTTAATGGATACTGATCTCCATCAAATAATACGCTCTTCCCAGGCACTGACAGATGATCACTGTCAGGTATGTTAACATTTACTTTCATGATATTATTTCTTCTTCTATTTTTGATAATTCCTCTAGGATTAATGGTTTGATTGGGAGCTGTCTGCTTATTTGAATACATACAGATGATAAGTCATTTCCAACATATCATATGCCAAAATGAGGTCAAGTATGCTTTTCTTATGTGGATAAAATTGTAGGGTTATCTTCTATTGAGTTTACCCATATGACGTAAGATTTTCTCGTTATCATGCTACTTGTTGGTAGAAGACATATATATTGGTATTGGTTCTAAAGGTTTTTCCTAATTGGTCAAAGTGGATATGTGCATTGCATAGACTTAATGAACTTCCCTAGGACCTTGATGTAGCAGACTACTGGACAGAAATCGATGGGAAAATTATTGAGGCTATGGGCAAATGATGATTAGAATGGAGGGAGTATTAAAAGACAGATTTGAGTGTAGGAGAATCCACCTCTTTGACCAGATCTTGTACAAGATTGGATCCTAGAAAAACAAGCTATTAACTTCTGAAATAAACTAGAGAAGTAGAATAAACTGAATCATTCATTTCTGTCTTTAATAGAGCACAAGGATTACTTTTATAGAACTTAGAAATCTCAAGACAACAAATTCAAACCTTGAAATTTAACTTTGATTGATGATTAAATTGCTACGAATAATTTTACTGAATTGAAATACTATAAGACTCCTAACCATTCTTGGGACTCAACATGTATTAATAGAGACCCTGACATTCTAGAGCTCTAAAAGCTTTCATGTTAGGACTGAATAAAGGAGACCACTTAAAGACACTCATATGGTATTTCCTTATAAACCATTGTTCCTTCAACCAGAGGTATAACATTGATACAATAATAATATCAGCTGACTATTAAGGATGGCCTGAACCCATTTTGAAGGTCAACCAATTTTTGAAACGTATCTTCTCATTAATCTAGTTCTTCTAGAGTTTTTTACTGGCTCCATCAGACCTTCAACAAGAGAGTGGGAAAAAGATTTTATTCTATTGTCTTACAATTCACCAATGAAGTGAATCACATTTGAATTGCGAGCTGCTTAAAAATCCTTAGATGTGGTTAAAATTTCTTAAAATTCTTTACAGGCTAAGAGATTCAACACAGCATAATCAGTTTTGTCCTCTCAAGAAAGGTCTTTCATTCTAAATTCCATTCAGATATAGAAGGTTGGCTTGTTGATCATTTACCATGAATATATATACTCCTTTGTTGAACTCCTACAGCATCTGGAGTAATCTAGATGTACTATGTTCATTTTGGCTAATATTACTGATATCTTCCCTGATTTGATATTGAGACCTCACATGAAGATTTTGCTAGCTTTCTGAATTATCACTTTTGCATTTATTAGTTGATTCATGAGTAACTCTATAACTAAAATAATTGTATCCATCAATAGAGTTTGTCAGGTTAAATTCTTTACTGACTAGTGCTCTTATATGTCATAACTCATAAGTTATCTTTCTAATTTTAGTGGAATATCTCCTTATATTGAATCTTGAGGTCTCCATCTCTAAAATTCATCTAGTTGTGTTCTTCTAATGCCACTGCCCTTAATTTTGACTTTCAAGAGTCTAGATTTTTCAAAGGATCCCTTCCCACTTCAGAGTACTCTCTGTCTTTGCGATTAATACCTTAAAGACTTCCTTATGGACCATGCTGTACAAAAACTTATATTGACTTTCCGGTACATAAATAAGTCCAAACAGACTTGAACATAAGTAGTCGAGACCATTTCAGTCAGGTCGTGGACATTACATATTCCTGTTTTTAAAACTTATTAAATTTATATTCTGCGATATGTAGAGCTGTCTAGATGAAGGAACAAAATTTTGAAGGCGTTCACGTGACACCATTCCTGAATCTCATTTCCTTTCATAAGAACAAAATATTTGGCCCTGTCTGGAACTAGGATGACTTATTTCGAGTAGTTGCTTTACGGTCTTAGTATAAATTTGTATGTAAAATAGAGAGAAATGAAAAGAAAAAAACAAGAAATAGTGAGACATTATTGATGAGAAAATCTTTTTCAAAGAGGTTTCAAAGGATGAGAGTCCATGCATGATTTCCATCCTTGTATGTCAAAGCTTCCTTCAACTTACAAGTGAAAGTAGATCAGCCTAAAATTTAACTAAAACGTATCTTCTGAAAATGATAAAAACACTGATAATGAAGAAACCTGCTTATTTGAGTGCATTCTAATGACCCTTCCAAACTAGCCCTTGGAATTTGTGGAGAGGCTTGCCCACCAATTTAAACTTTAGCCCTGCGAAAAACTTTGGCTTGAAATCTTTTTGTCTTAGTCGTAATGTGTTGGGAAACACCTACCTGTATCAGCTGATTTCATCTATCAAGATGATCTCTCAAAATTATAGACCCCTATTTTTGGCTTGAAGCATTGAAGTCTATAAAGAACAGTGAAAAGATCCTTTTGCAATATAGTGATGACCTGTTGGAATATTTCTTTCTCAACTATTACAAATCTGACATACAGTAGTGGCTAGTATCCTATGAGAATAGTCTGTAATACAATTTTCCCCTGCTGAAAAATTTATATTATTGGGGACTGTAATAAGAGTATCTAATAGCAATTCCAAGACAGTTGTTGTGAACCAATATCTGCAAATAATTTTAACAATATCAAGACGGTCGTTAACCAAACTCTTCAAATCATTTGAAATAGTGAGAAATGGAAATAAATTAAAAATAAATCCCAACATCCTCAGTTCAGTTGAGAACAACTCTGCAATCCCTAATCCCTATACAATAAGAATTTAGGGTTCTTAAGTTTAGTTTAATATTATAATTGTTAACACATTAAGGTATTTGCTTTTGGCAGTATTTCCTGTACCAGTTATTGCGTGGACTGAAGTACATACACTCCGCACATGTTTTGCATCGTGACTTAAAACCAAGCAACTTGCTTCTCAATTCAAACTGTGACCTGAAGATTTGTGACTTTGGGCTTGCAAGAACCACCTCTGAGACAGATTTCATGACAGAATATGTTGTAACCCGATGGTACAGAGCCCCAGAATTGTTACTCAACTGTTCAGAATATACTGCAGCGATTGATATCTGGTCAGTTGGTTGCATTTTAATGGAGATAATTAAAAGGGAACCTCTATTTCCAGGTAAAGACTACGTTCAGCAACTGGGGCTAATCACTGAGGTACTCATTCCCTTTTTAGTTCTCTTGCAAGCCTCCTATTTAAAGATTTACCATGAACAATGTACCCTGTACGATATAAAATTTAGAAGTATGATGTTTAGACTTTGATTTCTTGACCGTCAGAAAATTTACAGATTAATTTACCTTACACACATTATGATGGTATCTAACGAAATTATTTTATGATTATTCCTCAAAACAGCTTTTAGGCTCCCCAGAAGACTCAGATCTCGGGTTTCTAAGGAGTGATAATGCTCGAAGGTATGTCAAGCAACTCCCTCATATACCAAAGAGACCTTTTGCTGAGAAGTTCCCAGATGTGTCACCATTAGCAATTGATCTTGCAGAGAAAATGTTAATTTTTGATCCATCCAAGCGCATCACTGGTATGCATCTTGCTATTAAGTACTTTTACAATTTGCCCTTGAATTGTGCTTTTAATTTACTAAGGAACCTTCTTTTCCTTTTTCCCCATATGATTTTTATAAAGTTGAGGAAGCACTAAATCATCCATTTTTATCAAGTCTCCATGAGATCAACGAGGAGCCGACCTGCCAATCTCCTTTCATCTTTGATTTTGAACAAGAATCTTTAAGTGAAGATGATGTAAAGGAACTGATATGGATTGAAACTTTAAAATTCAACCCGGATGATGGGATGTAGTAGTCAAACTGATATACTGTTTCTAGAGCCCCTGATTAGGAGTGTGCTTTCAATTTCCAAAGGCAATGTATAATTTGTGATTGATTTTCTATAATTAGAGTGATCGGGAGATAGGTTGAGCCGGTTGGAGAATTTTATTTTCCCTAGGTAAGATATGGAATTTATGGGTATCATCATCTGGATTCTGGGGGGCTGATAACTTCATTCGAGGAACTATGATATGCTTCTAGCATTTCATTTTTTCCTGTTTTGTAGGCTGTGGAAATGCTAAATATTTTAAGCAGACCTTATTCCATCCATGTAGTGCTTGTTGTTAATTTTTATTCTGCTTAGTTTATAAATGAAATCTCACCAAGTTTTTTTAAAAAAAAGTTTCGAAAGTGGTCCTCTGGTCTCCAAAATGAGGGTCTCACTTGACATAAATGAGACTCTTATCTGGGACATAGATCCCTCCTGCTCCTGCTAAATATATGATTCTTGAAAGGGACATTGTTCACCTCATCAAATATAGCCATATAGGGTAATACTAATAGATTTAGAAACATTTAGCCTACATAAACAAAAAATGACAAAACGAATTCCGTTGCCGGGAATTGAACCCGGGTCTCCTGGGTGAAAGCCAGATATCCTAACCGCTGGACGACAACGGATTGATGATGACGATGACGGACATGATTCTTAGTAATACCCTTCAAATAACTATATACTATCTAGTCAGACACGATCATTCTTCTTGCCAATGGTTTGAGAGCTGCTACCTTTATTAATGGATTTCAATGCATATTCCACCCTCTAAAAGGGGTAATCGCCATTATTTATACAATTACTCCACGCCTTTGTGAAAACTACAAACAAAAGCAATACGAGGAAGACGGTCATTCAGGATCTATTTTTTCCGGTGATTTTATCAACTTCTTTAACTAACGTACAATAGAAAATCTAAAAGGCCCTGCAAATGATAAAAGTACATACAACTCACAATCACTACTACACATGCCCCAACTTTAATCTTTTCTCTCCTGTTGCTCCCTCCCTCTAATGTAAAGTCCCAAACATCTTCCATTCGTCATTTGGCTTAAAATTTGATGATTTGTTTAGGTTGGCTTCCTAGCTTTCCGAGTGATTTGTCCAGTGCTGCATGAAACTCACTAAAAGGTACAAGTTCCGTCCTGCAAAGAGAGATCTTTCATTAATACAAAAAGATCACCACCTGAGAAATGGATTTTATAACCGAATAAACATGACATCGTGATATATACACAAGCTGAAACTAGTTGAGAAATCAGCTCACGCAAAACGCTCAGAACTAGGAGAATCTCAAACAACAATGTTGTGGTTCTGCATTTAAGGTCCTACCTCCTAGCATCTCAAGAATACAGAGACATGCCATCTCAAGGCTCGGGGACCTACCTTCAAAATCTAGTCACGAAAGGGAGAAAAAAAAGGGCACCTTACTCTAGATCAACACTGCCTGTTTGAACTTTGAACTGACTCAGTTTTGACCCTGTGGGTTCATGAAATCATGGATAATGGCATAATGCATTTCAGTGTGACTTAAAATACACGACTCAAAGGGACCAAGGGATTCATCATATGGTCATCACAAAAGAGGATTCATTATTTTTGGAAACAAGAAACTTGAGTAAACATATTGGTCACTGTATACAATTGATATGTGAAAATCAATGAATTTGGTTTTATCTTTCTATTCTTTGTAAATAATAATGAAAGAATAATAAAAGAAAACAAATTAGAAACTCATTCTATTCTTGTGTTACTTATTCTTGTCCTTGGAAATATATCTCCCAAAGGTTACACTTCCTTTCATTTTCAATGTTCGTTTCCAAGCTGGTAATTGTATGAAAATTCAGTTTTGGGAGAATATTAGGATAGGAGATGTTTCTCTTTTAATAGCTTGTCCTCGTCTTTTTTACCTCTCGTCTCTCCTATTTCTAACTTCTATACTTGGGAGGGAGATTTATTTTCTTGAGATTTTTATTTTTTTCATAATTTAAATGACAAGGAGACGGCTTCTTAATTCAACTTCCTTTTCTCGGTCCTTGAATAGGCGTGTTTGGTATTTTGATTCTTCAGGAATCTTCTCGTGTCGTTCATTCTTCACTTACTTATTGAGTTATCGTCCTGTTCATCATTTGCTTCTAGCCTCTTATATTTGGAAAGCAAAGGCTCCCTAAAAAATTAAGGCTTTTATGTTTACAAATCTTTACCCCTAGATGCGTGTGTAATGTGTTTGAAGGATAGTGAGTCTCATTCCCATTTGTTTCTTCATTGTTCGATGGCTTGGTGGTTGTGCTGTTTATTTAGTGTGATGGGAAAAAGTTGGATATGTCCCACTTCGGTGGAAGATCTTTTACTATGCAAATTCAAGAGTCATACAAGCAATATGAGGTTCATTTGGAGATGTGCTTGTTTTGCTATTTTGTGGGGATTTGGATTGAGAGGAATGCTAGAATTTTTTGCGATCAGAGTACAAATATTGAGTTACTTTGGGATAAAATATCTTTATTTGCTTCTCTTTGGGCTCATGCAATGAGAGTTTTTGAAGGAATTTCTTTATCCGATCTTCAAAGAGATTAGCGGGCGGTACTTTTTCTCATTTTTGTTTTCTTTATTTTCTATTGGGAGGACTTCTTGTTCTCATCATGAGTTGTAATTTTCTCTTCTAATCAACATAGTATTCTTCTTTTATCAAAAAATAAAAATAAAAAACGAAGAAAAAAACATACTCATATGTCAATTTTCCTTCTTGTGCAAGGCCCAAAAGGTGATCTATCCAATTTTTGCACTCTTTTGCTTTATCCGAAGTCATCAACTTCTGCAACCAGAAACCCCTCAAGGAAAGTTCCTGCAAACAAAGATTAGGAGATACTAATTATCATCAAATGAAAAGATAGTAGAAGATGTTATGGTCAGGAGATACTATGAACAATTGCTACTTTTGTATGCACTTGGGGGCAAAAAGAAAATTATACTTGGAGTAAGCAAGAAATTGACAAAATAACTTCCTACGTTCAATAAAACAGCTAAAATAGCCACAAAAATTAAGTTTTCAAAAAGTCAAACTAGCAAATTCTTCAGTTTAGATCCTGAAAAATTGTTCACTACACACCTCACTGGAATTAAGGACTAGAAAATGGAGATCCCTAAATGGAAGATAATATTCAGGTTTAAAGTGAAACTCAACTTCTCTTTTCCAAGGGACAAAGAATGAAAGCAACAATAGAATTATAGGACCCTGACAGGATCACCTTATCAATCCCAATCAAGAGAACTTATTTGAATAGAGTGTAGCGCTTAGTATTATGCTATATTGGGCTTTCCCAACACAATCAAGGATCTAGGATTTTGAGAGATGTGCCAATATTTTTCTGTCTAGTCTATCATTTATGCTTTTATTACTTTGATGCCTAAGTTGATCTCTAGTCTGATCATGGCACAAAGGAAGAAAGCCTTGTTGATGAATTTGACCAACGTCATGAAGTACCTCTCTCTCTGTTTTCAGTTTTCTTCATCAAGTCATGAATGAAGTCCTCGTTTTCAGTTTGTTTTCATACATGAAAGCATTGTCAAATAAATTACCCTACCTTAAATATGAAGAATGCTGTTGATACAGTCACAGGCTTCTTAGCCATTCCACCATATGTTACCATGGTTCCTCCCTGCCCGAAACCATGAATTTTTTACTATAATGAAGAAAAACATTCTAGAAGAAAAAAAAGAGTTACATTTATTAGAACCCAGCATTTCCTGTCTTACCTCAAGAATTTGAGAACCAAAGAAGCAGCATTTCCGCCAACACAGTTAAATCCCAAAGCTGGTTCAGGAATATTATCCTAGCACACACGTTGTGCAATGGTAAATGAGACTGTTCAACAATACCAAATACAAATAAGACGGAATTGAGACTGACTATTTCAAATAGAAGTAACTACAATATTATGTTATATGATACCAGAAGACTTTTGACATTTTTCACTTCGAGTTGGCTCTCTGTATACACTTCATCTGCACCAAGATTTTTGAGTTTTTCTTTTGCTTCATCTGATCCAGCCCTGTAACAATTAGTACATAATACATAAAGGTGTGAAATTCCAGAGCCAATCTTCTGATTCAAACAAACTTACATGAAAAATTGTAAACCACGATCTGTTTTTTTCAGATAAAAAGAAGACATTATTAGAGAAGAAAAAGATGCACGGTGAGGACAAGGAGTCCTACCTAAGTGGCACCAAAAGTTTAATATGGATCTCCTGTCACCCACATATATCAAACATTTTTTGGTGTGTGAAATACAGTTCTCCAGTTACTTCCATAGTACTTGCACAATGTTCACACATTCTTTAGATAAAAGAAAAAAGTTTTTATAAGAAAGAAGACAGAAACAAGAAAGGAGGACAAGGAATCCTCCATCAAAGTAGAAGACGTGGAAAAACTACAAAGTTCTAATAGAGGACAACTCATCAATATCTATGGAGATCCGAAACAGAAACTCCTCTAAAGTCCCAGATTCTGATGCTCAAAGAGATACAAGGAATGACCGATATGGATTATAGTTTAGGTCCTAAATGCTTTAGTAAATATTTTGGAATAATGAGGGAATGTTTTTTTTCTGGATAAGTTGTTGGAATAATGTGGGACTTGATTCATTATTTGGATTTTTATTGTTATTTTGGGAATTTATTCGCCTTATTTGGCTTATCATATTTCATACTGTTCTAATATCCTGGTCCTTAAAAGGTTGTATATATTAACCAGCTTATCACGTACTTGACGTCTTCTTTAACTATTCCCTTTGTCCCCATGTTACTTGATTGATTTGTTTCTACAAGCATTTTAGAAAGGGAAAAAAATTTAGATAATTGTGTACAATCTTAGTTATAAATCTACCCAAATGGGCTCCGCCCCAATTGGAGAGTTCGTTATGACAAATGGTAAATAGGTAAAATTGATATAAGGCCGAAACTAGGGATCTTAGTTTTGGAGAAACCGTAAAAGGAAAGGGAAGCAATTAAATTGGGTCAAAGGGTGTAGTATATCAATTCATCCTTACAAACCAAAACTCCTTAAATTAAGTCATGTGGTATTCACTCAATATCTTATGGACTTCAATAATGAGTGTTAGTGTTGTGCTTTTTGGCTAGAGTAGCCAGTGATGCAGATGAGGTACTGTTACTAAAATGAGAATATCTCATTTCCATTTCCCTTTTCACGTTTCTTCTTTTTGCACTTCTCTAGTACTTCCTCTCCTCCTACTTTCAGTATATTGTCACCACCACTTATCCAAGTAAAATAACCCATATTCTATATTTTTTTCACACTGGCAAGTACATAGAAGGTTTTTATCTTAGATTATATTCCTTATATTGGTTAGCTCAGCATCAAAAAATTAGGATATGAACAATGAAAATTGCTCATGGGTAAAATCTGTAGAATGAATGATAAACAATTGATAAATAGAAAACCTTAGCACATAATCATAAGAGGAAGCATGTCTGCTACTATAATATTTGACTTCAATACGAGTTTGCATTGACAAATATAAGTACAGTAAAAATTTATAAGTTGCATTAACAAATAACTGAAAGAGTACCATGACATCTCAATTAAAAATCTAACGAGCACCTGTCCCGTATAATATTAATGCTTTGAATCCCTCGAATTCGAGCAAGCTGAATGATGCACTGCCCCACAATGCTTGTAGCCCCATTTTGCACAATAGCATCTCCTATTCAGGCAAAACTTAATTAGGGAGAAGTAGGCCAAAATAAACATAACATGATAGTGTGAGAATGGAAGCACCTGGTTTTAGATCCACAAAATCCTCAAGCATTCTTAAGGCAGTCAAAGGGTTAACAAACACTGAAGCAGCATATTCCACTGGTGTTCTCCTATCAACTTTGTGCCACACACTCTGCTCTTTTACCATATGTCTGCCATGTCCCTAAGAATAACAAACTTGCAATTGTTTTATTTATATTTATATTTTTTAATAAACAAGAAGATTTTATATATGTTCTTGTGGTTAAGCTAAAAACAAATAATACATTATACATCTCTTCTTCAATCATCTAGGTTGAAGAATCGAAAGCATTACCAGCAGACTTGAAGAGTTCACAGATATAGACTTTTATAATAATAATAAAAAAATCCTTCCTTTTGCAATTATATGCAGAATGTGCTCCATGGGACCACAAAAACTACATTGTTCATCTCAAAAGTTATCAAATGTGAAATCCAAAAGTTCAATGGAAAATAAAACTGAAGAAAATAAAATAGAAAAGCTCAATGGACAACATTCATTAAACTTATACGATAGTAAGTTACATAGGGAAAAATAATGTACCAGAACATGGTGGGCATGGAATCACCCAATCACCAGGAGAAAGACCCGTCACTGCAGATCCTAAAGAGTGTACCTCTCCGACCCCCTCGTAACCACCAACTGCTGGCACTTGTGGCCTCACGGGGTACACACCTACAATAAAACTTAGTAATGAATTATAAAGCAAAATAAAATTCTGACTGTAAATATTCAACTAAGCTAAATAATAAGTCTGCATCATTAACTTTGTATCCGTAATGCTTGAAGGAAGAAAACAAAAACATCACCCTCTTTCACTGGCTTTGGTGTTTCGTGAGGAGAGAACGAATATAAACCATTTATAAAAATTAGAATTAAAAAAGAAAAGAAAAAAGAGGACCACAATTCTCTCTCCAAAAAGTAAAACAAAATTGAAGAAGTTTCAACTCTCAATCAATTAAATTTTCAGAATAGTACCACTACCTCAAATTGGAAGTCGAATTTTACTATTTAAAGTTTTTTTACAAAATGGTTTGACATTAACATAATAAATGGTCAAGATCTCAACTTACTTAAATACTTTGGTACATTGCTTTTGAACAAGGACTCTCAGTTTGCAAATAGAAAGTAAACTCCCATTTTTCGACCAAGAAAGTACCAAGTTTAACCATAAATTTACAGAAAATAATTTTGTAATTCCAACCCCTTCTATCTTAGGTCACTACTTATCTAATATCAAAACAAACAAAAGGAGTGATAATGTAATGTAACTTATTATTCTATTTTGCTCATCTCTCGAACTAAATTTCAAACAATAGGAGAGAAAGTCACATTCTCTTCTCCAGGGCCGGCCCTGAGTTTTTCAGGGCATAAAGCGACAAAAAAAAATGGGCCTTTTGCGAATTGCTATTAAGATAGACATAAAAAAATTAAGAACTTTTCCTAAACTAAAGAGCATCAATACGAAAGAATACCAAATATAATAACCGACTATTTCAATATTTTATTTCTTTTTCTTTTTTCAAATCAAGACATATACTTTTTAGGAGCCATGGTGAATTAAAATTTTAAAATCTGCAAAAATCCAGCACAATCTCGTGATTATCTATAAATTAATTATCAAACAGGGCCTCCTTTATAATTATTAAGAGTCTAACACTACTCCCAAACAATTAAAAAAACTCAAAAGATATTAAATTTTTCACTTGATTCATAATAGCATAAACAAATCTACTCAATCAGTCATCAAGCCCAATTAAATTAAACAATACTTCTAAATCTCATAAACAAAATAATTAATTTCAAAACCCTAAAAAATAGAATTAATACCTGAAATTAGCTTGAAATTTATAAGAATGAATACTGGAATAGCATTTAACACTTGAGCTTTTTGATTTTCTGATTTTCTATATGTATTTATATCTATATGTAATTCAGCTATGGCAGGGACAGTCATGAAGGAGACGAAGTCGGTGTCCGCTGGAGAAGGAAGCTCAATTGCCGCACCACTCAGTCACTCACCAGATTATTTACTTTTTATTTAAGTATTCTATTTAAGTAAATAAAAAGAAGAGAATATTGAAGGGGGCCCTAAAAATTTGTGGGCCTAAAGCCCGGGCACCTTGGGCTTTAGCCCAGGGCCGGTGCTGCTCTTCTCTTCTCATGCTTCAAACAAGACTTTCAAAAATTAATAACCAATCGTCCTTTTCCTTCTTGTAGTACTCTTACTTTTCTTTTCCTTTCTATTATCCCAAACATATGGATACAGAAGAAAGTAGGCCTTATCTTCAACTATTATCCTACATTTTTCAAAAATCACACAGACCCTCTCATCTCCTTGTGTCTTAGTTCGATTACTAATCAACGAAAATTTAAAATAATTTTTTTAAAAAAAAGGAATAAGGAAAATTATGAAAAGAAATGAAATTCAAAGTAGAATGAACCTTCAATTCTATTGATATCAGAGGGATTGATAGGAGCAGCCAGCATTTTAGCGCACACATCGTTTTCCTTAATTTCAACTGGTGGTAACTCTATGATTCTGCACCCAAATTTCATTTAAACACATAAATTATTTATGCAAGTGTATAAGACAAAAAGAAATTCTCCATCCATTCCACAAAAAAAGTCCCATTTGCAAATATTAAGAATGTACATTAGTTCCATTTGTGCCCAAAAAAATTAATAAGTTGTATGTTCAGTAATGGTGACATGAATGAAATTAGGATGAAAAAAGTTGAGTACATGGTTTCCTTTTATACAACTTATACTACTACCAATAATTATTAACAAATAATAAAAAAGACTTTTTTGGGCGCAAGAGATCTTGGGATTCATTCTGCCCAAGACAGGAATGTTAAGATTTCAGCTAAAACTAGTTAAATTTAGTAACAAAAAAAAAGACTATTTTTTTGGAACAGAGGGAGTAATAAGTTTCAGTGAGTTAATTATAAAATGGAATTGCTTATAGAGAGATAGAGACTTGGTAACAGAATCGGGAGGGCCGTGTTGGTCGTAGACAACGGCGGTGGACGGCGGAGACATGGTGGCGGAGAAAGCTCTAACGGTGAAGGTGTGAGTACTAGGGTGGTGGAGGATGGAGGAGGATCGAGAGAGCAGCGACGTCGTTTTACGGAGAGCTTTTAGGGTTACCAACCTCGAGCACAGAGACGCCATTGATTGATCAGATTATTACCTTCTTTCTATGCTATTTTGGTATCCTCTGAAGAAGAAGAAGAGGATGAGTGAATTTACAGCCGGGGAGACGAAAACGACAACGTATTTTCAAAATAGTGAATTTCCTCAAAGGTATGATTGGCTAAAGAAACGATTTATCAAAACAAACATGAAAATGGTCGTACTAGTTATACATTTATAACGATATTTTTTATAAAAAAATATCAAAAAAATTATATCAATTTGGTTTTGACTGATTTTGGCATGTTTCTTTTAAATTATGAATTCAAATTTTAATCAATCTAAATACTAATTTAAAATAGTTAATCAACCTAAACGATGATTGTAGTTAATACCCATGAGATTATAAATTAGATTATCAAGTCTAATCAAACCAGGCTCAATAAATGTATGTCAAATTGTACCAACCTAATGAATCAAAAATAATCTGCACCCTTAACTTTAGTATTAAAGGCACACATTATTATTATTATTATTATTATTATTATTATTATTATTATTATTGCTCAAAAATCAAAAATAAAAGTAATTGAAATTTTTATGTGTTTTTTATTTGACAAAATCTTAGAATAATAATTCTTATTGAATTAAATTAAAAAAACATAAAAATCGAGGTGATCATATACCTTATTTAAAATAACGTCAACCGAGATTCGGGAAGAATATGCCACGCGTACATCAATATCAATAGATATCCAAGATCAATCTGTTAAACTCGCAACTTAACTCTTAGCCGTGCTTTTAGATTTTGTCCACCTCACACAATCCAAAGGCTCATGCTCCTTCCACGTTGGACACCAATCCGGTCCCACCTAAACTCAGACTCCCTTGGACCTCCATTACTTACACGTCAGTTCAAAAATATCTTCTCTCTTTCTTTGTCTTTCTGTCTTCTTTTTCTCTCTCTCTTCAACATTTTATCTTGGTCATTTCCAAACCAGCCCAAGGTTTTGTCTGAATATTCGTGAAAATCATCAAGGTTGAAGTAACGATCTGAAACAAAAAACATGTTTTTGTTTTGAGGATTATGATTTTGAAAATTAATGGGCTTCTGATGTGGTTTGCTTTTTTGTTTGCGTTTGTTTTGTGTGCTTTTGTTTTGGATGGTGCTCATCAATGGCGGATTGGTCTGTGCTACTTAATTTAGGGCTGACTGGTACGTTTTAGACAATATTTTACCGATTCTATTCGACTATTTTCATGAATTAGTGTTTAATTACTAGATTAATTAGTTATATCTCTCTCTATATTCTTATGTGTATTTAACTGTTATCAATCGCATGCTCACTTCCTAAGTAGAGATAATTGAAAAAGATTAAATCTTTGGATGTATCTTTAACTGTGTTTATATAAAATATATTATGCGTGTGTGTGTGTGTTTAAAATGATGGCAATTGATGAAGTTAATATTTACCCCTTTTATTTTCTGGATGAAATTTAATAAATTATCTATTTCAAGTATTCTTTATATATATTTATATTAAATTTTGCATTTTAAAACATGTATCACAAAATTATACCCCTCATCTCCATGAAAAGAACCCGTTTGCAAAAAAGAAGAAGAAAAAGAGAATTGTTCCAAGAATAGAGTCCAATTCTTTTAATGGTACTCAATTATATCATCACAATTACATTATCGTGTCATCACTATTAAACATAATAAATTTAAGGTAAACATGGAACTAAAATGTATCATTAAAGTTTGCAAATTTTGTAAATGTGACTCTTTTTGTGGAATCACTTGAGTATTTAGTTATGTAGGCTTATACTTTGTAAACGTTTTTTTTTTGTAGCTGTGTTTGGTTAATTACCTAACAAACATTTTTTGGGTTTGCATTAACAGATTCTTTTGTTTGCTGATATTAGTTTATGCATTTTACCGTAATTTTGATGATAAACATGCACCTGATCCATATAGTGCTTTTCTCAAGGACAGACTGGACAGTCTCTTTCAATCTGGTTAAGTGGAAATAATTCCAATGGACAAAGATGGTCCTAGCGGCAAAGGGTTGGCAAAACAAAGAAGTAGTTCTTGGGATGAAGAGAAGGGAGTTGGGAATGAAATTGTGGACGGAGATAAAGGTTTAGGCTCATACGAGGAAAGTAATTTAAAGATTAATGGGGTAGCAGAACAAGTAAATAGTGGATTTGAAGGGGAAAACCATGTCTCTGATGTACCAGAAAAACAGCAACCTCAAGGGTCCAAGATACAGTGGGAAGACTTTCTTCCTAGAAGGTCACTGAAAATTATGCTAGTCGAAGATGATGATTCAACACGTCATGTTGTTAGTGCTTTGTTAAGAAATTGCAGCTATGAAGGTTAGTAATTGTCGTTCTTACTAATGATATTTTTGTACAATAGTCACAAATATGAGTACCTTTATGTTTGATTCACTTGGAGAAAGTGTAATGCTTGTAATTAACTCACAAAAAAATGCCCGTCAAAGTAATCATATCTATTTCTTAGCCTCTTAACCTAGAAACAATTGTACATATGCATATACATATGGACTTCTCCTTTCACTTTTTGACTTACTTTCAGCCATGAACTAATTGCATAGTACTCCTCTGTACCATTTTTAACTGACCCTCTTGACTTGCCACATAATTTAAGGAAAAGGGTTAGTTAACAAAGAATCTAATTTCTGTCATTATACCCTTAAAGTTATTAAAATATAAGGGAAATGTAGGATTGCATTCCCTGTACACTGATATGTGAATTAAGGTTTCTTATTTTGGCATATCAAAATGGCAAGCAGGTCAGTAAGAACGACATGAACAAGCATAATGTAGTGCATCTAAGTCGATCAGATAAATAAGTATTCTTTTAAGTACAATAATAATATAGAAACTTGTGGTAACTTGTATGTCATGATACCAAACTTTGGCATATATGGCATGAGTAGACATAAGAGCTTCTTCTGCCTTAATCACCTGTTATACATGACACCTCAGCCTTTTGAAGTGAATTAATAATAACTTATGCTCGATAAATTAAATTACAATATTAGAATCACTGTTTCTTCTTGCAGTTGAAAACTCAATCCCTTGTAGGCAGTAATTATAGCTATTACAGAGGTGTAGGGAGAAACTTTGAATTATTATTCTGGTTTGAAGTGGTTAATCAGATGTGTACTATATAGATATTTATTAAATATATTGATCATATAACTATGAAATGTGAAACTTTTAATCAGAAGCATTCATTTGGGACATGTTGAGGTGGTAGGCTGTTAGCTAATTACTAGATAGGTTTATTAAAACACTGGAATGACTCACATCTTCACCTGGGTTGGAGTAACGTAGGCCGTTTGGGGGGGTCAAGACCTAGTTATATAGCCCTCACCTTTCGAAGTGAAAATTAGACTTTGTAAGACTGTATTCTCTGTCAACACAACTATTTTTAGTTTTATTTAATTCTACATGCTTCTAATCTCAATTCTAACACTGGCAGTTATTGCTGTGGCAAATGGTCTTCAAGCATGGAAAATCTTAGAAGATATGACTAATCATATTGATCTCATCCTGACTGAGGTAGCCATGCCTATTTTATCTGGAATTGGTCTTTTATGCAAGATAATGAACCACAAAACTTTCAAGAATATTCCTGTGATTAGTGAGTATCTCTAACTTTCAGTGCTTCTACTTTGAAGTTCTTGGAATTTTAATGATTACTTCTTATGTCCTGCTTTCATGTAAGATGCTCTTAACTAGCATATTTGCATTTTGTTGCAGTGATGTCATCCCGTGATTCAATGGGGTTGGTTTTTAGGTGCCTGTCGAAGGGTGCTGTTGATTTTTTAGTGAAACCTATTCGAAAAAATGAACTAAAAAATCTTTGGCAGCATATCTGGAGGAGATGCCACAGTGTGAGTTGTCTAATCATTTTGCTCTATACTTGGTGCTAAGATTTCAGGGTGGAATGTAGATATTTTCCCGAGTTCATATTAAAACTAATTGTGAAATGCTTGGGAGTATCTTTCTAGACGATTGGCTTTCAAACTTGTAACTTCTTGAAGGTTTCCTTACAAAGTTGTCCAATTCTAGGAGGGTATCTTCCATTAGCATTTCATCACCAATTCACCACTTTCTTGAGTCATGATCAATGCATATTATATTTCCTTCCACAACATTGGATTAATTTGTCATGTTTTCTCAGTCCAGTGGTAGTGGTAGTGGTAGTGGTAGCGAAAGTGGCACTCAGACTAAAACTTATGCAAAGTCAAAAAGTAATGATGAATCCGGAAACAACACAGGCAGCAATGATGAACGTGAGGATGGGAGTATTGGTTTGAGTATTCGGAATGGAAGTGACAGTGGAAGTGGTACTCAGGTAATGATATCTTCTTTGATAAGTATAATATTGTTTGATGCATCGTGTGCCTTCTGTCTAATAAGTAAAATCTAGTTTGATGCATGCAATTGAAAGAAAAAGAAAAGTCTGATCATTGTGTTTCCACGACCCCAGTAGAGTGACTAAAACTTCATTTAGCCCTTTGACAAAATGATAAAATTACTAGAAGAAATTGTATTACTTTGTGATATACTCCGTGACATGGCATTATCCTTGAAGCAGGAACAGGAAAGATTTAAGCTCGACATTGTATGTTACAATTTCACGTGGTGGTAAATAAATTGACTGAGGATTAGTACCAATATATGATCTTGATTTGAACTGTTTTCGAGTGGGATATCATCAAATGTTTTCAAACATTAATTATAACTTCTGGCACTTATATGATGCAGTCATATATTCTTATTGTCATTCTTATCGTTATATAGTTTTGAAACAGGTAGCTTAAAGAACTACTGATAAATATATTACTACATCGAAATATTAATCATAATTTGGAAAGAGTGACTATGCTTTCTATTTCCAGAGTTCTTGGACAAAAAGAGCAGTTGATGTTGATAGCCCCCAACAAGTATCACATCGGGATCAATTGGCTGATACTCCTGATAGCACTTGTGCCCAGGTCATTGATACAAAGACTGAAACATTTAGTAGCCGTTGGGTACAAGCTACTGAAACAAAAGAATTCAAAGACCAGAATGAAAAACTAGGTAACTCCCCACACTAAGCATTGATAGATGCTTATATCCTGATTTTATGTCAAACATTAACATTATGACAATTATTTCTTCATGTTATGTGTTAGACAATGTTGCAATGGGAAAAGACTTGGAAATGTGCACATCTATATTTCCTGATACACATCTTGACTATCAGCATAAATGTACAAGTTATCTAACTAGCGAAAGGCAAGATAAACTGTCAGAACTAGACAATCTTCTAACTGCGAATGAACAGATGGAATACAGAAGTGAACCTACAAGTGGCAAGCTAATGAACCGTTCTGTAAAGCTAATTAGTCTGATGGCCAATAGTGCCAATTCACAGATGGAAAGCCAAGCCTTTGAGCCTCCTACTGACCTTTCTGATATCTCAAGAAATAAAATTAAACCTAACTCTGGCTCTAGAGAATTGCCATCACTGGAACTAAGTTTGAAAGAGCAAAGAGGTGAAGGAAATGTTAGAACCACCATGCATGATGGCCGCAATGTTTTGAAACATTCAGACCTGTCTGCATTCTCAAAGTAAGAGTGAAAGATATGTACAAAAATAATATGCTTTAGTCCACACAATATTAATTTTTCTTAAATTTATTTTTATTTGATCTAATTTTATCTTTTTAATTCTTTGCAGATACAACACTGCTTCTTCTGCCTCTCAGGTAAAGTCCAATAACATATCAGACTGCAGGTAATGGCAAACCTCTACCCATCTATTGTGCACCACATCGTAGTACAGATATCCATGGGTTGCTGTCTTTTTTTGGTCACTAAAAATTAATTAGAAATGGATAAAGCAACATTCCTCTATACCTTGATGTGATGTACAATGATTGGTAAAGGTTGGACATTGTAGTGATCAAGTGGTTGTAATTGTAGGGAGCCAAACCCCTGTAGTTGCACAGGTCTAATATTTTGACTGTTGACAGACTTCGACAGGGAACGTTGGTAGTTGTTCTCCACTTGATAACAGCTCCGTCTCAATGAAGAAAGAATCAATGCACAACTCTCTCAATCAGCAGTCTAATGAGAGTAGCAACAGAAATGAGATGGCGTACAACTTTAAATCTATCTCCGGGCCTGAAGCTCCGAATGACAAATCGCAGTCTGTATCAGCATTCAAATGCTTCCATTCTTCTGCAGGTCAACCCGTGCAAAATGTTCGTCTTGCTACTCAGCAATTAATAAGCGCAAAGACAGAGGGTGTGACACTTGGCAAAGAAGAAGCACATGCAAGGGGCTCAGATCAGCCGGTTGTCCAGCACCATCATCACCACTACCACCACTATCATCACCACCATGTCAGCAGTTTGCAGCATCAATCCCAGCTGGATCACGAAGATAACTCTCTGAAGAACATGACAGCTGATGCTGCACAATGTGGTTCGTCAAATATGCTTGGAGGGCCTGTTGAAGGTAATGCTAGGTTTCATAGTGTGAATAGGAGTGCTTCCGAGAGTAACCATGGGAGTAATGGCCGGAATGGAAGCAGCAACGGATTGAATACTGGAGTGCCAAATATGGAAAGTGATAATGGGGCAACTGGAAACAGTGGAGCGAATGGCATCTATGGGGGAGCTTGTGGAAGTGGAGCTGATGAAGACTGGTTGGCTCAGACTCAGAGAGAGGCTGCACTAAAAAAATTTCGCCAAAAAAGGAAGGAAAGATGTTTTGAAAAGAAGGTATTAGTCAGATCTTAATTATCTACATTATGATTAGGAATGCCATATTGAAACATAACTTGCCTTACTTCAATAGGAATTCCTTATTTATACTTGGAATTAAAAAAAAAAGAAAAAGTAAAACGAGAACCTAAATTAACAGATAATTTCTGCTGGTTCCAGCCTCATGTATGAGAGAACCCTTATTTTGAATTAGATAAATCATAAAGGCTCGGAAATAGACTTCCCATATTGAACCTTCACTTGAAACCTATACATCAGTGCTGCTATTTCTGCAATGGAAGGTTAAATCTGAGAACTGTGGTGGGCAAGTATTTAGCTACACAAGATAATATTAATATATGAAGTTATCACAGTGTGCAGTACAAGTCATTATTGCAGAATAATTTCTCTCAGGAGTTCACTACATCAGTTGGTTGGTTGCAGATATTATAGAAAACACAAAGGATATATCGATACAAGAATAATTGAAAGCATACATTTAAACGACACCTGAGATCATCTATGAATTAATTAAACTGATCTTATCCTACCGAGGTGCCTTGTAACACGTAATGACTTGAACTCCCTTCCTTTCTTAAGTCAGTTGGCAGTACCCTGCATTTCGCAATGGGATATGTCTTTACTGCCATTTTTTCGTCTCTGTAATCTCAAATTGATAAATCTTTGAATTGTCTGAGAAAACAATGGGGTTTTTAATCAATCTTAAGATTTGGTTGCTAGATGAAGGTCTTGTATAAACTGTGTCAACGCTCTTTCCATCTTTCCTCCAAAATAACTGGGAAAATTTTTTTCCTTCATTCCGAAATCAAAACTTATAGGAAGTTGATGTTTATAAATATTTACTTTGCTAAATTAAATTATTAGAAACAACCACATGCGCCTCGGTATGTTTAATTATAGGTGGAAATTTGGAACATTAGTAGTAGTTTAACTTTTCAAATGGGACTTTTACTTTCGAACATCCCAAACAAGAAAGAAGGTTTCTTAAAATTTGAAGGAGGGAGTAGTATTCAACCTTACACGCTTAAGAAGGATGTTCCTGAGGATACTTTTATACCAACTATATGTAGTCTGCTAGTCACTACTTATCACTAAGCCTTATCATGGTATTTTGCACAAGAACTTTACCTTATTAATGACCTTAAAATATGTCTACTGACTCTCATATTTTTTGTAAACAATTTAATTGTTGAAGAATTAGACAGAACTGAATCTTCCTCGTGACTTCTTATTTAGGTCCGATATCATAGTAGGAAGAAGCTGGCTGAACAGAGGCCTCGTGTAAGAGGACAGTTCGTGCGACATATAGAGTATGATAAAACTAGTTGCAAAGCAAGTGATTTGTATAAATTATCTTTTTATAGATAGTACAAGAATCCAGCATGATTGGTCTTTACTCTTGTTTTATCAGGTCTGATTTCAAAGCAGGGAAAGACGAGCAAGACAACCTTGCACCCAAGGACAACGCTCCCAACAATGTACAATAACACGAGGTTGAAGGCAGGTTTGCTAACCCAACTATCTCACTGATAGTGCATGTAGACACTTGTACATGAGATTAGCACTGATTGTTTATGTTGGGATGGAGTATCTAAATTACATTAGAAATTTGTGGGTAAGATGTCCTGAGCAACTGCTGAGACACTTTGTTTTTATTTTTTAATGTTCAAGATACATAAAGATAACTTAAATGTTTGTAAACTTTCATGAAAGTGATCTTCGGTCTTATTTGATTACTCTGTGTTTCATCTTGTATAATGTATATATGAAGGGGAGACAGTTGTTTCACCCATCCTTATATGCCAATGGACGTGGCCATAGGCGCAAAGAAGTCTTCAGTTTGACTTTTGTTTCTTAATCTTCGTTTGTTAAAAGAGACTTCATATTTTAGATGCCATGGAAAAGAAAGAAATGTTGCGAGCCACATGCAGCTATTGTCTAGGTGACCAACTTTACTAGTAGCTGGTTTCCTTGTTGCAGACGAATTCTTGTAGAGGTGACTAGACTATGAGCTTTTTTATCGTCAATGTTGAGGTAATTTTAATAATCAGCTTCAGCTGCATATGGTTTGCATCTGTCAACTCCTCCAACGTTATCATGATTTTCTTTCAGCTATAGGATTATATTATTCTGAACTGCTGGAGTAATTCTTTTTTACTGTAAGAAATGATATTGTCATGATAATTTTTGCTACAAGTTTCATAACCCCTCTAGCAGTAAAACCAGTCCTTAACTTTTTCTTTATTTGTTAATTTTGCTCTATTCATTTAAGAAGTTCTTTGTCCCTGTGGGAACATCTGATAAAATTGGAACAAGATTGGCATGATCTTGCTCAAGTATGACACAAAAATCCAGAAATAATAGTACAATAAATTTATATGCCCCTTTTATCCACAATAATAATCTAAAAATAACAATGAAAATTTTGGATAGTTCTTCTAGAAGCCTCTTTGTTGATTTGGTTTGACTTCAATTCCCAATCAAATATTTTTAGGACAACAATAAAAGAACACCATCAATACCCAAAGATTAGAAATGTACTATAGGTCAAAATAGAATCAGAGTCAGAGAAGTAATAATGTCCTAACTTTTTTATTTTTTTTAAGGCTAAACTTTTACTTGTATGCAATAAACTTTCTGAACTTATATTTGTCTCAGTAAGCTCAATCATTAAAATCATACCAGCCTTTTCAGGTATTTAAACTTTAAAAATTAGTAAAATGTTAGAACAAACACTCTATTTTTCGGGTCTAGAGCAGTTCATTAATCTAGAGCAGTTCATCAATATTTTTAAACAACATTTATTTATTATTATTATAACTCGCAATATTAACAACTAGATCGTTATCAGGAAAAAATGGGTTTTTCGATAAGAATTTTTTCCTATTGGCGCGAAATTAAATAACTTAACCTATTTCCTCGACAGAACTTTCTAGACATTGTTAATTATACAAATAATAATATGAATAATTTGTCATCTCAATTATTGATTTAATAAAATAAAATATTACAACAATAATTGAATTAAAAATGTGATACTATGCAGCAATTACAGTAACAATAATTGAACAAAACTGAGTGACTTCTCACGTTAGCATCAATAATCAATCTGGTATTCTTATGCGATTCTGGCGTATTCATCAGTACCTTTTTTCAATTTGATAATTCAACGATCAACGGTAAAACTTTCACTTATTTTCACAAAAAGATATTTACGTCGTTTTAAACTAATAATAATTCCGTTGTAGGGGTCCACCAATGATTATCTTGGTCGTCACGAATATTCTCTCGTTAAAAGCGAATATTCTTCTCGACCAATCGAATATTTTATAATAACTTGCTTACTTTGCAAAATTTACAAATATTATCCACAACTATAACATTATAAAAAATTCACACTTTAATATTCAAAAAAATATAATTCAAGAAAAATTCATCTTTATTCATAAAAGTTGGGGTCTTACAGAGTATAACTAAGTTATTTTTCACGTAAACATCAATAATTAATCTGTATGTCTACTTATGCGACCACCAGCGCGTATTCATCGTATTTTATCACCGGGTATTTCAACGAGCTAACGATAAAATTTTTCGCCGTTATTTTTATAAAAAATTATTTCTGTCGTTTTCTAACTCCGACAATAATTCCGTTGTGGGGTCTACCAATGATTGTGCCGTCGTACGAATATTCCCTGTTAAAACGAGTAATCCCCGACCAATCGAATATTTTATAACAATTTGCTTACTTTGCAAAATTTTATAAAATATTACCCACAACTATAACATTATATCAAATCTACACCAGAATATTCAAAAATATATTTTGAAAAAAATTAATATTTATTCATAAAAGTTGGGGTCTTATAGGAACAATGTTGGGATATATTTTGTGACGCCCCCAAAATTAGGTATACATCACCCATCTTAGGTATGGATATCGTAGTCTGAATTCAAATACTGACTTACTAATACAACTGTAAATGTATGCAATCGACAAAACATAAAGCTATGAGTTTGAATACAATTATTGTCTCTTAGAGATTATACAAACTCAAAAGGAGTCCTTATTACAATTATTATCACACTATTTCACAAAATAGTGAGGACTACTAATGTTATCCTCTAGACCATCACTCCGTTTCTCGACTCGTCCCACCTATATTCTCATTTCACGAAAAGAACAAATGAAAGAAAGGGTGAGCTCAACTAGCCCAAAAAAAAATATTATGACTAAGATAATGCGAGAATAAATTATCATTAGCCTCCAACAATGTTAAACCGATAAAATACAATAGACATCAAGTTTAAGCTGCAATCTTAACAAGCAATCCATTAAAAAGAGTCAAGTAGAGAATAAAATCTACTATCTTTTATGATTTAAAAGGTTTTTCATCACTTTTATCGCTGGGACTCAGCTTAATAAATAATCCACATCATCGAATCACCCCTGCACTTCGGCCAAGGATATTCTTTAGTATCACGACCACAATTATCCATGCACTACGGGCCAAGAATATTTGTGTATTCATTAATGGTCATGATCATGCCAACAAGCTGTCCCATCAATGCACTACTGGCCATGAGGACTTTTATCACATCATTTGTAATTATTACGGTCATGATTACAATCCGAATAATCCTGAGTCATAATCATATACCAAGTCCATCTATGCACTACATACGCCACGTATGACTTTCAAAAAAAATAAAACATGAGGATGATGACAATGATATAAGAATTCAATAAAAACAAGTTTAAGAATTAATTTATACAGGAATTAATAATGTCCAAATTATCAACATGATCTTTGCTTTGTAGAGTAAAATTCAAGAATGCTCGGAAAAATATTTCCATGAAAAGATCTTTGGATGAAGTGCAAATATCAAGGATATTCCACTAATTTCATGGAGTATATAAGTCAAAACTTTAACCGAATGAGTATAATAAAGAATGAAATAACAAAAGAAATCACCATAAATGCGGTATTTGATGTAGACGAGTTATTCCAATGTAATACTAAATAACGGAACTAGGTCGGTGAAATTAACTGCAAACATGATGTTCCAACCAATACTAAAGAATGGAATAACAACATAAATCACCATGCATGCGGTCTTGTGTATGCAGGTTATTCCAATGAGAATACTAATAAGATTGGAATCGAATTCCCATGAAATTACGCCTAAACAGGATATTCCAACGAATAATAATAAAGATGGAACCAGTCCGCGTAAAAACGCACGAGATGAGGATATTCAACGAATATAATAAAGACGGAATCGGTCCCCAGTAAAAGCGCCTGCATGAGAATATTCCAGCGAGAATAATAAAGAATGAAACCGTCCCATAAAAACGCATTGCATGTGATATTCAACGAATAATAAAGAATGGAATAATAGAAGAATTTCACCATGTATGCGGTACTTCGCATAAACAGGTTATTCCAACAGAATAATATGAATGTAATAACAGAAGAATTTCACCAAGTATAGGGTATCCCGCGTAAACAGGTTATTCCAACATAATAATAAAGAATGGAATAACAGAAGTTCTCTTCATGAATAAGAAAGAAAGAATACCCCTTACGAGTACAACAAATAATATTCCCTACCGTAAAATAATACTTGATATAAGAGTAGTGAAGTAGTAGCAAACTTTTCTTCTATCTCTCTATAGTCTCTTTCTATAGTTTCTCTCTCTAGAGTTCAGTGAATTCGTAAGAAAATAATGAAGGAATGAGCTTCTATTTATAGGAAAATGGAATGCATGGTAACTAATCCATGAACGATCCAGATTGATTTACTTTAATCTGACGGTCCATATTTAAAGAAAAATCTTTTAAATAAAATATAATATATTCTATTTATATAAAAAGATTTTTACTATGCAAATACTATGCGGGTACTATGTGTAAGACCCCGAATTTTATTAAATAAAAGTATTCAAATTTTCTTATAGTTACTATTCATGAGTTACTATTCATGAGTTACTATTCATGAGTTACTATTCACAAATACTATTCATAAAGCATGATGATTTTTGTTACAATAATTCTTTATTCAATATTTTATTTTTGATTCGATGATTGCTTGCGTTGATATTTTATAATTGTCACTACTGCGATTATTTTCATTATCGGATCAATAATTTATATTATTTGAATAATATTATTAGATAACATTATTGGCAATGTCTAGAAAGTTACATACAAGGAGAGGTTTGGTCACCTAATTAATTGTTGTAGTGGAGAAATTCTTATTGGAAAGCCCTCTTTCTGGAACCGTACGGTTGTCGATATTGTGATTCTGTAATATTATTTGTGAATAATTAATTATTGATTCATACGATGAGGAAAATATTGATTTTATGAGGATATAGATGGAGAAAATTTTTAATGTGACAATTGTTGAAAATTAATATTTTATCTTTTTACGATAAAATAATTGATTAAATATATTATTTTAATAATATATTAATGATGATATTTTTACGATGAATGTGGGATATATGAGTATCTGAGGAGGAAGAGTATTTTGTTGCAATAAATGTTTAAAACATGTTAAACATGTCGGTGGACCCCATTTATTGACTGAAATTTGATTATAGCCTGTAAAATCACTCGTTTGTGGATTTCGGTCAATTTCTGTTTAGAATTTGGAAAAACTTTCTTCTGCAAAGTTGTAGAGAATTGAATTTCCTATAAAAACTCGCGAGATTCGAATTTTCTGATAAAAAGACTATTTATTATGAATTATTAAAGTTCAAAACTCAAAATAATTGATTTTTGGAAGTTTAAAATATTTTTATTTACAAAAACGTTTTTTTCATTTGGTTCCCTCATTTAGCATGTGCAAGATGGCTGAGTTCAGATTTTAGAATGTGTGCGTAGAAATTTATATAATATATTAATATTATATTAAATTTTACTTTTTTGTGTTCTAAGCGATTTCTTATAAATAGGGTCTTAGGTTATAATTGAAATTCACACCAGAAACTGAAGTTTTCTCTCTCTATATTATCGAGCGTATTCTTGTGAGTATTTTGAGTATATTGTGAGTATTGCTATACGGTGCAAGTTCGTTCAAATGTTATTCCAAATCGGAAGTCTTCTTTTTTTTTGAGGTAAGGGATAATAAGGGATTTTAAGGGTTATTATTT
This sequence comes from Panax ginseng, assembly GCA_020205605.1. Taxonomy (NCBI): domain Eukaryota; kingdom Viridiplantae; phylum Streptophyta; class Magnoliopsida; order Apiales; family Araliaceae; genus Panax; species Panax ginseng. Next base: position 9,653,776 of record CM035138.1, on the reverse strand, counting down.
TGAAATTCTTCTGGACCTTCAAAAATTCTAAAAACATTTGAAATGATAATTTGATGAGTTTTGTTGATTGTGTCCAAAAATGGCGATTTTTGGATGTATAGATTAGGAGTTATGGATTTTATGAGAAAAGACTATTTTAAAAATAAATGCTTATAACTCCTTGTGATTAACTCCAAAATTGATGAAATTTTTATTGTGAGTACATCTATATAATATCAGTATACCGTGTAAATTTCAGAATTTTTGGATAAAAGTACAATTTATGATAAATGTCTGAATATTCGGTGGTTTTGGCCATATGAAAAATAGTAAATGAATTTTAAAAATTTTGAGAAAAATAAATATTCAATATGGGACTATATTCTTCTAAATCCCAAAAAAGAAATATTTTTAAAACTGATTTGGTATTTTTCATGAAAATGTTCTACTTATGAGTAAATGAATTAAATATGTTATGTGAATTAAGAAAATTGGAAAATATGATTTTATGGCTTGAGAATTATATATGAGATATATGCAGATTTTTGATGAGGGTTTTGGCTATTGGTGATGAGATCTTATGAGGTTGGTATTTTAAGATGATTAAATATATTTATTAATAAAGTGTAAACAATTAAAATAAATTGTTTATAAGTTTAAGAAATGATCTTATGAGGTTGGTATTATGAGATTATTAAGTGATTTATAACATTTTGATTAAGTTGTTATGAAATCATTGATTTATGAATCTTACTCTTGAGATTAAATTTATATGTTGATTATATTGTTTTTATATAACATTTTATAACCCAATGATGATATTTCTCTTTGACTTGAGTGTAAAGATGGATAGATTATTGGTATGATCGTGACTATAGGTTCTCTTTGGCCGATGGTCTGAAGTTGAATTGTTGGTGGTATGATCATGACCATTGAATTTATAATTGAATATCTTTAGCTTAAGTGCAAAGGTGAATTGATCAACATATATGGTTATAATTATGGATTATATAAATTCGAAATGATTATGTATTTCTTTGAGATATGAATATCTTTGGCCTGTAGTGCAAATATGAGTTATTGATGAATATCTTTGGGTGTCGTAGTACAAAGATGACTTTTGTTGATGAATATCTTTGAGTGCGTAGTGCAAAGATGAATTGTTGATGAATATCTTTGGCACAGGTGCAAAGATAACTTGTTGATGAATATCTTTGGTAGTAGTGCAAAGATGAATTTATTAGTATGATTATGAGCGAGAACGTGATTTGGTATAACCATGATCTTTGATATTTCGTAAAAGACAAGTGATGAAAATTATCTTACGTCTAAATGAGAAAAGAATTTAGAACAACAATTACGATTATGAGTTATACATGTGATTGTGGGCGAAATTGTTGATTGATGTTACGAGGATAAAACATTGTTGGTGGACTTTTTAACATGGAGAAGATAATAGACTTTATAGTCTATTTGACTCTTCTAATGGATTGCTTTCGTTCACATTAACTATGGTTGAAATTTTTATCATCTACCATATGTTCTAAATCTACGATTTATTATTGATGAAGGCTATTGATAATTTAATTATCTTTAGTCATGATATTCTTTCTTGAGCTAGTTGTGCTCACCCTTTTGCTTCACAATTCCTTTCGGTAATAAAAAAGTGTATGCATTTGGACATGTTGGAGAGAATAACGAGGGGAATAGAGCGGTGGTTACATAGATGTTGAGGGTGAGGTGAATTCAACTTTGGAAGGGTGTTTTGTCACTATTATATAAGATGTTTAATGACATACAACCTCGAGTCATCATAAAGATGCGAGTTGTGCTTCATCCACTTGCGAGTATATCTACCAAAGACTACTATATAATCTTGGTGTTTGTTTGGAGTATAATACCCAATTAGAGACAATGGAGATAATGATATGTCGAGAGAAGACTCACCATTGGGAAGAATATGATAGTAATCTTCTCATTTTTCTTTGGGGTCTATTAGGTCAACCAGGATAATTCTCTAGCCATATGATATCTACCATAACCTGAAATACGCATGGCCTCCCATATACGAAGGTTTCTCTTGAGCACTTCCCAAAGATTCTAATTTCTAAAATAGTTTTCGACTATACCTTTATGTAAGGTGTCATTGTGACGTGCTACAGTTGGTATATATTTGTATCCAAACTCACAGTATATGTGTTGTTGTATTTTGCACGATAATTGTTGTAATAAAGTTGTAGTTGTTTTCTGTACCATGTATTTGGCGAATCAAAATGGGTTGGATGGAATGGACCTATTTTGGGGTCGTTACACTATGCAAACACTATACATAATAAAATATAATATATTCTATTTATAGAATAACTTTAATAAAGTATTCTGTTTTATATAAAAAAAATTTACTATGCAAAATACTATGCATAATAGAATATAATATATTCTATTTATAGAATAACTTTAATAAAGTATTACATTTTATATAAAAAGATGTTTCTATTTTATTACGTTAATAATACTGAATAAAACAAAACTTCTAAATCAACAATAATTGAATCAAATAATGTGAGATATCTTGTCAACTATTGTAGCAATAATTGAACAAAACCGAGTGACTTCTCACATAAATATTAATAATCAATACCGCAGGTGCTACTACTTATCAACAACGATATTATCGCGTATTCTTTTACTTTTCTTCACCGGTAGTTCAACAGTATCAACGGTAAAACTTCCGCCGTTATTTTCAATAAAATATTTTTGTCATTTTCTCAATCCAACAATAATTCTGTTGTGGGGTCCACCAATGATTGTGTCGTCGTACGAATATTTCTTGTTTAAAACGAATATTCCCCGACCAATCGAATATAATATGACAACTTGCATACTTTGCAAAATTTATAAATATTACTCACTACTATAACATTATCTCAAATTCACATCATAATATAAAAAAAAAATTCGAGAAAATTAATTCTTTATTCATAAAATCTGGGGTTTCACAATCTCCCCTCCTTATGGAATTTCGCCCTCGAAATTTACGTACGAACCTGGTATGCCGAACATGTGAGGATACCTTGACTTCATTTCAGATTCTAACTCTTGAGGTATAACCCTTGAGTGTTGGATACAATTCTTCTTATCCAAGATTTTAACAAGAGATCTCATACGTTAAATCATCCGCTATCTCGTCTGATTCTAAATTAATAATGTGGTTCGGGTAATCCACATATTTACGTAACATTTATCGTTAAAAATATTATGAGCCGCCGACATACTTGGCGGTAAAACAAGTCTATAAGCCACGCGTTCTACTCAATCGAGGATTTCAAATTGGCCAATTAAATCGAGGGTTGAGATTTCCTCTCTTCAACAACTCTTGCTTCAGAATAACGCCTCTTGAACCTTCTTCTTCACATTCATCGATTCAGTATGTAGCTTGAGCGTCTTTAATTTTATCAATTAAAAGTCGATTTTACTCAATATATTCGTTATCTTCACGTGGGTCCCTAGAGTCTTTAACTCTATCTTCATCATTTGCAAGTTATACTGAAATGAGTCTTTGTGTTAACAACATCGCACTTATAAACGATACGATCTTCTACTCAACACGCCGCCTACCACGTTCGCTCTTCCACGATGATATTGAATAGTACAATCGTAATCTTCAATAGCTCGAGTCAACGTCTTTGGCGCATGTTACGTTCGTTTTAGTTAAAAAAATATTTTGAAGGTTTAAGAAATGGGTTTTGTACTGGTGTCAATACAAAATCCGATTTCACGCTTTGGGGTAGGATAAGAAGTCTTCAGGAATATGTCAAGAAATTTATTAATGATAGAAATATCATTCAAAACTGTTACTCTCATCCAAGACTTGGATAGTACGTTACATTGATACCAACTGTGACTTCTATCCCTTAACCTAGATAGCACCTCACAATGATACCTATCAACTTGTCATCGCATTCACGACGTCGCCTACAAAAAGTCTGGCTTCGGTGCATTCCACACAAGGAAGTCATCAACAAAAAGATCGGGGCTCTTTACTTATGGCTTGATATGACAATGATTGACTTTAGTAGTTTGGTTTCTTGAATTCGCATAACAGGTTGGTTAGGAATATGAAAGCTAACAACCTTACGAAAAACATGATGAGTAGTTAATCAATCGATTCCTAAAATCGCATCAAAGGCAAGTATTTTCAAAGAGATAAGATCAACACGTAACGTAAAAGTGTTGATTTGAACAAAATTTATAAATAGTGGAGGTAACGAAGGTTTCTCCGAACTGAGTTTAAACAGATATATCAAAGTCTAACTTCTCTGGAGTTAACTTCAAACATTGAACACAACTAGGTGAAATAAAAGAGTGAGTAGAACCGGTATCTAACACGTTATAGACTTCGCAAGAGTTTATGACTAACATACCCGTGATAATTTTATTCAGGTTCCTCGTCACAAAAAAAACGCTCTCTCTTAAACTACCTAACTTTGGCTTATGCGGGACATCTTTTGGCATCACTATCCCGGTTGGACTTGACTTCACCATACGACAAAATCGAGCTAGGTGACCTTCTCTACGCAATTAAAACACGATTTGGATTATTACGTCATGGTTTGACTGGATGTGTCCTCTTCCGCATTTGAAACATCTGACCGATAAAGCGTTCTTCTTCCTTTGAAACGGATCTTTGGTCTTTGACTTCTTCACGTCATTGTTAAACCTTCTCTTCTAAAATGTCCATTCTTATTATCTTGGCCATGATTACCACCGAAATGGTTACCATTCTTGGCATGATAATATCCCCACGATAGTTATCATTGTTCAGATGGCCGTTGCCACCGTATATGATTATTATCGTGTTGTTGGTCGTTGCCTTTTTGGTTGTCTTGACTCATTATCGCGCTCTAATAAGCCGAGTCCTATTCACAACATCCTAATATAAACAAAGTTTGTGAGAAATGAGGTATTGGCGTATATCGGGTTTCAAACCTCGCATGAAAAACATTCGCGTCATTCGCTCCTCATTATCGACCAAATGGGATGCAAACCGGGATAACTCATGAACTTAGCCTCATCTTGCGACACGGTCATATTGTTTTGCTCCAAATTAATGAATTCTACCTCCTTCACGTGATTGAATACTTTCGAGAAAGTACTTGTCGTTGAATAATTCTTGGAACTTCTCCCAAGACATCTTGAGTCGTCCAGTCGGTGAGTGCGTTTACGATTCCCACCAATGATTTCCTTCTTCACGCAACATAAAGGTGGCGAATGGAACCTTTTGCTCCTCTGAGCATTCCAAGACATCAAATATCTTGGAAATCTGCTTTATCCATGTCTCCGCCTTAAGTGGTTCTGGCTTTTCCAAAAACTCCGGTGGTCCCAGCTCTTTGAACTGCTTAGCGGTGACTAACCGTGAGTTACCATTATTTCCACTTGCATTATGGACAGAAGCTGTCTTCGCCCGTTGTTGCATGAATTGCTCCTTAAACCGCTAATAGCGGTGACCGGTCAAGAGTTATCGATATTTCTACCGCATTTTGGACATGAAATTGCCTTCACCGTTGTTGTTGCGTGAATTGCATAAAGTCTCGACCATCCCATCATTCACCATTTCATCGGTGTTATTATTTTCATGAGGAGTATTGTCCTCTGGTTTGCACATTATCCACGATTATTGATGCATGGAGACTCAATCGGTCTCCTGTGTTCCATTGATAATCTCAACATTCTCGGATGCCATTTTAAAACACTTCCACAAAACAAGGGTTAATTAACATATCACATATTATCCCTATACTTTGACCGACCAACTAAATACCAAATAAACTTAGGTAGGTCATACTATCGAAGAATTCCCGTCTCTCCCTCCTAGTTCTTATCTCACATCTTAGCGAGGATCATATCCCTAAGCTTTGATACTGTTCGTGGCGCCCCAAAATTAGGTATACATCACCCATCTTGGGCGCCAGATACATGGTATGTAATTCAAATACAACTTACTAATACAACTGTCATAGTATGCAACGACAAAACATAAACTGTGAGTTTGAATACAATTATTGTCTACTAGAGATTATACAAACTCAAAAGGAGTCCTCATTACAATTATTATCACTTTATTTCACAAAATAGTGAGGACTACTAATCTTATCCTCTGACCATCACTCCGTTTTTACGACTCATCCCAAATTATATTCTCATTTCACGAAAAGAACGGTGAAAGAAAAGGTGAGCTCAACTAGCCCGATAAGAAATATTATGACTAAGATAATACATAATAAATTATCATTAGCCTCCAACAATGTTAAACCGATAAAATACAATAGACATCAAGTTTAACTGCAATGAACAAGCAATCCATTAAAAGAGTCAGTAGAGAATAAAATCTACTATCTTTTATGATTTAAAGGTTTTCATCACTTTTATCATTTGGACTCAACTTAATAAATAATCCACATCATCGAATCACCCCCGCACTACGGACAAGGATATTCTTTAGTATCACGACCACAATTATCCATACACTACGGGCGAGAATATTTGTGTATTTATTAATGGTCATGATCATGCCAACAATCGTCCATCAATGCACTACGGGCCAATGAGGACTTTTACCACATCATTTGTAACATTACTGGTCATGATTACACCAATAATAATCCTCGATCATAATAATACCAAGTTCATCTATGCACTTCTACAGACCACGGATGACTTTCAAAAAATATAAACATGAGGATGATGACAATGATATAAGAATTCAATAAAACAAGTTCAAGAATTAATTTATACATGAACTAATAATGTCCAAATTGTCAACATGATCTTCGCTTTGTAGAGTAAAATTCAATAATGCTCGGAAAAATATTTTCATGAAAGATCTTTGGATGAAGCCTTGAATATCGAGGATATTCCACTAATTTCATGGAGTATAAAGTCAAAACTTTAACCGATCGTAGTATAATAAAGAATGGAATAACAAAAGAAATCACCATGCATGCGATACTACGCATGATGTGTTATTCCAATGAGAATACTAAATAACGGAACCCGGTCGGTGAAATTACACAAGCGTGATGTTCCAACCGAATAATAAAGAATGGAATAACAATGAAATCACCATGCATGCGGTATTGTGCATGAAAAGTTATTCCAACGTAATACTAATAAGATTTTAATCGGTCCCATGAAATTACATACCTGCACGTGATATTCCAATGAATAATAAAGACGGAATCGGTCCCACAGAAACGCATGAGCGGATATTCCAATGAATAATAAAGAATGAAACCGGTCGGCATAAAAACGCATGCGAAAGATATTCCAATGAATAATAAAGAATGGAATAATAGAAGAATTTCACCATGTATGCGGTTGCTTGGCATAAACAGTTATTCCAATGAATAATAATATGAATGTAATAACGAAAGAATTTCACCAGTATAGGTATCCCGCGTAAACAGTTATTCCAACATAATAATAAAGAATGGAATAATGAAGTTCTCTTCGTGAATAAGAAGAAAGAATACCCTTTACGAGTACAACAAATAATATTCCTACTTAGTAAAATAATACTTGATATAAGAGTAGTGAAGTAGCGAAGAAACTTTTCTTCTATCTCTATAGTCTCTTTCTATAGTTTCTCTGAGTTAAAGTGAATTAATTAAGAAAATAATGAAGGAATGAGCTTATTTATAGGAAAATGGAATGCATAAGAACTAATCCATGAACACGGTCCAGATTGATTTACTTTAATCGGCGGTCCATATTTAAAGAAAAATCTTTTAAATAAAATATAATATATTCTATTTATATAAAAAGATTTTTACTTATGCAAATACTATCTGGAGTCTTATGCAAACACTATACATAATAAAATATAATATATTCTATTTATGAATAACTTTAATAAAGTATTACATTTTATATAAAAAAAAATTTACTATGCAAAATACTATGCATAATAGAATATAATATATTACTATTTATAGAATAACTTTAATAAAGTATTACATTTCATATAAAAAGATGTTTCTATTTTATTACGTTAATAAAACAAAACTTCTAAATCAACAATAATTGAATCAAATAATGTGAGATCTACGCAAAGAACTATCTATTGTAGCAATAATTGAACAAAACCGGTGACTTCTCATAAAAATCAATAATCAATACCGGTAATCTTACTACGCAACAACGCCAGATTCGTGTACTTTTACTACCGAGTAGTTCAACAAGATTCACCAGTAAAACTTCCGTCGTTATTTTCAATAAAATATTTTTGTCGTTTTTCAATCCAACAATAATTCCGTTGTAGGGTCCACGAATGATTGTCTTAGTCATCGAATATTTTCTCGCTTAAAAAGCGAATATTCCCGACCAATCGAATATAATATGACAACTTGCATACTTTGCAAAATTTATAAATATTACCCACAACTATAACATTATCTCAAATTCACACCATAATATAAAAAAAATTATTTCGAGAAAATTAATTCTTTATTCATAAAATCTGGGGTTTCACATATTTATTTGGGTCTAGATGATTTGGTGGGTCATAGTCCACGTGGAGGAATAATCCCTACGTAGGAATCTATTTTGGGCAGTTGAAGAACTTTAAGGAATCTTAGATTCCTAACTACATTTAATTTTCAACTCCTAAAAAAGAATCATGATAGTGTTCGACTTCCTTTCTTTAATGAGATTCAATTCTATTGCATTAAGGTATTTATCCTAATGAGGAGTTTTATTTCCATACGGGACTGACATGAAGGAGGAGGTGCGATCACTATAAATACAAGGCTACACCATAATTCACAGGTACAATATTATTTTACAGCACTTTTTTTTTTCTTTTTTTAAACCATTTTTTTGAGAACAAAAAAAATTACAACTTAAGTCATCCTCTCGAAGACGAAGAAGTATTTGGGCATATGTATGCATCTAATGCCACACCCAAAGGTAAACTAATACTAACAAAGTATTTATCTCTTTTCTCTCTACAACTCTCTCCTTTTTTTTAATTACTCCTATTTAATCTTTACGCGTGTCTATGAATGTAAATATATTCTAAAAATAAAAGAAAAAATCAATATCAATAAAATGGTGTTGGAGTTTGTTCGTCTTATGCAAAATTGTGTAATCAAGAAATGCTATACTATTACTACCACCATTTTCTTCCGATTTGTGTATTTCATTAATCACTTATCATGACTAACCATGATTTATATTATTATAATATTCGACTCTTCTACACGTGCCCCCTTATTTGTAATCATTAAAATTAATAATAATAATAATAATAATAATAATAATTATGCTCTATAATTTAACAATTAATTCAATATTTTAATTGGAAGTGTCTGTCTATATCAAATTAGGCACGTGTTCATCATTTGACACGTGTGCTTACTCCACCTTCTATTTGTTGATGTAGTAGCCGTCCATCTGGTGGAAATTTCAGTGGCAAGTGATAAAGATATGGTGTGTAACGGTATACTATTATTATTGTTTTTTTAAATTAATTAATTAATTTATTTATATGCTGATTTGGTGGACTTGATGAATGCAGACTAAACAGTGCTTAAATGAGTTTTTGACACGTGTCAAGGGGACAAATAAGTTGACTTTGATGTAAAGGAGGAGGATATGCTAGTTTGTTCTCTCAAATGACCAACTGAGTAGTTGGTTGATGTTGTTCTTCATGTATTGATTTTTTTTTATAATTGTAATTTTAGAAGAAAAAAAAATGACAATATATAACATGATTGTTATGCTAAGTTTGGATTGAATAAATAAAATAAAAGTCGGAATGAAATGATTTTAAAATATTTTAAGTATATATTTGATTGTTGTTGATGGTGGATGATTGGATATTGTGGCCTTTTTGAAATTAGGTATCATCACCCATCTTGGGTCATGCCAATCGTACTACGATGTAATTCAAATACAATTTACTAATACAATGGCAGTATAATACGACAAAACATAAATCTGTGAGTTTGAATACAAATATTGTCTCTTAGAGATTATACAAACTCAAAAAGGAGTCCTCATTACAATTATTATCACACTATTTCATGAGAATAGTGAGGACTACTAATCTTATCCTCTCGGACCATTACTCTGCTCCCAGACTCGTCCCAAATTATATTTTCATTTCTTGAAGAGAAAAATTGAAAGAAAAGGGTGAGCTCAACTAGCCCGATAAGAAATATTATGACTAAGATAATGCGAGAATAAATTATCATTAGCCTTCAATGATGTTAAAGCGATAAAATATAATAAACATCAAGTTTAACTGCAATAGAACCAAAATCCATTAAAAGAGTCAAGTAAAAATAAAATCTACTATCTTTTATGATTTAAAAGATTTTTCATAATCTATTATAAATTGAGGCTCGACAATAAATATTCCACATCATCGAATCACCCCGCACTACTTTCTGACGAGGATATTCTTTAGTATCACGACCACAATTATTCATGCACTTCACGGGCCAAGAATATTTGTGTATTCATTAATAGTCATGATCATACCAACAATCGTCCATCAATGCACTACTACTGATGATGATGACTTTTAATTTTTACATCATTTGTAACATTACGGTCATGATTACACCGAATAATCCTCAGTCATAATCATACCAAGTCCATCTATGTATTACGAGCCCACGATGACTTTCAACAAAATATAAACATAAGGATGATGACAATGATATAAGAATTCAATAAAACAAGTTCAAGAATTATTTTATCCAAGAATTATTAACGTCCAAATTGTTAACATGATCTTTGTTTTGTAGAGTAAAATTCAAGAATACTTAGAAGAATATTTCCATGAAAGGATCTTTGGATGAAGCGCTTGAAATATCGAGGATATTCCACTAATTTCATGGAGTATAGAAGTCAAAGTTTTAACCAATTGAGTATAACAAAGAATGGAATAACAAAAGAAATCACCGTAAATGCGATAGATCATGATGAGGTTATTCAAACGAATAATAAATAACGGAACCCGGTCCCCGTAAAAAACGCATGACGGGATATTCAGCGAATAATAAAGAATGGAACCCGGTCCCGTAAAAAACACACGCAGCGAGGATGTTCCAACGAATAATAATAAAAAGGCGGAATCGGGTCACATGTAAAACACACGAGCATGTGATGTTCCAACAGAATAATAATAAAAATTTTAACCCGAGTCCTGTAAAACACACGACAGGATGTTCCAATGAATAATAGAAGAATGTCACCAAGTATAGGGTAAATGCCAGCGTATCTGAGTTATTCCAACGTAATAATAAAAATGGAATAACAATGGATGATGAATCGAGGATTCAGTTTTCCTCTCTTTCCAAATCTTGTAACTCCTTTCCATGGAGTAACACGTAACAACACATAATCTCATATATCGAATTCCACGTCCTTTCGATGAAGATCAAGATAACTCTTTTATCGATTTTGTGAGGTTTTTATATGTTGTCGGATCGTTTGAATCTTTTACGTAGTCATACGTATTCAACTCCTATCGGTCCCAACAACGTTGCTTCACCCAATTTTCATCCCAAAGATCTTTGGAGAACGACACTTTCTTCCATACAACGCTTGAATGGAGCTATGCGAATACTTGCTTGATAAGCTGTTGTTGTAGGAAAACTCCACCAATGGTAAGAACTTGTCCCAACTTCCTTGAAATCAAGGACACAAAGTCTTACTATATCTTTGAAGAGTTTAAATAGTCCTCTCCATTTGTCCGTCCGTCTGAGGATGATATGCCAAGCTAAATCGTAAGTCATGCCATAGCTTTTTGCAAACTAACCCAAAATCGTGAAGTGAATCTTGGGTCTCGATCGGAAACTATGGATATCGGCATACCATGCGGTCTTACAATCTCGTTTATGTATCTGAGCGAAGGCGTTCAAGTGTATAAGTTTCTCAGTGTCGGTAAGAAATGAAGCGGACTTGGTCAATCTATCAATAATGACCCAAATCGCATCTATGCCTTGAGAAACCTTAGGAAGGCCGTGCTTGAAATCCATGGTAATGTGCTCCCACTTCCATTTTGGAATTTCAAGTGGTTCTGATGGACCTTTTGGTACTTGATGTTCAAACTTTAACTTGTTGACAAGTTAGACACCTTGAGATAAACAATATTTCTCTCTCTTCTTCATATTGCTCCACCAAAATGTATGGCGAATATCATGATACATTTTGGTACTCCCGAGATGGATTACAAGCGGTGTGTTGTGCGCCTCCATCATGATTTTATACTTTAAATCGGTCGTTAGGAACACAAAAGTGCAGAGTTGACTCAAGTATTCCTTCTTCATCGATTATTGCTTCGAAGCATAGCACCTTCTTGCACTTTCTTCCTCATACGCGCCTCGACTCCAGTGCAGCAGCTTGGCGGCTTTAACTTTATCGATTAAAGTCGGTTCTACTCAGTATATTCGCCATCGTCACATGCGTCCTGAGTCTTTAACTCTATCTCCATCCTTTGAAGTCACACAAAAATGGGGCCTTGCGTTGACAATATCGCTTTTCGACTTGCATATGATCTTCTACTCGATGCGTCATTACCACGTTTGTTTTCGAGGATGGTATTGGATGGTATGATCGTAATCTTCAATTTCGAGCCAACGTCTTTGGCACACGTATTACGTTCGTTTTAGGTGAAGAAAATATTTGAGGGTTTAAGAAATGGGTTTTGTATTGGGGTCAATACAAAAGTCGATTTCACGCTTCTGGGAGTAAGCTAAGAAGTCTTGAGAATCGTCGAAAATTTATTAACACTAGAAATATCATTCGAATTGTGACCCTCATCCAAGACTTGGATAACACTTCACATTGATACCTATCAACTTGCCATCGTCATTCACAAATACGTATCGCTGCTGTGAAGTCAACTTCGGTGCGTTCCACGTAAGAAAGTCGACAACGAAAGGATCGGGGCTCTTTATTTATAAATTTGATATGACAATGATTGACTTTAGTGATTTGGTTACTTTGAATTCGCATAACGAGGTTGGTTAGGAGTATAAAAGCTAACAACCTTACAAAAAGCATGATGAGTAGTTAACCAATCTTTTCCAAAAATCACATCAAAGCGCGTGTATTTTCAAAGAGATATGATCAATGTGTAACGCGAAAAGTGTTGATTTGAACAAGATTTATAAATAGTGGAGGTAACGAAGGTTTCTCCCAACCGAGTTTAAACAGATATATCAAAGTCTAACTTCTCCGGGAGTTAACTTCAAACATTGAACACAACTAGGTGTAATAAAAGTGTGAGTAGAACCGATATCAACATGGTATAGACTTCATGAGAGTTTATGACTAACATACCCGTGATAATTTTATTCAGGTTCCTCGTCACGAAAAAAAAGCGATCTCTCTTAAACTATCTGGCTTTGCTTGCAGGGGACATCCTTTGGTGCCTCCATCCTAGTTGAACTTGTCTTGATGAACGACAAAATCGGGCTAAGTGACCTTCTCTTCCACAATTATAGCATGCTTTGACTGACATCGCGCGGTTTGGGTGATGTGTCCTCTCCTCTCGCATTTGAAACATATGATAGGTGGTCGTTCTCCTTCCTTAACGACAGGTGCTGGTACTGACGTCTTTCTATCATTGTTGAATCGCCTCTTCTTAAAATGTCCATTCTTATTGTTTTGACCATGATTACCACCGAAATGGTTACCATTTACGGCTGTTGATTCCATTCACGCTTGTTGTGTCACCGATTGATGACTACTACGTTGGTATTATAATTTCTTAAATTTCTTCTTCTTTTAGTTGCGTTGACTCGTTATCGCGCTCCACTAATCGAGCCCTATTTACAACATCCCGAATACAAACACAATTTATGAGAAATAAGATGTTGACGTATCTCGAACTTCAAACCTCTTAAAACATTCGCGCCATTCTCTTCATTATCCACCAAGTGGGGCGCAAACCGGGATAACCCATGAAATTTTGCCTCGTGTTGCGACACGGTCATATTGTTTTGTTCTAACTTGATAAATTCCACCTCCTTCGTATGGCGAATACTTTGGAAAAGTATTTGTCATTGAACAACTCTTGGAACTTCTCCCAAGACATCTTTAGTGCGGCGGGTTGAGTCGCTTTATCGATTCCCACCAATAATCCGCCTCTCCTCATGACATAAAAAGCGGCAAATAGAACCTTTGCTCTCCTCCAGAGCATCCCAAGACATCAAATATCTTGGTGATCTCGCTTTATCTATGTTTCAAATTTATAAGTGGTTTGGGCTCTCCTTAAACTCCATTGGTCCCAGCTCCTTGGACTGCTTAGCGGTGACCCCAAGAGAGTTTCGATATTTCCCCAACGTTACGGGCGAGGGCTGCCTACTTTCTTCATTGTTGCGTGAATTGCATAAAGCCTCTGAACATTTGATCATTCATCATTTGGTCGGTGTTGTTGTTTGCATGAGGATTGTCGCCTTCACGATGCACATTATCACGGTTATTGATATGTGGTGAATCAACGATCGCTTTGTGTTCCATTCTTATTCTCAACATTCTCGGATGTCATTTTCAGATCTTCGCCACAAAACAAAAGGTTAATTGACGTATAACATATTATCCCTATATTACGTGAGCCAATAAAATAGCACATAAACTTAGGTAGGTCATACTAGTGAAGGAATTCCTCGTCTCTCCCTCCTAAGTACTATTCTCACATCTTAGCCGGGTGATCATATCCTAAGCTTTGATACCAACTGTGACCCCAAAATTAGGTATACATCACCCATCTTGGGTCGCCAGATACATGGTGCAATTCAAATACAACTTACTTAATACAACTGTATGGTATAAATACGACAAAACATAAAGTGTGAGTTTGAATACAAATATTGTCTCTTAGAGATTATACAAACTCAAAAGGAGTCCTCATTACAATTATTATCACACTATTTCACGGAATAGTGAGGGACTACTAATCTTATCCTCTCGGACCATTACTCCGCTTTTCACTCATCCCAAATTTATATTCTCATTTCACGAAAAACGGTGAAAGAAAGGGTGAGCTCAACTAGCCCAATAAAAAATATTATGACTAAAGATAATGCGAATAAATTATCATTAGCCTTCAACAAGATGTTAAACCGATAAAATATAATTAACATCAAGTTTAAGCTGCGGTGAACCAAACGATCCATTAAAAAGTCAAGTAGAAAATAAAATCTACTATCTTTTATGATTTAAAAGATTTTTCATAATCATTATAAATTTGAGACTCGACAATAAATATTCCACATCATCGAATCACCCTCGCACTACTGCCAAGATATTCTTTAAGTATCACGACCACAATTATTCATGCACTACGGGCGAGAATATTTGTGTATTCATTAATAGTCATGATCATGCCAACAATCATCCATCAATGCACTACGACCAATGATGACTTTTTAATTTTACATCATTTATAACATTACGGTCATGATTACAATCAATAATTACACGGTCATAATCATACCAAGTCCATCTATGTATTACAGCCACGAGATGACTTTCAACAAAATATAAACATGAGGATGATGACAATGATATAAGAATTCAATAAAACAAGTTCAAGAATTATTTTATCCAAGAATTATTAACGTCCAAATTGTTAACATGATACTGCTTTGTAGAGTAAAATTCAAGAATACTTAGAAGAATATTTCCATGAAAGGATCTTTGGATGAAGCGCTTGAATATCGAGGATATTCCACTAATTTCATGGAGTATAGAAGTCAAAGTTTTAACCAATTGAGAATAACAAAGAATGGAATAACAAAAGAAATCACCGTAAATGCGATAGAATCACTTACAGACGAGTTATTCCAACATAATAATAAATAACGGAACCGGAGTTGGTATGTAAAACGCATACGCCTGACGATATTTCAACGAGAATAATAAAGAATGGAACCGGTCCGGCGTAAAACACACGCAGCCGGGATGTTCCAATAGAATAATAATAAAGAGCGGAACCGGTCCCAATGTAAAACACACGAGCGTGGATGTTCCAATGAATAATAATAAAGACGGAACCGGTCCGGTGTAAAACACCTGACGACGAGGATGTTCCAATGAGAATAATAGAAGAATGTCACCAAGTATATGGTAGGCCAGCGTATCTGAGTTATTCTAACAGAATAATAAGAAATGGAATAACAACAGATTCTCTTACATGTGAATAAGAAAGAATAACACCCTTACTGGGCACAACAAATAATATTCCATACCTTAGAAGAATCTGGATATAAGTGAAGTAGCGAATACTCTTCTTCTTTCTCTCTTATTCTCTATACTTTCTCTCTCTCTATATCTTGAGCAGATTAAGTGAAAAATAATGAAGCCCTAGGCCTCTATTTATAGAAGATTTATTACTATTTACGAATGTAATTACTATTTACGAAGGTAATTACTATTTATGAAAGAGACTTTTAGATGATGACATATGGCCCCCCCATAAATAATTAAACTTACCATAAACGTCTAATAATAGACTCTTTATATACATCAAGGATTGAATAAAAATTACCAGAAATCATTTTATTTTTTAATCAACACATATTTAATCTTTCAACAATTATTAATCATTTATAACTTGTCGTCTCAATTATTGTTTAAATAATATAACATATTATCTGAGATGATCTTGTGACAATAATTGAATCAATAATATAAGAGATATGATCACGAAAATTCATGTAGCAATAATTGAGTATATAGGTGAGTGACTTCTCACGTAAAGATCGATAATCAATCTGTGTGTCTTCTTATCTACCCGCCAGTATTATTGTACTTTTACTACTAGGAGTAGTTCAACAGTTTTAACAGTAACACCTCTGCCAGTTATTTTCATAAAAGTATTTTTTATCGTTTTCTCGATCAGATAATAATTCCGTTGTGGGGTCCACTTAATGATTGTCTTGGTCGTATTCTAATATTCCCCTCACCAAACAAATATTTTATAACAACTTGCGTTCTTTGCAAAATTTATAAATATTACCCACAACTATAATATTATATCAAATTCACACCATAATTTTTTTAAAAAATATTTCGAAAAAATTAAATCTTTATTCATAAAATCTGGGGTCTCACAGATATTGTCATATAATAACAAAATTATCACATATATTCATTCAATTGAAATGAATTTTATTTATCTTCTCCACATGAAATAATAAAATAAAAAATAAAGGGATGAAATGTGAAATAATCCGAGTCAAATTTTGAGTCCGAATCGAATCAAATTCATTTAAATAAGGCCTAAATCACTGATCCAATAGTATCTTATTAGATCATCTTAGTCCACCACGAACTCACTCAAAAGATTCATTATAGACAAGACAAAATTTTTTCATATATTTCAATGTAGAACTGAGATATTACAAAATAAATATTCATTTCTCTATTTCATTCTCTCAATTCAATTCAATTCAAACCAAACCAAACATTAATATTTATAGGTGTGGACATTTCACGTTTGATTTATGAACACAAGTCATGGTCCGATTGACATTTTTGTTGAGAATATACTTAAAATTAACCGGGTAGCAATAATGGTATTGAAAAAAAATAAAATAAAAACTTAGTTCAGCCACTTTCAATGTTCACTAAACTGAAAATATTATGCAAAGGAAGCTGTCGTTTTGAAATGCTAAAAATAGGGAAAAGGAATATCATTTCAAAATTGATGGGTTAATTCTTACCACCCTAAAAAAATAAAAAAAGCAAACATATTTAGGAATGTTTGGAAATTCTGCAGATAGAAAATAAAATATTAAATTTCACATTTTTTTTAACTCACCACTGCAAAGAAATATATTTAAATTTCACAACTAACATTACAAATATCTAAAAAAATTCTCAAAATTTTCCGGTTAATTGTATTTTTTGCTATTTTCGATTGAAATTTAACAATCTTGTCCAAAATTTCATGCTCAAAGTCTTATGAGTAGTTTTTTATATCCTTGAGCCATGAAGGTCTTGGGGGAGGAAGAACGTAGAATAACTCATTCCAACTAAAATAAAATGAATAATTCCAATCTCTATTCTATTTGTTCAATCCAAACTCAACATAAGAGTATAAAAGGAAGCAAAATTATTTAAGGTGACAGCAACTAACCCTAATCAATGGATATTGATTAATAATAAAGGTTCATCTATAGAATGCATTTAATTATTCTGTACCCCAGTGCCTCAAAATCTTTTATATCTTTTTGTATTTATTATTTTGTCACCAAAATATTATTTGTTAATTTTTGCTTATACGGATTTGTTTAAGATTTGATTAGTTTAGGCACAAGCTAAAGTTTCCCACATTTTCTTAAATTTTAATTAACTAGCTTAGAGCACAAGCTAAATCTTAATTTTGTACATTACTTAAAAATGAAAAAATATTAGTAATTTTTTATGTGTAATTATCAATTCCTTATTATGAATTAATCAAAAAACAATAAAGGCGTCTGTGACAGAACTCTAAATGCTGCAATTAACAACAGTCAGGTAATTGAGTTCACAGAAACCTCTCGAGCGGACAGATGGACAAAGAATCGGCTGCGAACCATCTACGAACAAATCATACAACCAACACGTGTAGTTTAATAATTTGACAAGGAATCGTAAACGTTTGGACAAACTGTAGCTACCCAGATTCTATTCACGTGTCAGCACATTATTGGATTACCTCCTCAACAGATTTTACAGCTGAATTCCAACGCAAAAGGCCAAGATATTGAAAGTAAAAAATTAAATGAAATTAGTAAAAAGTAAAAAATGTAAATGAGCTCCTCTCTGTTTCTCTCTCTACAAAATGTAACCTCTCTGTCTACTGTCTTCTATTCTGGGTTCTGTAGTTGAGAATACACACAGTCGTATATGTGTATATATATATATGTGTATGTATATATATATATAAAGAGAGAAAGAGAAAGAAATAGGGAGAAAAAACATGGGTTGTTTTCCTTGTACTGGAGATACAACAAAACGATCAAAGAAGAAGATAAACAACACCAATAATCATCAAAGAGATGAACAAGCAGAACCCACCTCAGGTTTTTCTTCAATGCTTGAAATTCATTCGAGTTTAAAATTTGTTCTCTGTAAAATTAGTGAAATACCAGTATCATTTTTTGTTAGCTTTAGAAAAAAAAAGATTGGGCCTTTTGTTTAATTTAATTTCTTGAACGTGGGGTTCTCTGTAAAATTGGTGAAATACCAGTGTCGTTCCGTCATGAATAGATGTAGTTATGAAGTGAACCTGCTGAACTTTTTTTTTTCTTTCTTAAATGGCCAGCTCAGTTTTTATTTATTTATTCATTTTGGATTTGGGTGTTCTTATTTTTCCTGTTTCATTTTGTTTTAGTTTGACTTTTTTGTTGTTGGGTTTTTATGTATTGAGATTTGGTTGTGAATTTCCACTCAAGGGTTTTAGCAGATGTGCCTGTCAGTATTTTCCGTGTCTCTTTCTCTTTGGTATGGGTTTGTTATTGTAAACTGCAGTATCATGGGCTAGGTTAAATTTTGATTAGCATGTGATGGAGTTCACTTTTTATTTGTTTTATTTGATCCTAACTGTTGATTTGGGTTTGTACTTTGTAGGACCCTTAGCAATGAATATTTGAGAAGTTTGTAGTTTGCCATCAATTAATGTCATCATTTTATTGTTACTTGACTTTTTAGATGTGTTCAGCCTTGGTGTTTTGAGAAATTATTTCTTGTGAGTTATGTGAATTGTGTACTTTTTTGTGGGTTCTTTCTATGCTTTCGGGGTTCTCTTATAGTTGTAATCATACTTTTGCTCTTTTTGTGAGAATCATAGTGGAATTTCTCTATTAAGCTTTACTCACCATGTGCATTTTGTATCTTTTTTCTATTTGTTCTTCAAAAGGTTCTTCTCTCACCCTCATGTTCGTTTTTTAATCCTTACATGGTTTAGATACATTGAAAGCTACCTCAAATGAGAATGGGAAGGACAAGTCAAAGGATGTAGATCAGTTTGTCGTTGCTAATGAGTCGGACATCAACAAAAAGGCCGGCAGAGATGGAGAAATGGATGAGATTAAGGCAAAATCTTTCACCTTTTCTGAACTGGTGTATGCCACGAAGAATTTCAAGCCAGAGTACTTTCTTGGTGAAGGAGGATTTGGCAAGGTTTTCAAAGGAGAATTAAAGGATACTGGTCAGGTCAGTAGAAATCAGCTGGTTTAATCGTTTTGCACTAACTTCGATTTCAGGTACCTAAGATTTAATTTTTGTATTAATTTATTTTCTTTCGACATCCCTTTTTCCTTGTTCTGCTTACCTTGTGCACCTCTTGAAGGTTCCTCTTTTTAATGTTTATTTTGTATCAAATTTTTGTACAACTTTAGTGATCTACCTGCATATTGTTAATGTACTTAATTCATTTGGCAGCTTGTAGCTATCAAGCAACTGGACCGTGATGGAGTGCAAGGGATTAGGGAATTCGTTGTTGAAGTGATGACTTTAGGTTCGGTTGATCACCCCAATCTTGTAAAGCTAATTGGATTTTGTGCTGAGGGAGATCAGAGGTTGTTGGTTTACGAATACATGCCATTAGGTTCTTTGGATGACCATTTGCATGGTATGTTATGTTTAAGAACACTGTTTTCATTTCATTCTTCATCTTCTTCCCATTGGAATTTTGAATTTCAATTTTTTAATATGTTTGCTAACTTTTACACAATTTCTGATGTAAGTTTTGGTTTACTATATCTTCACTCTTGTGCCTTTTCTTTATGCTTCTTTTTCATTTTGTTTAATTTTTTTATTTGTACAGGTCCTAGACGGAAATGTCTTGATTGGAATACTAGAATGAAGATTGCAGCTGGTGCAGCGAGGGGATTAGAATATTTACATGATAAGATGAATCCCCCTGTAATATATCGTGATTTAAAATGCTCTAACCTTCTGCTTGGGGAGGATTATCATCCCAAGCTATCTGATTTTGGCCTGGCCAAAGTGGGACCTACCGGAGACAATACCCATGTTTCTACCAGAGTGATGGGGACGTATGGTTATTGTGCACCGGACTATGCAATGACTGGTCAGTTGACCTTTAAGTCAGATATTTATAGCTTTGGGGTTGTTCTTTTGGAGATCATTACGGGAAGGAGAGCAATTGATAATACAAAATGTGCCAAGGAGCAAAATCTTGTTGCATGGGTAAGATAGATCTTATTCTTCAAACTGCTACTAAATATTTTCATTCCTTATATTTTTGATTAAATTATGTACATTACATTGAATGTCTTATTCAGAAGAAGCATGCTCTAAGCAATGTGTTTACTAGTTCATAATTAATCTATAACCTCATGTCTGATGGGGGATGCTAAGTACAAGTTGCATTTAATTGTCTGCCCAATTGCCAGTACAGGAGGTATAAACTATAAAGTTTTGGTCTAGCAGTCTGGGGTAATATTTTTTTTTTGAAAGGATTGATGATTTGATTATCATTTGCTGGAATCATTTTTATTTTTATTTGTGGCAAGTTAAAGGGGTCATCTATAACAAGGTGTATATCTGGATTGTGATGTTTTTTCGGTTTGTGTCAGTCAAAATGCCTCTTTTAATTGAACACCACTAATTTATTAGGAACTGGGCCATATGTAAAAAAGTATCCAATGCTTTTTTTACCCAAATTATTTTTTGGTGTTAAAATCAATTATTCCTTTTACATTATATAGCATAGGAGTACACGCATCTGTGAAACTATATATTTAGATTTAACAACACACTATTTTCAAACTTATTACCAATTTAGGTGACTACCGGCTACATGTCACAGTTGTCACTTCACTCTTTCGTTTTGAGAAACTTTTATTAACCAACAAGACCTGTCATTCTGGCATCTATTACCGAAGTATATGTGATGCTGTCTTAAATTTCAGAATTTTGGAGTCGGTGAAGTAGTAGATTGTAGTCAAGTAAGTTAGATGAATTATTTAATCCAAGCAAAGGAGAAACAGTTGAAACTAAAAGACTTAATACTCTTAATACAATTTCTTACTATTTTTATATATTTTATTTTTCCTTTTGACTCTAATTTTGATGATTGGTCTGAATTTCATATTAAATTTCTCACTTTTATAATAGACAATGAGGTTTATAACCCAATATTATTTTATAGATATAAATGACTATTTATTTCAGTACTATTTTTCAATTAATGGTGTGCCCAAACCAGTATCTCCTCTCCACGCTGATGTGAATTTTCGGAGTGTTATATCTGTTTAAAGCATATAAAGCTTGAACTTGTACCAAATATGCTAGATATGAGTCCTTGAAAGTACTAGAAATGCAGCCTGGTAACAAGTTATATGCTGAAGGCTTTGTCTTCTAAAGTGGTGTCTACATACAGTTATGCCAGCCATGATTGGCATTCTTTTAAATGCAATTATATATTATGATTTGACATGAACTGTTTTAGCATTATATTTATGAAATCAAATTTAGTAATATCTTCAAACACAACAGTTACACTTTGCACTTTTGGTAATACTACTATAGTTGCACACCGGGTAATTTGCGTGTTATATCTTAAATATTAATCTCGTTTATGATATGAGATAATGCTCAAGTTGAAAAATGTAGCTCTATTGTTGGGGTTGGTTGGAATCTGTGGTCGTTCTTTGTTTTTCAAATTTAACCAACTCATAATGAATACTTTAGAAGCTGCACATACATGCATTCCCTCTATACTTGAATCCATATTTTAAACACTCACAAACTCATTTAAAGTATGTATTTTATATTCCCAAAATTTGATGATCAAGTAATTTTTGGAATTGGTTGTTTTGATTCTCCCAGTAATCAAATAAATAAAGTAACAAAGAGACGACTATTTTGCAGGCAAGACCCTTGTTCAAGGACCGGAAGAAATTTTCTCAGATGGCAGACCCGGTGCTCCGAGGCGAGTATCCAGTAAGAGGATTATATCAAGCTCTTGCAATTGCTGCAATGTGTGTCCAGGAGCAACCATCCATGCGGCCCGTCGTAGCTGATGTGGTTACAGCTTTGGCTTACCTTGCTTCGCGAACATACGATCCCCAAGCTTCCCCTGTGAAGAACTCCCAAAAGTCTTCGGCATCCTCTCATAGGCCTAAAATGGATGAAAACGAACAGAATCTCAGTTCAGGCGAAAGCTATGATAGGGGTGTAATTTAAATGTTTGTAATGTGTCCTCACTCGTTCTGTGTGCCTGATTATCAATTTTTGGATCACTCATGATGATAGGTGCTCTGCATTGGAACATAATCTTGATGGATAGTGGTATTTCTGCCTTTTCCTGCCCCCCCCTTTTTCCCTTCATTGGGTGTAAATACGAGTGGGCAGCCATATTTGTAAGATACATGTGCTTCAGTTAAGAAAGATTGTGATATACGAGAATTCAATCTGTTTTAGAAACAAGGAAGTAGATATGTATATCAAGGATCAAATCTGCTATTGTCACTATTAATCAAGCTATCTTGTGTTTTTTTTAACATCCCCAATTTGGAGAGAGAGAGAGAGTACTATAAATACAAATTAAGTTCATAATTTATTAACATTTAGAATTTTTTTAATTTCAATATAAAATCATGAGGAAAGAAAAATTGGGAGGATATAAACTCACAAACGGAGTAGGAATCAATAAATCTTACCCTCATAGTTCACTCTAAATCAACTTCGGGACTCTTTGATAAAAACTGAATGAATTTGAATCTGAATAAAAAAAGTTGTTTAATAATTGACATGATCTGAATAACAGATTATTATTATTTTATCCCTCTAAAAAAATTTAAAAAATTATTGTAAATATTACATAGTTAATATTGTAAAAAAAAAATATTAAGCCGGTCATTCAGCCAAAAAAATAAAAGTAAACCATTCAGTATAAATCGTTTGATTGACCAGTCCAACCATTCAGACGAAAAACAAACGCACGAAATATGCTTATAAATTAGTACTATAAGAATCATCCTACAACAACATTGATAAACACCAGAGACGTTACGTTTTATGGATGTATGGTTGTCCAATACAATACCATTAACCACTGTGACAAGGGAGGATAAAACATCTCATTAAATGTAGTAGTAAATTACTAATAGTAATATTATTAAGCAAAGTTACAAGCTGGTGGTGGCTTTTATTTTTACCATCAAGAACGCAAATGCATTCTCTAATGTGAATCCAAATATATATATTATTTATGGACGGACTACTTCTCTCTCACCAATAAATATAAAATTATTTTCTCGTCACCAATAAATATAAAATTATTTGATTTTAATACAAATAAATATAACAGTCAGTTGTAAACTAACTACTAATTCTCAACATTTTTGTTAATTTTCAAAATCAACTAAATTATATCAATTTTGAGAACTCAAAGAATCGCAAATTGACTTTTTCTATAAAAAAAAGAAAAAAGAAAAAAAGGAAAAGAGGTAAGCTCCAAAGTCAAGTAGGTCCACGTGTAGTTCTTTTTGGCGCCTAAAACCGTTAGACAGTTCAAGTATATTAACTCTTTCCAGTACAGAGTCCTCCAAAATCAGAACTCGCAGTTTCTTGTTGATCTAAAAACCCTACATTTCTTCCTCTACGTATTTCTGTGTGTTTTATCTCTCCTCAATGCAGCGACCTAATACTAGTTCTTCCCGAGTTTCCAAAGACCATCACGTCATCGATTTGTCGCAGCACAACACAATGCACAAGGGAGAACCCTCATCTTCTTCTCCAAGGAAGAGGATCGATTTCACCATTGATTTTCCGATATCCGGCGGAGGCAAAATCGAGCATAAGATACAGAATTTACGCCCAAAATCATCGGCGAAGAAGTGGATTTACATGATTCCTCTGATTGTGTTGCTCTTCTTCTTCATTCTCTGGTATTTCTCCAATCCAGGTATACTGCGATTTCAACAAGTGATTTTCATGATTCCAATTTACTTTCTCAATCTTCTTTACTGATTCTTATACCACCAGATACCGAATATGTAGTTTGTATGAATTTCTTAGGGCATTTGAAAATCTGGGAGAGGAGATTCGAGAACCCTGTTTAGTTATTAATGACTGAGTGATGTCGTTGAATTGGCTGACTTGAATAAGATCTGAAAATCTTGGTGTTTAATACACAAATTTCATAGTAACTTGTGTTTACAAACACTAATACGTGGATCTGTGTTACTTTGTTTATCTCCTTTTCATATCTTCATTGTTTCAGTTCTTTAATACTTTTGCCCTATTTGGTTTCTGAGAAAATGTAGAACAGCCAGATAATCTTAAATTTTATGCTTTTAAATTTTTTCTACTTGAGACCTGAGATTACAGCTATTTCCCCCTAATTGAGCTTCATGCAAATGTGTGCTTATGAAAATTGTTCAATTGTCCTCTGTATTACTCAGTTTCAGTGTTTGTCCTTTCCTTGTAGTTGGTAAGTTTTTTGTTTGGCTCTCTGTAGTTTCTGCGTTGTTTACTTATTAAAAATGTAGGAGAGTAAGTATCTGAAGTGTTTATGACTTGCAATTTTTGATTAAATTAAGACCCAAGATTGCAGAAATTCCACTTAATTTTTTGCTTGTAAAAAGTTAGTGGCTCTGATTTGTTATTTTTCTCTTTTTAATTGATCAAGCAATAAGTAGATTCAAAACATAAGTATTATTTTCTTTGCTGTCTAAATTCTTCGTGTACATATCAAACTGTAGCAAATACTACGTTTTCCTGCTTCCCAATAAAACTAATTTTGTATCTTTCGAACCAGTGGACTTGGAAATCGAAGATCTCACATCAATCCTTCCAAATGAGATGCCTCAGTTTGTGAATGGAACTCATGTTGATCATACCGTATTGGCAAAGGATATACCACAAAATGTCTCGGTTTCTGTAATGAAACTAATGGCTAATACTACAATCTGGGCCCAGCAGCAAGTGGAACTGACTGAATAATCAGAAAATTAGAGGCGAAATTTTCACTGTTGTTTCTCTAGTCAAATATCTGTCAAAACATGTATCAATTGTTACTGTAGTAGCTTCAGAATGATAGTGATTAGTGAGATTGCTTACACAGAATATTTGTAAAAATAGGTACAACAGTGACTTCCTTGCATCACACATGCATAAAAATGTGACAGCAAAATTTCTCTGGCTTGAATGAATATGAATCAGTGTTGGTTCAGACGTGGTTCTTGCATGTTTGTGATGTTCTATCTTCTGTAGCTCGGTTTTCCCCACAAACGACCTTGGCATTTAACAATTTACTCCCCTGTTACACAGCTACAACTCGCTAATCTCACCTTGTCGGCAACTGCCCACCCATAGGTACATACTTGACTTTTTACTTGATGGCAAAACTCTACAACAATCCCTCCTTGGTGACTGCAACAGAAAGTGGATTCCATTTAGTACAAGTACTATTAGTAGCATGCATATATGAAAATGAAAAAAATCCCTGTTAACATGTTGGGCATGCATAAATATGAAAAATAAATTCAACTGTTCTTCCTTAGAGTTTTATTTCTTGATTATAGTGACAAATCCCAGGAAATGGTGAGCTACAGGTACATTTATTCAATGGTACGAAGGCACATTTTCATATTGATAAACTGTGAACATTCTTGAGACTAGCATATATATTATATTTTCTCCCACTTCTTGTGAGATTTGACAATGGAGTTTTTAGATTTTGATGGAGTGTAGATCAGTACTTTTATGGAACATAGTGTATAGAAATTAAAAGAGCTGTCGAATCCGATCTTACTCTGAAAACATATTTTGAATGAATGCATGCATCAAAGAATTGAAGTACTTTTTCAATGCTATATATACCTTTTGCCAGCGAAGATTGTCTGGTCTTCTTAAGACAACGATTGTCTCAATTTTCTCAGGGGAGTCCATTTTCCATTGGCAATGAGGGTAACGATCTCTATGAAGAGAATAAACCCCAATGATTTGCTTCCTTTTCTGGTCGTATCTAGTAGACCTCATATAATAAACAAAGGGCTTCTGACATGGTTGCCTGGTCACAGGCCGAGTGTTGAATGCATATGCAGTGTAATCAGCTCTTTTATACCAGTTAAGAAAGGTTCTTGTAGGCATCTCTAGCTCTCTGGGAGATAGGACTCCCCTTATGATTTGAACCACATAGCCCCATGAAACTGTTATGGACCAACTGCTTTTTTTGTGGTAGCAGATGGATTGCTGGATTATACTGGCCGAGTCATGCTTGGCTACTTCAATTAGGCGTTGGATGGCCTGAACTCTGGTCATCCCTGGGAATATTGGATCCACTACATCGAGGTGGTGCAGCGATACCAGTGGAGTTACTGGATGAGCTCCCAATAGGCCTAATAGGTTCCCATACACATCATACTGCGTATATAATCGTCACAAAACTTAGCAAACTTTTTCACTTCCACCATTTAGAATTAAATACAACTAAACTATCTACAAGGCCTATATACTTTCGATCGAGTACGATTACCAAATCAAATTTTGGCATTAACTCTAATCTTTATCCCCAAACCCATGCATTCATATATATGTATATATATATTTACCAATTTGAAATAATAAGTACTCTTATCATATATAATCAATTCCTGAATTTATTTGAACACTGTACGTCATTAAGTTTACCTGATGAAATCCATATTCTCTAGTGAGTGGCACCCCTAGCTCTGCCATGCAAGCCTGCATTCTATCATCACTTCCATACAACCCAGGATACCTTTGAATGCACCGATCCTGCATCTTCTCCAACTCCTTAGCCAATGGATAACTTATCGCGAATCCACCTCCACCAAACGCCATTGCATACGAGAAAAATATGTTTTGAACATGGCTCTCCGATGAGCTCCCAACATAATAAAACTGATTATGATCATACTTAGAAAGTACCCTAACCACATTTTCCACAATAAAGACCGTGTCATCATCCCCCATGACAAACCACCTTATATCCTTTAATCCAAGCCTCAATGTCTCCGAAACCACCCTTGAAATCCTCAACGCGGATCGCGATCCCTGGCGATTCGTGTACTTGAATTTCGAAGTGTCCCCTGAAATCCGAATCTCCGGCAATCCTTCATTTTTTCTAGTCCAAACTTTTTTATCCAACCAAACAACCCCTCTGGTTTCCCCTGGTCTCCACCATTGTTTTATGTACGCTTTCCTGTTATCCCACAAATTCGACGAGGCTGCAATGCCAAATGCAATGTGTTTTAGCTCGGTATCAAATCGCTCAGGCGGTGCAGCTAATTGGGGAAGCATGATATTTGGGTTAATTGAACTTGTTTTAATACTTTCATTTGTGGGACTAATGAGAGAAGAATTAAGGGAATAATCTGATGTTTGAATGGTCTGTTTGGTGGGAATTGTGTCGGATAATGAACATTCAGAATGGTCACTATGGAGGTTGATCAGTTTGGAAGAGTAGAGGAGGTAGAGGGTTAACATGGTGATGAAGAACCAAGAAATAAGGTTCCGGAGGGTGGCGGCGCCGGTGGTCTGCGGCGGGCGTGGCTGAGCAGAGGCCGTCATAATGTGGGCAGGGGAGCTTGGTTTTTTCATGACATATTTTAGTAAAATGAATTTGATTAGCATGGTGAAAATCACTGCAGCTCAAACTCTGGAGGAAATTAAGTGAGTGATGGAGACAATGGTTGGACTGAGTGATGTTCGGATCTTGGATCCATTTGAGAGAATTAAGTGAAGAAAGAGTAGGAGGGAGATTAATTTTTGTCAAATTTGTTATGGAGTACACGTAGATGAAGGCGGGAATACCTCTCTTTTGTTGCAACTTGCATGCATGCATGAAAAAACTTTAAAGAGTATATTGATCAAAAACCAAAGCTAAAATGGACAAACATTTTTTTTATAATAATTACGCACCAATTACAATAGAATGATGATTTTTAAGATTTTTATTTTTGTGAACATATTCCTAAAATGTTTTTTTTTTGAAAATGATATTTTTACTTGAAAAAAATATGATATTTTCAAGAAACCAAGTCATTCACGGACTCAAAATCAGTAGCTTAAACACCACAATCACGGACAATTAAGGACAAATACAACTGTTCCACAATAACACGGGTGAGCCAGCCGTCTGCTTTCCAGTTTCCACCAAAATTAAACCTTTCTACAGTCATATTCTACGTACTGATTGCAATAATTTGTGCAAATTAAAATTAATTTTCCTAAAATCTATCTACCGTACCAATCGAAATTTCTCTAAAATATAATTAATGTAGTTCTGGTAAACAATTTGTGGCCTTATATTAGACGATTAAAGTTCACCCAAGGCCAAGGTTGAGGCGATTTAGATTAAAATTTGGATCTTTAATAGCCACTTGTAAGGTAGCAATTAATGGCATGGCAACTATATATATAATCTTTAGCAATAAACACTCATAATATATTTTAAATATATTTCATCTTTCACTTGTTTACTGATGGGTGATTCTCCGATCCTTCTTATTATTCTCTGATTGCCATATATATGTATATATAATAAATTGATGAAATATTTTAGCATCTAATTTGCCTTTGGGGGGTTGAGAGGGGCAACCAGTGACTAGTGAAATGGGATGACTCTTTACCTAACTTTGGACCAAGAATTGATGAGAAGAATGAAAACATTCGAATTGCAATAGCTAGGTAGGTAGCATATATAATTAATAGCCTATATAAGGAATTCTATTCCAATGGGAGACATGGGTATAAATACAAAATTATATTTAGATTTACACTTGCGTACAATATTATTTTTTAATAATAAAGCATTAAGTTTTTTAATTTTAGTATTCTCATATCGAAATTATTTTAATCGGATTTAAACCGTTTATATGACCTTTTTATTATATGCAAAATTAAACGCAGTGTTAATAATTGAATGCGTGAATGAATGTTACGTCAACAGATGCGGTATGAAATTTATTTGGAAGTGTTGGTGGAGGGACAATTAATTGCACGATTGATGTTGTTGAAATTGAACGTGGAGTTGCATGGGTCTAGGGAAAAGGACGCTCGCTCTATTTGATGTGATTGTCAACAGATAAACTTGTGCTACCACGTGTGCTTCACGTGGCACTGACCCTACCCATTTCCCCCCTCTCAATGTCCACTTGGCGAAATGCATGGTCAGTTACAAAAGTGAAATTTAATTGGAGTTTTTTCTAGTAAACATTTTACTAGTGTTATCCAACTCTATCTTTCTTCTAAATCTTTATTACTCCATATAAACTTAAGTCAAAAGAAAAATTCGAGATCAAATACTGATCGAATAGATAATAAAATGTGCATTATTAGACCAAATAAACGGGAAAAGATCTTCATTTTAATATCATGCTGAATCTGGGAAGACCTTATTTTTGATAATTAAAATGGTTCAATCAATAGGAGTAATAATTAAGATCAGTACTCTTTCCAATATATATATATATATATATATATATATATATATATATATATATATATATATATATATATATATATCTCCAACAAATCATAGGAATGAATTAAAAAGCGAACCGAAGTATAACGACGGTTTTATCTTTCGCTATAGGATAAAAAATTGATTTTCTATACTATAACAACGGATAAAATCGTCGCTATAGTCAGTTCGTTTTTAGTTCAAACTTTATGGTTTGCTGGAGAAAGTCATCCTATATATATATATATGAATTTTAAGGTGAAACATAATCGATATGAGATTTTAATTTGATAATTTTACAAAACTCTTAATAGAACCATCCCAAATTTGACGTGTAATATATTATTGTGGACTCTAATTAATAATTTTTTTTTATTGAAATATATGAAAAGGTATAAAAATGAATTTTAACATTGTGAATATTTATGTTAAAAAGTTAAAAATTGTAGTACGTATATGCATGGTCCTGATCTACC
Source organism: Panax ginseng (assembly GCA_020205605.1). Classification (NCBI taxonomy): domain Eukaryota; kingdom Viridiplantae; phylum Streptophyta; class Magnoliopsida; order Apiales; family Araliaceae; genus Panax; species Panax ginseng. The sequence goes on along the minus strand of CM035138.1, from coordinate 9,622,852 downwards.
AGATATTAGACATTATATTACAAATAGTGAGACACAAAGATCGACAAGAGTAGCAATGCATGCATATGATAGGGTAGGAGTGAGAAAAGTAACGTGGCTAGCTTTTGCATAATAATATATCATCTCCCTACCCTCACTGGCCTCTCTTATTTCGATGGATCGGTTTGCAAGCTGTTATTTACAAATTACAACTTCCATTTTTCCATTCATCTTGGACGATCACTTCATCAGTTATATATTATTCATTAATAATTATCTGCAAGTAATTTTTAGGAGGATATGATTTTCAAAGATAAATATAAATTCGGTGGATTTGGAAGCAAAGAAAACTACAACAATATTTTGGTTTTAATCTCCTGAAAAAATATTTAAGTTTAATGAATGGTTGGATAATTAATTAATTTTTCAAGCAGGGAGAATTATGCCATCAGATCAGCCATGTGATATTATAGGTGTACAGGTATGGGAAGCCAAGACAATCATTCTCTAGCACTCGCTCCCATCCTTTAAATACTCTCCTCTCCATCCATTTTTTTCTCGTCACTTAATTCTCTCTCTCTCTCTCTCTCTCTCTCTCTCTCTATACACATACATACATACACATATTTCATTGTCAGCAGTATCAAGGCGAACAGATCACTGATCAGCAAGAAGTTCAGCTTCATTAATTTGATCAGGTACGTACGTACTAGCTAGCTACTCCATATATATCTTCGATCATCTATAATTTTCCCATCCCTTTTTCTGGCTTCTTAATTGCTTGTAAGAATTAATTAATATTTAGTGATGAAATTAATTCAATTGCATCGATTACAACTTTGACTGGGTACTAATTGTTCTTAATTATCAACTTATACTATATATGTATGTATGTGCTCTTTTTTGGTTGCATATACTACTATTACAAGCACAAACTAAATTAATATCTTAAGCTTCAATAATTTGGAACTTATTTTGTTATTCTTAATTAATTTTGAAAATATGATCAATTACTGTCTTATTATTTTATTGACGGTAGAATCCGCAGTAACTACTGCTACTACTCCACTTTAGAGCTAGTGTGTTCACTAAAGACAACTACAGCTAGGGTACAAGACTCAGTTTGGATCAAGAAATAATTGTACCTTTGTGGTTTGTGGTGGTGCATGTATTAAACTTATACTACTACTAATTTCCTTTTTTCAACACTACCAGTAAAAGTTAATTACTACTACATTCATTTACTTGCTACTTGTGCAATGATTTAACTTTGACCAATTAAATTACCCCTTTAAAGTATTAGTTCACCCTGACCAATTAAATTGCCCTTTAAAGTATGAAATGCTCACAGATTTTTTAACTACATTAGTAATGGAGAATTAAATAAACTAAAATCCAACATTTGACATATGTTTGCTTTGCTTAATATGACCTAAATGCCCCTGATTTCACTTTTTGGACTCCCATGACCTTCTTCCCCTTTAAGAAAAAAGTTTGGTGTATGAATTAGATAACTACACGGACGACATTGAGTCTATCAATATCTATAAAAACTTTATATCATTATCCTATCTTATATAGAGAACATGACCCCTGTCAACAATGGACTTAAAACAACATAGTTTGAAAAACTTTTATTAACAACAATTTAGTCATTTCATCATTTTTATTAATAATAATTTTATCATTTTACCACAACATAACATGCTAAATATATATAACATATGTGGCACATATTATATGGTCATGCAGAAATGGAGCCAACAGACCATGCACAAAACAAACCAATTTTCCTAATCTCACCACCGGTCAGAGACGCACGTGACTCGCTCGAAGTTTTCAACCCATCAATCCAGTCCAATATTAATCCCGTCAGGCCAACCAATCCAACTTCCCGGCCACAATCCACCTGGAAAGACTGGACAGAATCACCAAGCAACCCCGAACCGCCACCGGCATGTTCTGAACCAAAAGTAACCTCATGGATGGCCCTCGAGGACCCCACTCCGCAGCCAGTGCAGCGGTCTAAGTCGCCACCACCAGTTTCCCGGAAAACCATCTCTTCCATCATAAAGGACGAGAAGAAGTCTGTCGCGGCGCCGCCACAAGCGGCAGGAGAAGTTGGAGCCGCGGCGCAAAGAGCGGCGGAGTGGGGGTTAGTGCTGAAGACAGATGATGAGACTGGTAAGCCACAGGGGGTGAAAGTGAGAAGCTCGGGGGGTGATGACCCGAATGCGAAAGTGGGTACGTCTAGGAGGAACTCGGGTAACTCCATGCGGAACTCCGGTGATTCATCTGACGATGGAGGTAAGGAAGTTTTTCGATTCGGATTTTAATTAGGAAAATAAAATTTATGGTTAAGTGTGTTATATGACTAAACTTAATTAACATTACTAAATGTTTTTTAACATTATTAATGCATGCAGGTAGAGAAAAGGGAAACATTCCAAGAGTGTCGGAGGACTTGAAGAATGCGTTATCCGCATTTCAACAGACGTTTGTAGTATCGGACGCAACAAAACCCGATTACCCGATCCTTTATGCAAGTGAAGACTTCTTTAAAATGACTGGTTACACTTCCAAAGAGGTTATAGGCAGGAACTGGTAATTATATGGACTCCATAGTAGTAATATATATATATATATATATATATATATATATATATATATATATATATATAATAACGATCAAGGGCACCCAAAAAAGAGAGATTATTATGCAAATTAAAAATAACTTTAAAATTCTAGCTATATAAATATATATATTTACATACTATTCTTCTGCTTCTTAGGTATAACAATAGTTTCTTTGTACAATGTCTAAATGCAATATTTTTATATATCACACAAACAAACAAGATGTATAGAAATAAGTACGTAGTCTTATATATCATAAAATAATTAATTAAGACAGTGTTTGGTTGTGGATGCTGGGGGCTGCACTGCAGCCGGTTCATGCAGGGTGCAGATACAAACCCAGAAGATGTGGCAAAAATAAGGGAAGCATTGGCGGAGGGGAAGGGCTATTGTGGGAGGCTCCTCAATTACAAGAAAGATGGTACTCCTTTTTGGAACCTTCTCACCATTTCACCCATCAAGGATGAAACTGGCAAAACCCTCAAATTCATCGGGTCAGTTTTTCTTTTTCCTCAAAATTTTCCAAGTCTCAAAAAGAATTATACTTTCTTATATCGTATAACTCAATGAAAAATAAAGATTATATTTCGGAATTTTAAAAATAGTATTAGAAACTTTATCATAAATTTCAATTCTCGAAATGAATTTATATTATTAATATAAAATGACCAAAATCCAAATGCAACAAATTATTATGATTATGATAAATATATGAAGAGAAGAATATATATATATATATATATATATATATATATATATATATATATATATATATATATATATATAATCTTTATACTGAGAATAGGATGGAGAGTATACTGAGAATATGATGGAGAGTGAAATGATTCATTTTATTCTAGCTAGAGTGAGTCATTCAATACCTTCATTCAAAAAACAAAATTTATAAATTTAACTGGAACGAGAATAGTTCGTTTTATTCTAATAAAATAACCAAACATAATTTTTTTATATTTTATAAGAATAAATTATTCCATTCTTATTCTTGGGATTCAAACATAGCATACCAATAAGGCAATAATAATAAGATGGTACGTGTAATCCCAAATATTAATGATTCGTTACCTTTTCACCTGCTGGGCTTGGGACCCTTTAACTTTGTCGTATATTAACAAGTGGGCCGTATGAGCCCAAGAACAAAAGCATTTGATTCAGTCTAATTACAACCATCCGATTAGTGCTGATCAAAGATCCAGTTTTTGTGAATGATAATGTGGGCCGTAGAGATTATATTTGATTTTGATAGGATTTTTGGTCGGTCCATCAAGCAAATGCGTTGCCTATTTTTTGCACATTTTATACTATATATATATATTATACTCATATGACTTTGATTATTGAGAATCATGAAGGTTGTGATTCAGAGAACGCAAAAAAAAAATATATATAAAAAAAGTTTTTAATTATTCGTATTTTTTAGTCGATATTGCATCTAATTTTGATGTAAAGCTGAACAGTAGTAAACTTTGAGACTAGTTTTAATCCTTATATTGAATTAAATTGGTCCCGATTTTGGGATCGTCACATAATAGTACAACATGTAAAACAAAAAGTTTAGAAATTTAGATAACTAAATAAGAATTTATAAAAAAATTAAATTTAAATAAATAAATAATAATATAATTAAAATTGTAAGAAGAAAAAAAAAAGAAAAAAAGGTGACACGGTATAACCACGTACGGCTCGACAGAGCCGCTTTATATAAGATAGATCAGGGTATATTGGGTGTGGAATTCATATTATACTATTTATTTTTTATTTTTTATTTTTTTTGAAAATATTATTCTATTCATTTAAGAAGAAATAATTTTAATTTGAAAATTTAAAAATATATTATTAAATTTATAAGATAAATACACCATTTTAAATTTAAAGATTGAAAGACGTAAACTTGGGGGATAAATAAGATAGAAAAGCAAGTAAATGCCTCACGCTTTATAATATGAAGATATTGGTTTCCTATGATTATATATTATTGTCATGAAAACAATTTTGAAATATTGTTTCAATTGAAATATTTGGTTAATTAGTAATTGGTCACACTATCATTATTTAAGGATATGACCTAATTAATTTCTATTAGTAATGAGTTTTGGTTGCTGGGTTCAGTATTAAGAAAATCATAAATAAATAAAAATCATTTCAAATGTTGTCATCATTAAAATTTAATATTTATAAATGAAAAAATGAAATTGTTAGATAACTTAAAAATAAACACAAAACAGATGTAATAGTACATTTAAGGTAATTAGTATTATATTTTGGAAAAAGAATAATTATATATGCATTTTAAGTATATATTATGTTATAAAATAAAAGCATGTGCATGGTTTTAGAGGAAATTAAGAAAATACTAATAATAGGTATAATATGCTTATATAATTAATTGTTTTTAGTAAATATTGGGTGCAGAATGCAAGTGGAGGTGAGCAAGCATACAGAGGGCGCCAAGGAGAACACGCTTCGTCCCAATGGACTGCCTGAATCATTAATTCGATATGATGGTATTAATACCCTTGTATATATATATATATATATATATATTTATTCCATAGATTCATATACTAAAATTTCAATAATTAACAAGCAACTCTATAGTTTACTCTTTTATGAAATTACAGAAGTGAAATAAAAGAAAAGACTAAGCAACTCTATATATAGTTTACTCTTTGAACCTGGAAGATTACTAGATTAGAATTGCAAATGAGCCTACATGCATGCATGCACGCACTATATATATATATATATATATATATATATATATATATATATAAGAAGCTATATAAAAGAAATGAATGAATTGAATATATAGTAATTAATTAATTAATAATGCAGCTCGGCAGAAAGAGATGGCAACCAATTCAGTGAGCGAGCTAGTGCATGCAGTGAAGAGGCCTCGAGCACTGAGTGAATCCACCAATATTCGTCCCATAATAACCAGGAAATCTGAACCTGGCAGCGATCAGGAGCGATTGGATGCTTTAGGAAGGCGAACCACTGAAAATACGGCACCTCTTCCTCCTCCAAGGAGAAATTCTTATGCCGGTATGAGAAGCACAATGGCTCAGATCAATGAAGTACCCGATCATAAGAAACATAAGAAAACCTCACGTCGTTCCTTCATGGGGTACCTACCTACCTACCTACCTAACTTATTTTAATTCATCCTTTACAATATATATATATATATATATATATATATATATATATATATATATATATATATATATATATACTATTTAATTAGCTTGGCTTTGCTCGCTATATAATATATATATATATATATATATATATATATATATATATATATATATATATATATATATGTGTGTGTGTGTGTGTGTGTGTGTGTGTGTGTGTGTGTGTGTGTGTACTAACTGTCGTCAACAATTCAAAAAATGTGGTTCCAATTACTAAGAAATTAAGTACTTTGGTTTAAATATATACATATATATATATATATATATTTATAGGTTTATTAAGAAAAATCGAGGTAGTGAAGATGATCAGTTTGATAATGGACTACTTGGTGGAGATGATGAGGAAAGTGATGATGAGAACGACCGCCCCCACAGTTTGGATGACAAAGTAAGGAAGAAAGAAATGAGGAAGGGTATTGATCTTGCTACTACCCTTGAACGTATTGAGAAAAACTTTGTCATCACCGATCCAAGGCTGCCTGACAATCCCATTGTAAGTAGTTAATTAATTTCATGCTTATTTTTAATTTTATTCTAAAGAAAACTGAGCTCAATTGTCCTTAATTTGATTAAAAAAAAACCTTCGTATTATGTTCAATAATCCTTAAAGTAAGGATTCTGAACATTTTTTTTGTCAGGATTGTTGAGCTCCCCACGATTCTTTATTTCTTTAACCAAGTGTATATATATATATATATATATATATATATATGATTTGTTTATTATGAGATACTAACGAAAAAGGAAAATGCCAAATATATAGTTTTTGGAATTTTTATGGTACTAATCGATGACTTGCAAATTTTCAGATATTTGCATCCGATAGCTTCTTGGAGTTGACAGAGTATAGTCGTGAAGAAATCTTGGGAAGAAATTGCAGGTGAGATTTGAGATTCAGCACTTATATGTGTTTTTTAGAATGCATGGCTTTTGGATGGTTGGAGTTTATTTTTAATTAGTTCAGAAAAAAAAAGAAGAATTTCAAATGGGTAGGTTAGAATAGTAAGAATCACTGTATTTTTACTCTGATCATTGAACTTGGTTTATAGGTTTCTTCAGGGACCCGAAACTGATCCAGCCACTGTGAGGAAAATAAGAGATGCAATTGATAATCGAAAGGATGTTACCGTTCAACTCATTAACTACACTAAAACTGGTACATTAGCCTTATTTCATTTCCATATTAAGAATCATACTCAATATTCATATGCTTTGTCACCTGTACATCGGTTTACCCCTCTGCCATTTCGATGTGATCAAGGAATGTCTAAATGTGCTTTTTTTTTAATTTGTTGGTTAACTTCAATATGTATGCTAGTTATTTTAGATATGACATATTGAATATATAATGTGCCTTAATTATTATAGTTTTCTCATTTTGATATCATCCAGGCAAAAAATTCTGGAATCTGTTTCATCTGCAGCCTATGCGTGATCAAAAGGTATAGGGAATTAAATTTAGGCTAAAAGTGATCAATTGTCAATTATACATGCTTAATTTTTACCAATTTGTCGGTGCTCACAGGGAGAAGTCCAATACTTTATTGGGGTACAACTAGATGGAAGTCAACATGTTGAGCCACTTCACAATTGTATTCCTGAGACTACTGTGAAAGAGAGTTCAAAACTGGTATAACATTAATATCCTTTATTTATTTCTATTTTTTAGTAACTAGTATAATCTTGTTATTAATTTGTTACAAGATTCATTTTTATATATCCATGCATTTTCAGGTGAAAGAAACTGCAGAAAATGTTGATGAAGCAGTGAGAGAGCTTCCAGATGCTAATTCGGTAATGTCCTAATATAATGTAAAAACATGCAAACTACTTGTACTCAGTTTTGATTTCTGACATCGTCCATATATTTAATTAACCTGCAGAAACCAGAAGACTTGTGGAATAATCATTCCAAGGTGGTTCATCCTAAGCCTCATAGAAGGGATAGCTCTTCTTGGAGAGCTATTCAGAAGGTACAAGTATAAATCTCCATACTTCGATTTAATGTCAGAAATCGAGGAATGTTATAAGTATGTTGATCAGACTTATGGATTAGCTACGTACCTTGTACAAAAATAAAATAAAACAGAACTGTGGACTTATATGTGTTTTTCCAAGACAACGGTTAAACATGTTTCATGGAGTTTCGGATTTTATCATGATGTATTCACTCGTTATCTATATATGTCTCAACTTGTTCCACATTAATTTTTCAGATTCTCAACAGCGGTGAACAGCTGAGCTTGAAGCATTTTAAGCCGGTAAAACCTTTGGGATCTGGTGATACCGGCAGGTTTGTCAAATTTTTCTTGCTATATTAATTTCTTTGAATACAAAAAACATCTGCAACTTAAAATCATGTTGGTCAAGGATATGGTTAATCATCTCAACTCCATATACTTCCTTTGTTATAAAATTTCTAGGATGGTTAATATGTGATTTAGGAAAATTATGGCTATGTCTAAGTATCTCATTAATTTGTCTCAAATGGAAACTTAACAGAGTCTTGATAAGTAGTGATAACTTCTTGGCATGGCAGTGTGCATTTGGTGGAATTGTGCGATAGTGGTGAATATTTTGCGATGAAAGCAATGGATAAAGGTGTCATGCTCAACCGCAACAAGGTATTAGTTTACTGCTCAACTTTGTATAACCACATCTTTGCTTTATAAGGCTATGAATTGAGCAAATGCCAATTGGTGACAATGCCCATGCACCTAGCTAATGCATAGACTAATATAGGTTGACATTATTTAATGACACCATTGTTCATATGTATGGATTCAAACAAAAATGAGGGGGTAGAATCATGAACTTGTAGCCCTAAATTTTCAAATTTATAGTGTCATTCTTGATAATAAGCAAATCAATGTAATCCATAAACGTATTTAGTCTCTTAATGTCAATTTCAGGATTTAATTGATTGTAAGTATTGACTGTTTCTGTTGCTTCATACTCTTTAAAGATTCATTTCCATCCTTCTCTGCAGGTCCATAGAGCATGTGCGGAAAGAGAAATCTTAGATATTTTGGATCACCCTTTTCTTCCAGCTTTATATGCTTCATTTCAGGTTAGAAAAAACTTGATATCAACTCAGTAATGTAGAAGCTGAATAAGTGCACCTTGATTAAGTAACTTGTAATAATTCTGTTTCACTTTTTAAATGTATATCAGCAACTTTAAAGTTTCTTTGTTTCGGGTGATTCTAGTTTTCAAATAAGAATTAAGTTGGTGGTAGAAATTATAACATTCTGGTTGATGTAATTTTCCTTTTTTTATATTCTTTTTCCAAATATATTGCAGACCAAAACACACATTTGTTTGATAACGGATTACTGCCCTGGAGGAGAACTCTTTGTACTGTTGGACAGACAGCCAATGAAGGTCTTGAAAGAAGATGCTGTAAGGTAAAAATAGAAACACACGATAAGATATTATATGCTTCAAGGGAAGCCTAGTGCATAGCCAGTTGAAAGTTCTCTATGGTTCTTTCCACTTCTCAGTACACTATCTAGTTTATGTTTGATGATCTTTTTCTTTTTATTAATTTACTATTTATACTTTTTCTTTTATTCATATGTTTCAATCCAGTCTTAGGCAATCCAGAAATACAATTTTGACCAAAAATTTCTTGTATGTAGATTCTTTGCTGCTGAAGTAGTCGTTGCATTGGAGTACCTTCACTGTCAAGGTATACATCATGTTCATTTTGTTTTCTCCTTCTGGGCGGAAAATATAATAAGTAGTTATTAAAATTGCAATGCAAGCATATTCAAGCTCAAAATGTATAGCCTCCGATCCTCTAAATTTACTACTAGTATTTTTCTGTTATCTTATGTTTGTTCTCGCCCGCTATAGGTATAATTTACAGGGATTTGAAGCCTGAAAATATTCTGATCCAAAGCAGTGGTCATGTGGCTTTGACTGATTTTGATTTGTCCTGTTTGACATCCTGCAAGCCACAGGTTTGTCTGCTCTCCCTTACTAGTATATAATATAGGGTTCTCTATTATTATTATATAGTTCTATTGTTTGAAGTTGTCAGTAAAGAGGTATATATGACTAGATGATCTCTCAAGTATTGACTTGCTTTTGGTGCAGCTTTTAATTCCGGATCCAAGTGATAAGAAAAAGAATCAGAAAGGTCAGCAGGGTCCGATCTTTATGGCTGAGCCGATGCGAGCATCAAATTCTTTTGTTGGAACTGAAGAGTACATTGCTCCGGTTTGTTCATTCTAAACAACCCCATCCCAAATTTTCAATTGATGGATTTTTGTTGCTGTAGTTTATTATATATACCGAAAGCTTAAGTCACGCATGCAGGAGACGAGCCTTTTAATTAATGAAACTGATTTTTTATTTTTTGAATCAGTTATATTATGTATGTTTAATTGCACATAGTTTTGTGATATGCAGGAAATCATAACAGGAGCAGGCCATACTAGTGCAGTGGACTGGTGGGCTCTTGGTAAATAGTTTTCAACTTTTAAAGAAATCAGATACCCAATTATACTATGCTTTTTTTCTCTTCATCTCATTGACTGCTGGCTGGTTTCTTTCTTGACATATAGGAGTTCTTTTGTACGAAATGGTGTATGGATATACACCATTTAGGGGAAAGACAAGGCAAAGGACATTTGCCAACATTCTGCACAAGGATCTTAAATTTCCAGGAAGTAAAGTGGTGAGATATATCTTTCACTGAGATTAACTTCCTTTCATTCATTCATTCATTCATATAGTAATAGTAGCTGTAGGAGGTAGCAACAATCTTTCACTTAAACATACATACATACAGTGGTGGTGGTGGTGGTGGTGCTACAAAAGTAAAGCATAGATCCAAAAGCATATGATGCAGTGAATGAAGAATCATAAATAAAAATTGGCATCTTGTCTTACTTAATTTGCAGGCAAGTCTCCCAGCGAAGCAGTTGATGTATCGGTTGTTACACAGAGATCCTAAAAACAGATTGGGATCGCATGAAGGTGCTAATGAAATTAAGCAACACCCATTCTTCCGGGGAATCAATTGGGCTCTAGTTCGTTGTGAGGTAAAAAATAAAATAATAGCAAAATTAAGTAGCATAGGAAATTGAACTATATATGCCATTTTACATTCGTTCAACTTAATTGTCCGTCCAAAGATTTTCTTCCATCATTTCTGCAGAATCCTCCCAAGCTGGATGCTCCTCTTTTTGGGGGATCAGATGATGAAATAGAAGTTGATCCCGGGCTAGAAGATTTACAAGCAAATGTTTTCTAAAAGGTCTTTCGAGAATTTAATTAATTGGCTTTCACCATTCCATTCATATCAAAAGCTGAGCCTTGCCATTGTTGGGGGAGGTTCTTCGTGTTTTTATGTTTGATTTCCATCTTCTGTAAGCTGCTTAATTTGTTCTTCTTGATTCTTTCAAAAGTGTTATTGATTCTTTCAAGTTTGAAATAAAATGATCAGTTTGTACCAAGTATGTTTTTTCTGTCCTGTCCATTATTTGGATGTTGAGCTCACACTGCCTGCCACCTTCTTGAATCATATTTATTGAAGATGATGCTTTTCATCAATATCAAACTTTGACCATATAAAAATAGTACAATACAGTACATGTTTGATCTATCAAAATCCATCAAATTGGAAGGCACATCTTAAGATTGACTGCTTATACGTCAACATGAAAATTTTAGAAAGGAAAATTGGATCGGAACAGCAAAATAAATTTGTTCCTTCGAATAAATAGACAATACAATTTATTTGTTTATGAGAACAAATTTATTTTGCTCTTCTCATCTAATTTTTTTGTTCGCATATATTAAATAGTGATAAATTATATCAAGCAAATGTGATATTAAATAGTATTATTTTTAAGATATCAAATGAAATGATGTTAGTAATAAAAATATGTCCACAAAAATAATGTCCATGTTACTCCATTAAACTAGTATAAATATTTCAGTTTCATCTATCATCATTATTGCAACAAATATGCCTACAATCACAAGATCCATAAATATTTAATATTTAAAGCAATGTCACTGGTGACTGGTGGCTGGTGGGGGTGATTATCAAATCATTTTATTTTAAAAATAATTTAATTGTTTTCTCTTATTAAAATAATAAATTTAATTTTTAAATAATTTTCTTATAAAGAGCATCTATCTATCTAATCTATCTAATAAAATACAAATGATTTTGATTTTTTTGCTCATTCAATAAATTATCAAGGCCGTTTAAAGTTTGAGATAAATCTCACCGTCCATACAGTGTCAGAGGCACGGAACCCAGCTAGTTAATTCTATCTAATAAAATACAAATTTATCTAATAAAATACAAATGATTTTGAATTTCTCGCTCACTCAATAAATCATTTGGACCGTTCAAAATTTGAGATAAATCTCACCGTTCATACAGTACCGGAGTCACGGGACCCAGCTAGTTAATTACTCCCTCTGTCCCATAGTTATAGGCTGATTTTCCATTTTGAGATGTCCCAATATATAGGCTACTTACTATTTATAAAATTTAGTTGGTTCATTGTTTTATGCCCTTATAATAAATATTCAACCATTACTCTTTTTTTTGAAAAAACAACATTCAGTGTCATTATTTTTATCACCATATTTAATGTTGTTGTATTCTCTTTGGTTAAAGTTCTATGGTTGTGGATTTTAACACGTCAATCAATGAAGTTGAGAGTTTCAGTGTGATAAGTAAGGAGTAATTAACTTATTCATTAATTTCATATTAAAAAGTATATATGGAAAATTTATGTTAAAATTACTATTTAAATTAATTTTCTTAAATTATGTGCCAAAAAAAAATCAACCTATGGACGGAGGGAATAACAATTTACAATCCGTGTAATTTAACGAAAAAATTCCTATCAAATGATGACTCAAATTCCACCCGCCGCTATGAGCTAAACCTCAAAAACCCTAGACCCAACTCTTTTTCTAACATCTAAATTTTCTCCAAACACTAGAATTTTTTTTTCCGATTCGAATCTATGAAGTCTGTTTCAGGCAAAATCGTATCTTCGAAGCCAATTTCTCTCTCCAAAGCATCAAAAATCCTATCTAAATTTGTCTCATTCGAGAACGGAGCTTCCCAACCTGTTTCTGTATACCTCAGACGCACCTCCGCTGCCTTCGCCGAGTTAACTCGGTTCCACAAAGAGCTCAAACCCTCCCGTTCACATCGAAAGTATCGGTTTAAGAATTACAATTCAATAGTGCAAATTCCCGAAGAAGATGGAGTGGAACATTTTGAAGATGGAATCAAAATCAATAAAATTAGTAAGAAAGAAAACCCGGTGAGGAAAGAGGGGGAAATTGATGGAGAGAGAGATGGGAAGAGAGATAAGAAAAAGAAGAGTGAAAGTGTAGAGACAGAAAGTGGGAGCAGTTTGGGGGTTGAGCTGGTGAAGAGGAAAGAGAAGAAGAAAAGGAAGGGTGGGGAGATTGATGATGAAGTGGCATTTGATTCAGGGGAGCAAAAGAAGAAGAAGAAGAGGAGGAGAATTGAAGGTAACGAATAAGCTCGATGATAATTTTCTTTTTGAATGATTGTTGTCATTATTATTTATAATAGGTGATTGAGGGAGTTTTTTTTTTTGAGCAATTTGTAGGTTAGTGATGATTTAATGTAATGCTAGTGGAATTGTTCCTTTGGCTAATATGTCAAGGATTTTTGTTGAAGTGAACTCGAATTAATAGTTATGTTACATCTTTTCTCTTGGAAGAATTTATGGAAAGGAAAGAGGTTTTATTTTATGCAATGTAATGTAGGATTTGTGTTGACTGTTGATTGCATAAGGGTATATTACTGCAAATTGAAATGAGAATTTGAAAGAATTTGTTATACTGGATATTGATGGTGAAGTACAAATAGATAGAAGATGATATAAGCACCTATGAGATATTGATTATTTGTGTGTTGAATCAATTCATGCATTATAGTCCTTCTCTTAAACTGTGATATAAACAAATGAAGGGCAGTAATATGCTAATTATAATTTATTGATTGAACTATAAGTTATAGGCTATATTTTTTTTTTCTTTTTTTCTTTTTTGTTCGGTGCAAACAACTAAATAACTCTCAAATGTTGTTGTGGAACAATTGATCAGGTCGAATTGTCTTTGCTCCTTAGATACTTATATTGATTGAGAGTATTCCCTAAAGTATTCAAATTCAGCTTTTGAACATTTTAATAACATATATAGTCTCAACTAGCAGCGAGCTAGGATTACAACTGAGCGCAGGCAATTGACCCTCAATGGCACTGAGTTGTGCTAACAAAATACAGACTGATGTCTTGACCTTGAGCTACCCAAGTTAATTAGCTTTCGAGAGTAAAATAAAACTAAGCATAACAGATTTAAAAATGTTCAAGAGCTTTTCTCCCTCAGCCAAACCTCTTAATCACCTGGTTGCCTCCCCTGGTCTCAAGGAAATTAATGGCAGGGCTGAATTCTAGAGGTGGCATTTCATAATTTACTTTTTGTATCTAGTGTCATTAGGTGAATGATGATGCCTCCCATTCTTATGAAGCGTATGGATTGCTTCTGTTCACATAAAAAATTGCTGATGATTCCTGTTTTACACTGCTTTGAGATAATGACCAATTACTGGTATATCTAAACATTGTTTTAGTCAGCAGTACTTCCTAAATAAGAAGGCGTCATGATAAATTAACTTTTAAGAAGCTAAAGAGCAAAACAAAATTGTAATCTTCAATTTCATATAGGCTTGTAGTCTTCCTTATGGACTGATTTATTTTGTAGATCAATAAACACTTTGGTCTATTAATTTGATAAAGTTGCTGGCCATCACCTTTTATATTCGATTATCCCCTGTTCTTAAACATTATTCTCTCATAGTTCATTAGTTTGTACTCTGAGCAGCTCACTCTGGTAAAACAATTTATCTAGTGATGCATAGTCAATCAGAAAGAAAAGTAAAGAAAAGAAAAAGAAAATTAAATTAAATGTAGAGTGAGGAAGAGAGTTTTTGATCGAAAGTTTAAATCCGAACGCCAAGGCTGAAGCACAAGAGCAATGAGAGATTGTTATGGGGTGCACTTATGAAAATTCACTGTGAAAAGGTACAAGTTTTGTAAGAATCCCTTTTATGGTAGGGAGGGGGGACAGGGTTTTGTTCTAGTTGGATTCTTGGTGCTGCAATCAGTATCAGTTTCAAAATTTGCAGGCTTATTTGAGATTTCAGGTGGCAAAAGGGCTATATGGCAGGTTATGCTCTGATCCAAAATGGCAGGCTAGTATGTAATCCTAAGTGTTGGAAGTTTCTAGAAAATGGGAGCTGATATGGTTGATGAGTGGGAAGTTACATGTTAAATGGGAGCTTTTTCTGGGAAAGGAGAGGATTCTTTTTTAAAAATGGAGTGAGCATCATAATGGGAACTTTTATGTTAAATCTTATAATTACTGCACAGATAGTTTTGCGAGAAAATATTTCACTTGGAAGGGGGAATTGTGAAATCTAAGGCTCCCTTAAAGGTTTTCTTTTGGCATGGACTGCTTCCTGGGAGGCAGTAAGTGGAAAATCCCAGTAAATGAGGCAATATTCAGTAAACTGGTGTTGCATGTCTGAACGAGATGGTGAATGAGTAAATCATTTCTTGTGGCATTGTGGTGTGACTAGCGAATTGTAAAAAGGAGGTTATGAAGGTACTGCTCCTTCATTTAAATGCAGATTATTTGGAGATACAGGAACCGAAGGAACTTTGAAGGCCTAGAAACTGGTGTGCAGAAACTTAAATAGGCCCAGAAACTGATGTGCAGAAACTTAAATATATGATGTTGAGAATACACTTTTCTAGCTAAGGGAGAGTTCCAGACTTCTGCCGCAGATTTTTGTTGATTGTTAGCAGTAGTGTTTTAAAAATCCCCGCCTAGGTGTTGGGTGGTCCTTTACCTCCTTTATTTGGCTAGGCACCTAGGCTCCCGCCTAGGCAGAATCAAACCTGTACTATGAAACTCTACGATAGGTAAATGAATTTGTGAAGCTTTAATTTTTTTTTAAAATTACGTATACTGTATGTTTTGTATAGTGCAACATGTATATACAACAAAAAAATAAATAAATGAGATCGCCTAAGAAAACACTTAGTACGCCTAGGAAAATGCCTAGGCATTGTCTAGGCGGCCTAGGCGCTAGGCTCGCCCTCCGCCGCCTAAGTCTGCCTAACAATTTTTAGAACAATGGTAAGCGGGCGTTGATCTGGAGGCCTGATTGTAGTTAGTTTGATTGCTCTCCTAAGAGCAAAAGAGTTGGGTTTCCATTTTTGGATTGAAGGCTGTATATCTTGGGTAGGTTTTTGTGATTAATATACGCATGTACATGAAATGTGCCTCCTTCGTTCTTCTATATACACTGATATTTTTACTTGTCAAAAGAAGGAAAAACTGTAAGGAACTCTGATATTTCACTGTGCTGGTATCCACCTGTTCATTTATGAAAGTTCATTTAATCCTCATACCTTGATACTTCGTTAATGTTCAAATTGCTATTGTGATAGTTTGCAATTGATCATCTTGACTTGATTCCTAAAATCAAAAATACCAACTATATCATTCAGAGTATGACTATTGGCCAGTACAGGTAGTTGGGAAATATAGAATCCTCTACTCTCCATGCCCCATCCCTTATTACTTTTTTGTGGTCCTTCTGCAAGCACACACGCACACAACAAGCTTATGTCAAATTTAGTCCCTTAACATGTGTTTAGACTCCATTTGCTTCAAGATTCGTTCTTCTGGAAAACATTTTCTGCGTTTCAGGTGATTTGCTAGACAGTTGAAAAGTGGTTAACTGGAAACAGTTCGGGTCAATATACATTCAAGGTTAGTTTTTTGGGAAGATGAAATAATGATTTTGAATCTGCTAGTCATTTTTTGGAAAACAAGAGGAGTCATTTTCCCAAATCTAATCTGCCTATATCTAATCAATAAGGTTATGCTCATATTTTTGCTTAGAAATCCTTTAGATAAATCTAAACAATTCAACCCATGTTTATTTTATTTATTTATTTTCCATGACAAAAGAAGAAAAAAATTAAGAATATTACATGAATGAGAGGTCATCTTTAGGCTGCCAAAACTGCCTGTGATTGTATCTCATAACGAAAATTAGCCTCTTTTGAATCATCTGCAGATAAGGCTGTAAAATGAGCAAACAGTTCGGGCTCGATTTGTACTCGCTCGACTAAAAATTCGATTCGAGCTCGACTCGAAATATAAATGATTCAAATATGAGCACATTTTAAAGTTCGATAAATTATTCGAACCTCCTCAAATTGTAATTTTCTATCGATACTCGGATCACATTCGTTCGAAAAGTTCAAACTGCTCGAAAGCGTGCTCGACTCTGTAGCTAAATGAGCCTCAATCAAACTTTATTTTATACTCGATAAATTTTGTGAACCAAATCTGAGCAATTCAATATTCGGTTCGACTCGGTTCGTTTACACCCTTATCTGCTGACCATATAAAAATACCGTGAAGTTTACCCTGTTTCTTAAGCGTATCGCAGGCCTCAAAGAATCCGTTTGCAGGAGACAAGCCACCACTTTTATCAGTCCCAAAACTCACCAGAAGGTTACTTCCTTCATAATTAGAGCTCTGAGTCTCAAAATACTGAAGGAACTGTGCAATAGTTGCCCCCTTTTTGTAGGCATAAAATTGAAAGTTCACCAAGTCTATAAGATGCGCATACTTGCTCCAGAGCGCCAAGTAACATGGCTGGACAGAGTCATCTTCATACGGTGCTATTGAGGTAAATGCTACAATATTATTTTGCTTTAGGTAGTAAAAAAGCCTGCCAATGCACTCGGCAAATGTATCAGGATCCGGTACCTCTTCCTCCTCCAAGAAGAAATTCTTATGCCGGTATGAGAAGCACAATTGCTCAGATCAATGAAGTACCCGATCATAAGAAACATAAGAAAACCTCACGTCGTTCCTTCATGGGGTACCTACCTACCTACCTAACTTATTTTAATTCATCCTTTACAATATATATATATACCTATTTAATTAGCTTGGCTTTGCTAGCTATATATATATATATATATATATATGTGTGTGTGTGTGTGTGTGTGTGTGTGTACTAACTGTCGTCAACAATTCAAAAAAATGTGGTTCCAATTAGTAAGAAATTAAGTACTTTGGTTTATATATATATATATATATATATATATATATATATATATATATATATTATAGGTTTATTAAGAAAAATCGAGGTAGTGAAGATAATCAGTTTGATAATGGACTACTTGGTGGAGATGATGAGGAAAGTGATGATGAGAACGACCGCCCCCACAGTTTGGATGACAAAGTAAGGAAGAAAGAAATGAGGAAGGGTATTGATCTTGCTACTACCCTTGAACGTATTGAGAAAAACTTTGTCATCACCGATCCAAGGCTGCTTGACAATCCCATTGTAAGTAGTTAATTAATTTCATGCTTATTTTTAATTTTATTCTAAAGAAAACTGAGCTCAATTGTCCTTAATTAGATTAAAAAAACCTTCAGATATGTGTTCAATAATCCTTAAAGTAAGGATTCTGAACATTTTTTTGTCAGGATTGTTGAGCTCCCCACGATTCTTTATTTCTTTAACCAAGTGTATATATATATATATATATATATATATATGATTTGTTTATTATGAGATACTAACGAAAAAGGAAAATGCCAAATATATAGTTTTTGGAATTTTTATGGTACTAATCGATGACTTGCAAATTTTCAGATATTTGCATCCGATAGATTCTTGGAGTTGACAGAGTATAGTCATGAAGAAATCTTGGGAAGAAATTGCAGGTGGGATTTGAGATTCAGCACTTATATGTGTTTTTTAGAATGGCTTTTGGATGGTTGGAGTTTATTTTTAATTAGTTCAGAAAAAAAAAGAAGAATTTCAAATGGGTAGGTTAGAATAGTAAGAATCACTGTATTTTTACTCTGATCATTGAACTTGGTTTAGGTTTCTTCAGGGACCCGAAACTGATCCAGCCACTGTGAGGAAAATAAGAGATGCAATTGATAATCGAAAGGATGTTACCGTTCAACTCATTAACTACACTAAAACTGGTACATTAGCCTTATTTCATTTCCATATTAAGAATCATACTCAATATTCATATGCTTTGTCACCTGTACATTGGTTTACCCCTCTGCCATTTCGATGTGATCAAGGAATGTCTAAATGTGCTTTTTTTTTAATTTGTTGGTTAACTTCAATATGTATGCTAGTTATTTTAGATATGACATATTGAATATATAATGTGCCTTAATTATTATAGTTTTCTCATTTTGATATCATCCAGGCAAAAAATTCTGGAATCTGTTTCATCTGCAGCCTATGCGTGATCAAAAGGTATAGGGAATTAAATTTAGGCTAAAAGTGATCAATTGTCAATTATACATGCTTAATTTTTACCAATTTGTCGGTGCTCACAGGGAGAAGTCCAATACTTTATTGGGGTACAACTAGATGGAAGTCAACATGTTGAGCCACTTCACAATTGTATTCCTGAGACTACTGTGAAAGAGAGTTCAAAACTGGTATAACATTAATATCCTTTATTTATTTCTATTTTTTAGTAACTAGTATAATCTTGTTATTAATTTGTTACAAGATTCATTTTTATATATCCATGCATTTTCAGGTGAAAGAAACTGCAGAAAATGTTGATGAAGCAGTGAGAGAGCTTCCAGATGCTAATTCGGTAATGTCCTAATATAATGTAAAAACATGCAAACTACTTGTACTCAGTTTTGATTTCTGACATCGTCCATATATTTAATTAACCTGCAGAAACCAGAAGACTTGTGGAATAATCATTTGAAGGTGGTTCATCCAAAGCCTCATAGAAGGGATAGCTCTTCTTGGAGAGCTATTCAGAAGGTACAAGTATAAATCTCCTTCGATTTAATGTCAGAAATCGAGGAATGTTATAAGTATGTTGATCAGACTTATGGATTAGTTACGTACCTTGTACAAAAATAAAATAAAACAGATCGAACTGTGGACTTATATGTGTTTTTCCAAGACAACGGTTAAACATGTTTCATGGAGTTTCGGATTTTATCATGATGTATTCACTCGTTATCTATATATGTCTCAACTTGTTCCACATTAATTTTTCAGATTCTCAACAGCGGTGAACAGCTGAGCTTGAAGCATTTTAAGCCGGTAAAACCTTTGGGATCTGGTGATACCGGCAGGTTTGTCAAATTTTTCTTGCTATATTAATTTCTTTGAATACAAAAAACATCTGCAACTTAAAATCATGTTGGTCAAGGATATGGTTAATCATCTCAACTCCATATACTTCCTTTGTTATAAGAATTTCTAGGATGGTTAATATGTGATTTAGGAAAATTATGGCTATGTCTAAGTATCTCATTAATTTGTCTCAAATGGAAACTTAACAGAGTCTTGATAAGTAGTGATAACTTCTTGGCATGGCAGTGTGCATTTGGTGGAATTGTGCGATAGTGGTGAATATTTTGCGATGAAAGCAATGGATAAAGGTGTCATGCTCAACCGCAACAAGGTATTAGTTTACTGCTCAACTTTGTATAACCACATCTTTGCTTTATAAGGCTATGAATTGAGCAAATGCCAATTGGTGACAATGCCCATGCACCTAGCTAATGCATAGACTAATATAGGTTGACATTATTTAATGACACCATTGTTCATATGTATGGATTCAAACAAAAATGAGGGGGTAGAATCATGAACTTGTAGCCCTAAATTTTCAAATTTATAGTGTCAATTCTTGATAATAAGCAAATCAATGTAATCCATAAACGTATTTAGTCTCTTAATGTCAATTTCAGGATTTAATTGATTGTAAGTATTGACTGTTTCTGTTGCTTCATACTCTTTAAAGATTCATTTCCATCCTTCTCTGCAGGTCCATAGAGCATGTGCGGAAAGAGAAATCTTAGATATTTTGGATCACCCTTTTCTTCCAGCTTTATATGCTTCATTTCAGGTTAGAAAAAACTTGATATCAACTCAGTAATGTAGAAGCTGAATAAGTGCACCTTGATTAAGTAACTTGTAATAATTCTGTTTCACTTTTTAAATGTATATCAGCTACTTTAAAGTTTCATTGTTTCGGGTGATTCTAGTTTCTCAAATTAGAATTAAGTTGGTGGTAGAAATTATAACATGCTAGTATTTTCCTCTGGTTGATGTAGTTTTCCTTTTTTTATTTTCTTTTTCCAAATATATTGCAGACCAAAACACACATTTGTTTGATAACGGATTACTGCCCTGGAGGAGAATTCTTTGTACTGTTGGACAGACAGCCAATGAAGGTCTTGAAGGAAGATGCTGTAAGGTAAAAATAGAAACACACGATAAGATATTATATGCTTCAAGGGAAGCCTAGTGCATAGCCAGTTGAAAGTTCTCTATGGTTCTTTCCACTTCTCAGTACACTATCTAGTTTATGTTTGATGATCTTTTTCTTTTTATTAATTTACTATTTACACTTTTTCTTTTATTCATATATTTCAATCCAGTCTTGGGCAATCCAGAAATACAATTTTGAACAAAAAATTTTTGTATGTAGATTCTTTGTTGCTGAAGTAGTTGTTGCATTGGAGTACCTTCACTGTCAAGGTATACATCATGTTCTGGAAAATTCATAAATGAACATGACTGTAATATTAATTCGTTCTTCTGGAAAACATTTTCTGCATTTTAGGTGATTTGCTAGACAGTTGAAAAGTGGTTAACTGGAAACAGTTCGGGTCAATATACATTCAAGGTTAGTTTTTTGGGAAGATGAAATAATGATTTTGAATCTGCTAGTCATTTTTTGGAAAACAAGAAGAGTCATTTTCCCAAATATAATCTGCCTATATCTAATCAATAAGGTTATGCTCATATTTTTGCTTAGAAATCCTTTAGATAAATCTAAACAATTCAACCCATGTTTATTTTATTTATTTATTTTGCATGACAAAAGAAGAAAAAAATTAAGAACATTACATGAATGAGAGGTCATCTTTAGGCTGCCAAAACTGCCTGTGATTGTATCTCATAACGAAAATTAGCCTCTTTTGAATCATCTGCAGACCATATAAAAATACCGTGAAGTTTACCCTGTTTCTTAAGCGTATCGCAGGCCTCAAAGAATCCGTTTGCAGGAGACAAGCCACCACTTTTATCAGTCCCAAAACTCACCAGAAGGTTACTTCCTTCATAATTAGAGCTCTGAGTCTCAAAATACTTAAGGAACTGCGCAATAGTTGTCCCCTTTTTGTAGGCATAAAATTGAAAGTTCACCAAGTCTATAAGATGCCCATACTTGCTCCAGAGCGCCAAGTAATATGGCTGGACAGAGTCATCTTCATACGGTGCTATTGAGGTAAATGCTACAATATTATTTTGCTTTAGGTAGTAAAAAAGCCTGCCAATGCACTCGGCAAATGTATCAGGATCCGAATCAAAATGTTCATAATCGATATCTATTCCATCCAAATTGTAATCTTGAACTAACTGAGCGACTGAATGAATTGCATTACTTACCCAAGAAGTAATTGTTGTAGGTTTGAAAATAACATATTTCCCATTAACTGTGTCACCAGCAATGCTCATGGCTACCTTAACGTTCGGGTGGTGTTTCTTGATTGATAAAACTGCAGAAGGATTGAGGTTTCCGGAATCCCAGAAGGCTCTGAAGTCTCCGTTTGTGGGCAGAGGAGTCGAGGAATTTGTATAATCAATGGCGAAGGAAAGAAGGAAGTGGAAATGGACTAGTGGATTGATTGGAACATCAGAAAACGTAACGTTCTTGCCTTCAGCTCCGATGTATTCCCTGAAGAAGTTTGCACTCGGAAGAATTATCATATATTAGTACTTTTTAGAAATAATTACAAAAATCATACACCTATAAAATAATTACAAAAATATTACACTTTTTTTGTCATATTTATTTACAATAATAGTGCAATTAGGTGATTCCTTAATTTAAGGAAATGATTGATGTATTAATGGGCCAGATATTTGGCAAATCTTGAGGTTTCTTTTAAAACGCGAAATCTTCTTCTTCTTCTTCTATCTTCAAAATCATCTATAAAATAATTACTTTTTTTTCTATTTATCCCAATAATCCCATATCCTTTGTTCCGTATTTTCTCTAAAATCTTCTTCTTCTTCTTTCTTCTTCTTCTTCTTCTTCTTCTTCTTTTCTCCCAACTCCCATATCTATTTCTCTCACTTCTTCTTCTTATTCTTCTTCTTCTTCTCTCCTAAGCTTGAAAGCCACCGTCGTCAAATCTGACCGAATCTACTTCTTCGCATTTATGGAACCGCCTCCTTTTGAACCTACCATGCGATATGTACATGGTTGAAGTGATATTGTCATACTACGAGTCTTTAAATCTCTGGCGATATATTCGCTCGATACCAAATCGCGCTTTAAACTTGCAGATATTGTCAAAGAGATGGCAAAGACATCCGGGCAACTCTTCCCCATCCGAATTTGTACAAATATAATTTTGGGAGTCATGCTTAAATTTTCCCTATTTCGTACTTTGATTTTGTTGGATATTCATAACAATTTGTTATGATTTGTGAGTCCAGTAATGTTTGTGAGTCTCAGAATGTTTATCGGAGTTTATGTAAACCGGGTCGATATACAAGTTGTTTCGCTTTTGGTTATCATTATTAAAACTTGTTCTCGTTACTTTCATATAACTATTTGGTTACTTTTTTATTATTTTTGCCATCAAGTATCTTATGGTTCGACTACTATTATTGTGCCCTCGATGTGGGATTTTGGTTACTTTTATTTTTTTATTCGTTAATATATAATTGTTTAAGATATATGGATCGCTTCGAATCGAGTTTTATTACATGATATTTCTTTTTTGGTTACCATTAAAACTTGTTCGTTACTATCATATAATTATGTGGTTACTGCTTTTATTATGTTACATTATGGTTATCAAGTATTTAATGGTTTTTTACTACTATTATTGTACAATCAATGAGGTATTTTAGTTATTATTTATTGTTTCTTTTAAGTCAGGTTTGCTACATTGTTTTGAGATGTACAATTAAGTAACCAAATATGTATATAAAGGTAACCAACTATTATTTTGATAAGAACTACAGAAGTTACAAGCTTGTTTCAGACATATATCAAATGTGAAGTTGTATATGTCATAAGATAATCGGGTTGCTTAAACAAACAATATCACCTTCATTACATGATGCCGATACACAAAGTTGTTTTATGTTTTGTTACCATTAAAACATATTACGGTTATCAAGTATGTAACTATTTGGTTACTTATTTATTATATTTGTTTTATCGTTATTTAATGGTTTTTGACTACTATTATCAGTACAATCAATGAGGTATTTTAGTTATTATTTATCAGATCTTTTAAGTCAGGTTGATACATTGTTTGAGATGTACAATTGGTAACCAAATATGTATATAAAGGTAACTAACTATTGTTTCGATAAGAACTGTAGAGTTACAATCTTGTTTCGTGACATATATCAATCAGAAATGTACATGTCATAGTATAATTGGGTTTCCTAAACAAACAATATCACATTCATTACAGATGTCGGATACACAAAGTTGTTTTATGTTTTGTTACCATTAAAACATATTATGGTTAATGTTATGTAACTATTTGGTTACTTATTTATTATATTTGTTTTATCGTTATTTAATTGTGTTTGACTACTATTATCAGACAATCAAATGAGTGAGTTATTATAAGGGTAACCATTTTAGTTTTTGTTAGAAACCAAATAATTAAAAACTTATATCGTAATGCTTATCAAGTTTAATGTATATGTGAGGTTCCCATTTATCTAAATTGATGGATACTTTTAAATTACATAGTTATAAAAGTTATTTGAAATGGTCTACGCCAATTGGTAACTAAATATAAATATAGAGGTAACCATTTTATTTTAGATGGATAACCAAATTTATATAAAAATATTTCGTAATGCTTACCAATTGTTCAATGTATATGTTTACTTTATATTGATAACTCATGATGGAATCAAAAATTAAAATATTAATCAACATCAATTTTGGTTATCAGACACCATCAAAAATGTTACCAACCATGTGGTTAATAGCTACTAGCAAGAAACAATTATATATTCCTCGTAAACAATTAAATTTGTTGTATTGGTTATCGCTAATAAATACCATTGTCTAACAACCTAATAAACATCAGAAAGAAACCAAATCAATATTAGACAAAGAACTAAATTACATAATTTTAGTAACTGTAAAATAAACCAAATTTTTACATGCAATTTCAAGGCCTAAATGATGGAATTCGACCAAAAATCCTCATAGCTCACTGTTGAAAGCTAATGACTTTTGATCGTCAATTCCATTTCCAATGAAATTAGATCTCTAAAAATGCCAAAATTCGACACTCCAAACTTGATGTAAATTGTCAAATTGTCACCGCAACCAAATAAACATTATATCAGAACTAATTAAATAAGATACAACAACCAATATATATAATCGATTAAGAAATAGTATGAAGGTAACCAATGTATTCAATGAGTAACCACCAATATAAAAGAAACAATTATAAAACCGAATAACAAAAGATAAAGTAACCAAATAAACACCTTACAAAGATCTAAATACATATTATACAAGAACCAAGATATATGTAATTAGTAGTCAAGATTATAAAAATATTTTTACATTCATTTTACAACCAAAATAATCAAGAATGACTTTGTTACAAATTAAAGACTAATGAGATGTATGAAGGTACCTACCAATGTAGTTAATCAAGAACTATCAATATAAAATAATCACTATAAAACACAAGAATATAATGCAAGAACTATGATAATATTACACAAGAACTAAGTCAAAGATTATATACTAACCAAATCCAAATTAGACAAGAATCAACATATATTTACTTAGTATACACAAGATAAATACATTTTGCATTGTATTTTTATAGTAGAAAAATAACTAGTATAATTTGTTTGTTACCAACTAAAGGCAAACTTTTGTAAGAATGTAACCAATGTAGCTAACAAGTAACCATTAATATAAAAAATATAAGTAGTAAGTACATTAATATGCTTCAAAGAACCAATATTATTAAAAGAACTAATTAATCATTACAAGAATTAAGTTTGCATTAACCAAGAATCAAGTCAAGATTAGTTAAAACCAAGTCAAGACTATAATTTTACAAAGTAACCAAGTCAAGATTAACAAGAACTATTATAGTTTTACACACAGTTAAAAGTCATTAGATTAACAAGAATCAAAAGAATGTTACATAATAACCAAGTCAACATTAGTCAAGAAGTTAATTCAACATTAATTAGTAATATTATGCAAAGAATCAAAGACAATGGAAACAATCATTTAATGTTATTTGTTTAGCAATTAAATTATGATAGTTGTATAAAGGTAACCAATGTAGCCAATTAGTTTCCATCATAATAAAACAAACCAATATAAATTAATCAAATATTGCACAAAGAATCATAACAACATTATACAAGAATAAAATCCAATGTAGATAAAGAACTAAACACATGTTTAGTTAAGAACTATAAGATAAAAACATCATCCATTTAATTGTTATAAAGAAAAACAACCAAAGATAGAGGGTTTGTAAGCGCTTAAAAAATAATTGTTGTAACCAATGTAGTTAATAAAGTAAACATTAATATAACCAATGTAGTTAATAAGTAACCATTAATATAAAAAATATAAGTATAAGTATAATTAGATTAATGCAAAGAATAGCCTCAAAGATTAATGAGATCCATTATATTTTTACATAAGATCCAAATCAAGATTATTCAAGAACTAAAATAATGTTAAACAAGAACTAACTCAAAGATTAACAAGAAACATATACATATAATTGTTCATACATAGTATCTATATACATTTAATTGTTCAAGAACTATATATAACCATAGAATTTGTAGAAGAACTATAGGTAAATATATACATATAATTTTTATAATCGATACACCTCAATATTAGACAAAGAACTAATACAATGTAGTCAATGAAGTAACCTCAAATATATAATAATATAAATCGTAATTAGTTAAGAAACAATATATCAAAGTCAACATTAACAAGAATTAATTCATCATTTTTCATTAACCAATTCAAGATTGTTCAAGAATATTATACAAGAACTATTATAATTTTAAACAAAGAACCAGATCAAAGAATATGCAAAGAACTACAATAAAGTTACCCAAAGAATCAAATCATCATGAATCAAGAATCAATATATTGTTACATAAGAACCTGTAAAGCATTGAGACAAGAATTAGCTTATCATTAGATATTATAATGTTACAAAGTAACCAAAACATCATTGACAAAGAACTCAACATAGCTTCATACAAAGAACCAAGACAACATTAGACAATATAATGTTACAAAGTAACCAAGACAAAGATTAGACAAGAACTAAATATATCATTACACAAAAACTAAGATATCATTAGACAAGAACCAAGACAAAGACCGAACAATATAATGTTATACAAGAACTAAAACAACAATAGACAAGAACTAACAACAGCAGATAAGACAAGAACTAATGTTTATGATGAGTAACCATTAATATAAAAATTCAAGAGAACTCGTTTGAAAATTATAATTAATCAAATAAACAAAGAAGGAATGCTTTTATATTTATTTAGTAACTATAATCTAAAACATATGAATGAATCAACCAAACGCTATAGGAATTTGTAGAAGAACCATTTTAATTATGAAAAACTTAATAAAGGTAACCAATATACATATTTAATACCGTAGTAACCATAGGTAACTATATGCATACGAACTTTAAACTCACATACCTCGTAGTTCGATTTGTATCGGGTTGCCGTGGATATTGTTTTTGTTATCGAACTTGAAGTCGATGATGATTTTGTATTCTATTTCGCCTTCTCCCGATCTCGATATTATCGAAATTGAACTTGAAGTTGCTGTGTGATCTTAGTTGTTGATGATGATTTTGTATTCTATTTCGCCTTCTCCGATCTTAGTTGTTGCCGTGAACTTGAAGTTGCCGTGATCTTAGATCTCACTCAAGGCATGAAGAATTGGATTTCTCCGATTTCAAAATATGAATGTTATGTTCCACTCGCTTGATTTTAGGAGCGGTTTGGGGATGAGAGAGAATGTAACCGACGCGTGTATATGGAAAAAAGATCCGCGTAATATTATGTTGGCGTTTATTTTTGTAATTATGTTGTTTTGTTTTAGTGTTTTATTTTTGTAAATACTTTTAATAATTAATTGAACCGAACATATACGCCCAATTAAATTTAATTTTATGAAATTGAAAAGTATAAATTTTAAACTATAATTAAGTAGTGGGAAAATTAATATTATTATTGGAATAATTAGGGGAAACTGCAAAAGTTAGTTAGTTTCCCGACCCATTGCCTCTCATGTTTCAATACTTTCTGCAAACCCTTTCCTCCAAATTTGAAATGTCTAGTCTTAGAACTAAAGTTTGCAAACCCTTTCCTCCAAATTTGAAATGTCTAGTCTTAGAACTAAAGTTTGCAAACCCTTTCCTCCAAATTTGAAATGTCTAGTCTTAGAACTAAAGTTTACAACTTAAGATCATAAGATACCCCCCCCAATGAAGAAATTAAAAAAGGGTAATTAATAAAACTCTTTTATTTTATATATATATACGCAAAGAAAAGCCAACCACATGTAATTTTAAATTGGAAGCTAGCTAGCAGCTTTATTCAAATGTCATAATAAGGGTGCAAGGGAACAGAATAAGGGTGTAAGAATGAAATTACTCCTTGCAAGGTACGATATGAACATGCATATTTATACTTGAGTACTCACTAGTATTTATGATAAACCAAAATAATTTAACTACTCTTTCCGGGTTTTTTTATTTGACATTTTAAGATTAAAAAATATTATTACTAATATTTTATGTGATTAACTAAATTTAGTAATAGGATAATAATTTATCAAAAAGATAAGTGTGAAATAAATAAGCGTACGTTTGATTACAAAAAAATACTATGAGGGGGAGGTAACTAGTTATTACTCGTAATTCAACCAAAGTAATGAATGTTTTTGTAACCTAGCATGCGACACGACAGGAGTCCAAAAAAGGAAGGGATTAATTTGTCAGTGGCCTTACTATTTTCAAACAAGCTATCATGTTTTCACATTTATCATGCAATTAACCAACGCTTTAATTTGATCCATTGGACGTCAACTCTTATACTCTTATAAAAACACGTAAAATTATAAAATAAATAAACAGTTCGGATTCGATTTGTATTCGCTTCGATTTGAGCTCAACTCGAAATATAAATGAATCAAATATAAACACATTTTAAAATTTAATAAATTATTTGAACTTTCTCAAATTATAATTTATTATTAATACTCGGATCATATTTGTTGAAAAAATCTAAACTACTTGGTCTCGATTCGGAATCGTGCTCGACTCGGTAGCTAAATGAGCCTCAATCAAACTTTATTTTATATTCAATAAATTTTGTAAATCAAAACTGAACAACTCAATATTCGGATCGATTTAGTTCGTTTATACCCTTCCACACACGTAAACCAATTCTTTTAATTACAAATACTAGAAAGTATATATAATTCGAATGTATATATATATATATATATATACATTCGAATGTTTACTTTCTTCTAAATTTTATAACAAGAAATGATTCCTGTCCAGAGGTGCGTACTTAGGGTTTTCTGTTGATCCAACCCCATTAAGTTGCCACGTCTAGCTAAGTTATCTCGTAAATTTTGGCCTCATAAATTTTTATTTATTTAGACAAAATTATATTTGACTTACTCATACAAATATTAACTCAACACATTATTTGAGGACAAAAATAATTTGTGTGAAAATTGTACTTGGATTTATTATTCTTTTGGGGACGGACGGAGGGAGTAACTTTAATTAAATATAATTAAATTAATTCACATTAACTTTAAAGATTTTATAAATTAATTTTAAAATCGAACTAGACTCTACACACCATTCCTTTTTTTATTTATTTATAAAATCCATCATAACAACCACCTGAATGCAATATTTTTCATTTGGCAAAACTATGTTTTTTACCATTAAACTTGGCACGTTTTACTTAATACACCATTGAATTTTTAATTTTTTGGATTACCCCATTAAACTAATTAAAAGTTTTTAATTGGATCATTCTGTTAACTGTTCCTCAATTCTGTTAGTATCAACGTTAGATGTTGCCTACGTGGCTTTTTAAAAAAGAAAAAGAAAGATGACTCAGCTTCTGTTGACCAATCCAAGGTGGATTACGCGGCAAAAGAAAAGTACTATCTAACCAAATCAAACGAAGTCTGAGTCATTTTTCACAGAGAGAGTGAGCGAGCGATAATGTGAAGAAGGCGATTGCTACAAACTAGGGTTCCAAACTATTCGAAGTTCACAGAGAGAGAGAGAGAGAAGAAGGCGACGATTATCATACAAACTAGGGTTCCAAACTAGTCGATCGTGATTGATTCTTTAAAAAGGTGGAAAATAATCAGTAAAACCCAACTTTTTGAATAAAGATGAATTTTCTATAAATATTATTTTTGAATATTATGGAGTGAAATTGATATAATAGTTGTGGGTAATATTTATAAATTTTGCAAAAGTAATGTAAGTTGTTATATAATATTCGATTGGTGGGGAATATTCGCTTTAACAGGGGAATATTAGTACAACGACACAATCATTAGTGGACCCATTAACGGAATTATTGTTTGGATTGAGAAAACGACAAAAACTACTTTATGAAAATAACGACGGAAGTTTTACTGTTAATCGTTGAAACACCCTTGTTAAAGAAATGCGATGTCTGGCGTGGTTGCATAAGTAGCGCGCACCAGACAATTATTGATGCTTAAGTGATAAGTCACTCGGTTTTGTTGGTATTATTAATGTAATAATACGTAAAATCTTTTATATAAAATGAATACTTTTATAAAGTTATTCTATAAATAGAATATATTATATTCTATTATGCAGAGTGTTGCATATTATCTCGCATAGTGTTTTGCATAGTAAAATCTTTTTATTAAAATATAATACTTTTATAAAGTTATCTCATTTTATTAGACAATAATTAGAATATATTATATTTTATTATGCATAGTGTTTATAAAGGTTTCTTGCATAGTGTTTGCGTAGTAAAAACTTTTATAAAGTTATTCGTTTTATTAGATTATAAATAGAATATATTATATTTTATTTAAAATATTTTGCTTTAAATATGGATAGTCAGATTAAAGTAAATCAATCTCGATTGCTCATGAGTTAGTTACTATCGCAGATCCATTTTTCTATAAATAAGCTCATTCCTTCATTATTTTCTTACGAATTCAATTTGAACTCTGAGAGATAAACTATAGAGAGAAAGAAGAAAGTATTCTGCTACTTCCTTTACTTATATATCCAAAGATTTTCTTCTTAAGGTAGGGAATATTATTTGTTGTATTTGTGTAAGGGTGTTATTCTTTCTTATTCATGAAGAGAATCTGTTGTTATTCATTGCTTATTATTCATTGGAATAACTCAGTATCTGGCTTCACCCTATACTTGGTGACATTCTTCATTATTAAAAGTCTTTACTATTCATTTGGAATATCTTGTTCATGCGCTTTTACGCCGGACTGATTCCGCCTTTATTATTACATTGGAATATCACATGCATGCGTTTTCACGCCGGGACTGGTTCCGTTCTTTATTATTATTACTGTTGAATATCCTCACATGCATGCGTTTACTGGGACTGATTCCGCCCTTATTAGTATTACATTGGAATAACTGCCTATACATCCAAGTCTGCGTGCATGCATGGTGATTTTTGTTGTTATTCCATTCTTTATTATTCTGTTGGAACATCCTGTCGGTGCGAATTTCGCCTGACCTGGTTCCGTTATTTAGTATTCTGTTGGAATAACCTGTCTATGCGAAGTACCACATGCATGGTGATTTTTTTTGTTATTCCATTCTTTATTATACTCAGTTGGTTAAAGTTTTGACTTCTATACTCCATGAAATTAGTAGAATATCCTTGATATTTGCGCTTCATCCAGTATCTTTTTATGGAAATATTCTTCTGATCATTCTTGAATTTTACTCTACAAAGCAGTATCATGTTGACAATTTGGACATTACTAGTTCTTGGACAAATTAATTCTTGAACTTGTTTTATTGAATTCTTATATCATTGTCATCATCCTCATGTTTATATTATGTTGAAAGTCATCATGTGGCCTGTAGTGCATAGATGGACTTGGTATGATTATGACCAGGGATTATTCGGTGTAATCATGACCGTAATATTACAAATAATGTGGTAAAAGTCCTCATTGGCCCGTAGTGGATTGATGGACAGTTGTTGGCATTATCATGGCCATTAATGAATACACAAATATTCTTGGCCCGTAGTGCATGGATAATTGTGGTCGTGATACTAAAGAATATTCTTGGCCGTTGTGCATAGGTGATTCGATGATGTGGAATATTTATTAAGCTGAGTCTCAGCGATAACAGTGATGAAAAACCTTTTTAATCATAAAAGATAGTAGATTTTATTTTCTACTTGACTCTTTTAATGGATTGCTTGTTCCGCTGCAGTTAAACTTGATGTCTATTATATTTTATCAGTTTAACATTGTTGGAGACTAATGATAATTTATTCTGTATTATTTTAGTCATAATATTTCTTACTGGGCTAGTTGAGCTCACCCTTCCATTCACTATTCTCTTCAGGAAATGAGAATATAGTTGGGACGAGTCGGGGAACGGAGTGATGGTCCGGAGGATAAGATTAGTAGTCCTCACTATTCGTAGAAAATAGTGTGATAATAATTATAATGAGGACTCCTTTTGAGTTTGTATAATCTCTAGTAGATAATATTTGTATTCAAACTCACAGGTTTATGTTTTTGTCGTATTGTATACCATGATTTGCATTAATAAGTTGTATTTGAATTACATACCATGTATTTGGCGACCCAAGATGGGTGATGTATACCTAATTTTGGGGCGTCCACGGTTGGTATCAAAGCTTAGGGATATGATCCTGGCTAAGATGTGAGACTAGAACTAGGAGGAGAGATGGGAAATTCTTTTGCTAGTATGACCTACTTAAATTTATTTTGTATTTAAATTGGTTGGTCGAGTTTAGAGATATTATGTTACATGTCAATTAACCTTTGTTTTGTGGCGATTCTAAAATGACATCCAAAATGTTGAGAATAGCAATGGAGCACAAGAGACCGTTGAGTCTCCACATATCAATAATCGGAGAATGTGCATCGTGAAGGGCGACAATCCTTATGCAAACAACAACACTGACCAAATGATGAATGATGGATTGTTCAGAGGCTTTATGCAATTCATGCAACAGCAGGCGAGAGCGGCTCCTGTCCAAAATGTAAGTGGAAACATTGGAAACTCTCGGGCGGTCACCGCTAAATAGTTCAAGGAGCTGGGACCACCGGAGTTTAAGGGAGAGCCAAAACCACTTATGGCGGAAGCATGGATAAAGCAGATCACCAAGATATTTGATGTCTTAGGATGCTCCGAGGAGCAAAAGGTTCCCTTTGCCTCCTTTATGTTTCGCGGAGAGGCAAATTACTGGTGGGCATTGGTAAAACGTACTCAACCTGCCGTACTGAAGATGTCTTGGGAGAAGTTCCAAGAGCTGTTCAACGACAAATACTTTTCCGAAAGTATTCGTCACATGAAGGAGGTGGAGTTTATCAAATTGGAGCAAAATAATATGACCGTGTCGCAATACGAGGCAAAATTTACGGAGTTATCCCGGTTTGCGTCCCACTTGGTGGATAATGAAGAGAAAATGGCGCGAATGTTTTTAAGAGGTTTGAAGCCGGAGATACGTCAACATCTTATTTCTCATAAAATGTGTTTGTATTTATAAATAGGGCTCAGTTGGTGGAGCGCGATAACGAGTCAACGCAACCAAAAGAGAGCAGCCGGCAAAATGATAATAACGGCGGAAGTTTTACCGTTAACTGTTGAACTACCCGGTAGTAAAAGTACAGTAATATGCGTGGTTGCATAGTAGCACACGGTATTGATTATTGATGCTTACGTGAGAAGTCACTTAGTTATACTCAATTATTACTACAGTAATTGTTGCATCATATCTCTCATATTATTGATTCGATTATTGTCATAGTATCATCTGCATAATATGTTATTTTATTGAATCAATAATTAAGATTTACAAAGTTATTCATATTATTAAATTATAATATTTACAATGTCTAGAAGTTCATCAAGGAGAGGTTTGGTCACCTAATTGCGGCGCCGATGGAGAAATCCTTATTGGAAAGCCCCTCTTTCTCTGAAAGCGACACGGTTGATAAATATTGTGAGTTATAATATTAATGATGAATGTTATTAAAATTAAAGTTGTGTTTGGAGTTGAATTTGGAGCGTCACGTGATATTTGAGTCCTAACGATGAAATTAGTAAAATAGTCTATAAACACAAAATTTTCCGAAATTCACTATTTTTGGTTAAAAGTCAACAGTTGACTTTTTCTTGGGAAAATCAAACTTCAAAATTTCAAAATTTATATTTTTGATAAAATGGTTTCATTGTGTTGGAATTATTTGTGTTAGTGAAAATCGACAATTATTTCGATAATAATTGATGTCCGGAGGTTATATTAACTTGAATCGAATATTTAACTTAGGATAAATGAGCAATTGATTGCTATTATTTCACATGATTATAACTATTTGTTCATATGTGTATACTATTGTTTCACATTCTTGTTACTATTAGGGGAGTTGGTGCAAGATTGATAATACTTGCGTGACTAAGTTAAAAATGGAGGTATAGATGGGAGAGTACTTATAACGTAATTAAGTATTTTCACATGTCTAGAACTATTGATTCACATAATTTACTATTGAATCACATTATTTACTATTAGGGGAGGTGGTGCAAGTTTGATAATACTTCCATGACAAAATTAAAAATAAAGGAAAAGTTGGAGGTATTGTCTTTAAAATTTTTCGAGCCCCTAAACGTGCGATTATCAAAACTATATTTTTCTATAAATGAAGCTCATTCTTCCTTCATTTATCACCAATTCACAAAAACTTTAGAGCGATTATTATAGAGAGAAATTATAGAAAGAAGAAGAAGAGAAGTCTCGCTACCTCACTTTATTCCAAAGATCAGGTTTTTCTAAAGGTAGGGAGTATTATTTCTTTCTTATCTATGAAGAGAACTTCATTATTCCATTCTTTATTATTACATTGGAATAACTCAGATATCTGTGAGGCTACCCTATACTTGGTGAAATTCTTCTGTTGTTCTATTCTTAATCATTCTTACATTGGAACATCCATGCATGCGTTTCTACGCCTTGGGACTGGTCCGCCTTTTATTATTCTTCTGTTGGAATATCCATGCATGCGTTTTTCTGCTTGACTGATTCCGCTCTTTATTATTACATTGGAATATCACATGCATGCGTTCTACTGTGGGACTGATTCCGCTCTTTATTATTACATTGGAATATCCTGCGTCATTTTACGGGACCGATTAAAATCTTTATTATTCATTGGAATATCACATACATCGTTTTCTGTTGGACTGATTCCGCTCTTTATTATTCTGCGTGGAATATCCCATGCATGCGTTTTCTGGCGGACTGATTCCGTTATTTATTATTACTGTTGGAATAACATGCCTGTCGATTATCGTGTCGCGTACTGGTGATTTCTTTTGTTATTCCATTCCTTATTATACTCGGTTGGTTAAAGTTTTGACTTCTATACTCCATGAAATTAGTAGAATATCCTTGATATTTGCGCTTCATCCAATATCTTTTCATGGAAATATTCTTACGAGCATTCTTGAATTTTACTCTACAAAGCGATGATCATGTTGACAATTTGGACGTTATTAGATCCTGGATAAAATAATTCTTGAACTTGTTTTATTGAATTCTTATATCATTGTCATCATCCTCATGTTTATATTTTGTTGAAAGTCATCATGGCCTATAGTGCATAGATAGACTTGGTATAATTATGACCGAGGATTATTCTTGTAATCACGGTAGTAAATGTTACAAATGATGTGGTAAAAGTCCTCATTGGCCCGTGAGCATTGATGGACGATTGTTGGCATGATCATGACCATTATTGAATACACAAATATTCTTGGCCCGTGATGCATGGATAATTGTGGTCGTGATACTAAAGAATATCCTTGGTAGTAGTGCGGTGGGTGATTCGATGATGTGGATTATTTATTAAAATGAGTCCCAAATGATAAAAGTGATGAAAAATCTTTTAAATCTAAAAGATAGTAGATTTTATTCTCTACTTGATTCTTTTAATGGATTGCTTGTACCACTGCAGTTAAACTTGATGGTTGTTATATTGTATCAGTTTAACATCATTGTTGAAGGCTAACGATAATATATTACGCATTATCTTAGTCATAATATTTCTCTCTTTGGGCTAGTTGAGCTCACCCTTTTACTTTTATTGTTCTCTTGAGAAATGAGAACGTAACGAGGGACTAGTCGAGGAGCGGAGTGACGAGACGAGATAATAGCATTAGTAGTCCTCACTATTCGGTGAAATAGTGGAAAATAAATGTAATAATATTGAATTTAAGTTTGAATATTGTCTGAGACGACAATATTTGTATTAAAACTCACGACTTATGTTTTGTCGTACTTTACACGGCGGTTGTATAATTAAGTTGTATTTGTATCTTTGTACCATGTATTTGTGACTCGAGAATAGGTGATGTATACCTATTTTGGGGGCGTCACAATTTAATATCAAAGCTTAGGATATGATCCACAGCTAAGATGTGAGACTAGAACTAGGAGGGAGAGACGGGAATTCCTTCGCTACTATGACCTACCTAAGTTTATTTGGTATTTAATTGGTTAGTCAGAGTGTAGGGATAATATGTTTCATGTCAATTAACCCTTGTTTTGTGGTAGTATTTGAAAATGGCATCCGAAAATGTTGAGAACATCAATGGAGCACAGGAGACCGTTGAGTCTCCACAGATCAATAACTAGGATAATGTGCATCAGGAAGGCGACAATCCTCATGCAAACAACAACACTGACCAAATGATGAACGATGGAATGTTCCGAGGCTTCATGAAATTCATCCAACATCAGGCTAGAGCTGTGACGCCCCCAAAATAGGTATACATCACCCATTTTGAGTTGTCAATACATGGTACAGAAACAACTACAACTTTATTATTACAACAGTAAAACTGCGAATTTGAATACAAATATTATCTTCTAGACAATATCTATACTCAAATAAATCCTCATCATATTTATTGATACATTATTTTACAAAAATGGTGAGGACTACTAAACAACTCTCTCTAGAACCTTCATTCCATACCCCGACTGTACTCGCTTATATTCTCGCCTCACGAGAAGAAAAATGGAACAAAAGGAAAAGGGTGAGCTCAACTAGCTTCGAGAAAGAATATTATGACTAAGATAATATACAACAAATTATCATTAGTCTTCAACAGGAAAAAAAAATCTAATAGAATACAATAGACAACAAGTTTTAAATCAATATTCGCAATGAAATAATAATTCATTAGAAGAGTTAAGTAGAGAATGCAAACTACTATCTTCTTATGTATGAATTTAAAAGTTCATCGCTCATCTTTTATCCTGTAACATCAATCAATATATATCTGGAATCAAATATTCATCTTTGCACTACAGTGCCAAAGATATTCATCACCGGGTCAGTGTTCATCTAAACACCTGTTCATTTTTGCACTACGGGCCAAAGATATTCATCAGAAATCATTCATCTTTGCACTACGGGCCAAAGATATTCAATAATATCATCATTTATGACTGAGGATGATGAAAAATATTTTTAAAGAAACGAATCCAGTGAAACAAAGTGACAAGGATTAAGGATTAAGGATTTGTACTTTGTTTTATCCATACCTCAAAAATAATCATAGTGATGTAAAATTCAAGAATGATCAAAACATGGATACAATTAAAGCTAGTATCCACAATAGATATTTTAGACGAAAAGAAAAAAAATTCATTTTTCGATGAATAGTCTTGAAGTATTCGTGAATAAGATCAGATATCGTGAATAAAGGTCGTATATGCGTGAATAAGAACTCCCCAAACACAAAAAGTTCCAAATTTGATTAAAATTTCGATCAATACTTGACATAATGATATTGAAAGAAATAATATCATTTTTAAAAATAATATCCACTTACCTCGAAAGATCAATACTTAAATTGAAACACTTGGATATAAAGCTATGACTTGAACTTGCACCGTATAGCAATACTCAAAATATACTCAAAATACTCACAAGAATACGCTCGATAATATAGAGAGAAAACTTGATTTACGTATGATTTTCAATTCTAACCCAAGACCTTTATTTATGGGAAAATGCTTGTAACACCAAAAGTAGAAAATTTAATAAATTAATATTATTTATTTTTCCACATCTTCCTACGCATCCAAGCATCTGAATTCAGTCTCTAGCACATGTTAAAGATGCCCACCAAACACAAAAAATGTTTTTCTTATTTAAAGTATTTTAAACTTCCAAAAATCAATTATTTCGGAGCTTCAAAACTTCAATAATTCATAATAAATAGCCCTTTTATCAGAAAATTCAAATCTCGCGAGTTTTTATAGAAAATTCAATTCTCTACAACTTTGCAGAAGAAAGTTGTTCCAAATTCCAAACAGAAATTGACCGAAATCCACAAACGGCGATTTTACAAGCTATAATCAAATTTCAGTCAAGAAATGGGGTCCACCGACACATAAAACATGCTTTAAATATTTTTGGTAACAAAAATACTCCTCCTCCACATATACTCATATATCCCACATTTATCGTAAAAATATCATCATTATTATATTATTAAAATATAATAATATATTTAAATGAATTATTTTATCAGAAAAAGATAAAATTTCAATTTTGAACAATTGTCACATTAAAAATTTTCTCCATCTATATCCACATAAAATTAATATTTTTCTCATCATATGAATCAATAATTAATTATTCATAAATAATATTACGAATCACAATATTGACAACCACGCAGCTCTGGAAAGAGGGGCTTTCCAATAAGAATTTCTCCTAACGGGCGCAATTAGGTGACCAAACCTCTCTTAGTGTAACTTTCTAGATATTGCCAATAATGTTATCTAATAATATTATTCAGATAATATGAATTATTGCTTCGATAATGAAAAATACTGTGTAATGACAATTATCAAAACAATGACAATATATAAATATCAACGCAAAGAATTATTAAATCAATAAAATAAAATATTTGAATAATAATTATCAGAACCATTATTGAGTAGTGCATTCTTACGTAAGAATCAATAATTGGTGCAATACTGGTAATCTTCTTGTGTTTTAACCACCGAGTATTTTAACAAAGATTAATTGTAACAACTACTACCAGTTATTTTTAAACAACTTATATTTGTCATTTTCTTCATCCAATCGCTTTCCGTTATGGGGCCTACACATGGTACGTCTTGGTCGTATTTAATATTCCCCGATTGTATTTAATATTCCATGACCAAACGAATATTCCCCGACAACAATGAATATTTTATAACCACTTGCTTATTTTAAAATATTTGCGTATTTTACCCATAACTATCCACATTAATCAAATCAACCCTTACTATTTCGAAATAATAAATAGAGAAAATTAAATTTTATTATTAATAAGTTGGGGTCTTACAAGAGCGGCTCCTGTTTAAAA
Source organism: Panax ginseng (assembly GCA_020205605.1). Taxonomy (NCBI): domain Eukaryota; kingdom Viridiplantae; phylum Streptophyta; class Magnoliopsida; order Apiales; family Araliaceae; genus Panax; species Panax ginseng. Next base: position 9,583,103 of record CM035138.1, on the reverse strand, counting down.
TACAGGTGGAAACACTGGCAACTCTCGGATGGTCACCGCCAAACAGTTCAAGGAGCTGGGACCACCGGAGTTTATTGGAGAGCCAAAACCACTTAAGGTGGAAGCATGGATAAAACAGATAACCAAGATATTTGATGTCTTGGGATGCTCCGAGGAACAAAAGGTTCCCTTCGCCACCTTTATGTTGCGTGAAGAGGTAGATTACTGGTGGGAATCTGTAAAACGTACCCAGCCTGACGCACTCAAGATGTCTTGGGAGAAGTTCCAAGAGCTGTTCAACGACAAGTACTTTCCGAAAAAGTATTAAATCACATGAAGGAGGTGGAGTTTATCAAGTTGGAACAAAATAATATGGCCGTGTCGCAATACGATACGAGGCTAAATTTGCGGAGTTATCATGGTTTCATCCTATTTAGTTGATAATGAGGAGGCGAATGACCGAATGTTTTTAAGAGGTTTGAAACCGATGATACGACAATATCTTATTTCTCATAAACGTGTTTGTATTCGGATATTATAAATAGGGCTCGGTTGTTGGAGTAGCGATAACGAGTCAACGCAACCAACGAAAGCGGTAAGTGAGAATGAAAATACCCGGTGGTAATCATCGAAGCGGTGACAACAAACGTGGAGGGAATCAACATGCCAGAAATGGTAACCACTTCGGTGGTAATCATAGCCAAGACAATAAAAATGGACATTTCAAGAAAAGATTCAACAATGATGGAAATACGTCAACACCAATTTGTTAAGGAAGGAAACGACCACCTATCATATGCTTCAAATGCGGAGGGAGGACACATCACCCAAATCTAGCGATGCCGTCCAAATCATGTTATAATTGTGGAAGAGAAGGTCACTTAGCTCGATTTTATCATTCACCGAAGACAAATTCAGCTAGGATGGAGGCACTAAAGGCCGTCCCAGAAAAGTCAAAGCCGGTAGTGCAAGGAAGAGCGTTTGTTGTGACCTCCCAGAAATGAAGGAACCTGAACGAGGTTATCACGGGTAAGCTTATCATAAACTCTAGTGAAGTCTATACCTTATTTGATACCGGTTCTACCCATTCTTTTATTTCTCCTACTTGCGCTCAATGTTTAAATTTGACTCCGGAGAAATTAGACTTTGACTTATCTGTTGAAACTCCATTAGGAGAAACCTTCATTACATCCACTGTTTATAAGTCTTGTTTGATTCAAATAGGTAACAAATCGTTACTGTCGATCTTATCTCCTTAAAAATACTTGCATTTGACGTGATTCTGTGGATTGATTGGTTAACTACTTATCATGCTAAAATTGATTATTTTAAGTAGGTTGTTAGCTTTCATATTCCTAATAAACCTATTATCTGAATTCAAGCGACCAAACCATTAAAATCAATCACGGTCATCTCGAGCCATAAAGCTATTCGCTTATTGAAAAATAGATGTCAAGCTTTCTTGCTCATGTCATGGATTTAAACAAAAATACGTCGATTTGAAGGATATTTCTATTGTTAATAAATTTCCGACGTATTCCTGAAGAACTTCTGGCCTACCCCCAGGCGTGAAGTTGAATTTTGTATCGACCTTTAAACCCTAGACAAACCCATTTCCAAAGCCCCATATCGAATGGCTCTATTGAACTTCGTGAGTTAAAGACCCAATTACAGGAATTGTTAGACATTGGTTTCATTCGTCCTAGTACGTCTCCTTGGGGTGCTCCTGTTCTATTCGTGAAGAAGAAAGATGGGAGTATGTGACTTTGTATTGATACAGTTGTAGGATGTTAGTATATACATTTCATAATTGAAGGAAACATATAAAGACAGTGTAAACTTAAAAATTAAATAACTTACACTAAGCTTTGGCCTTTTAGCAGTATGTTGTGCTTCTGGACCATGTTGTGGTTTCAAGCGGTGTGTTCTTCTACAACTCCGCTTTATTATGTCCATATTGCTTGCATTTGGAACACATCATTGGAGTCCCTTTCTTTGAAATTTTACCAGTATGCTTTTGTTCTTCAGTTGGATCTTTCCTTTTATATCTCTTTGGCCTTCCATCCAATCTTTTAGTCAATGGAGGTAACAGGACTGGTAAATCAGTGGTAGGCCAACCATTGCTACCACTCATGGGCTTTAACAGGTGGTTATACGACTTGAGATAGGTTTCAATGTAGTAACAAGGGTCCACAAAATCCTCAACATGCCTCTCTTGATGAAGTATCCCAGTGACACCATGATGGCAAGGTATTCCAGATAATTGCCATACCCCACAAGAACATGTTTTTTTCACTATATCTACCACATATTTACCTGACATGTCACTCACCTCATACATATGCCCCCCCATCCCAATGGTGATCACAGTACCTTGTCAGTTCAATTGACCTATTCAATTTAGTTAGTATCCTAGGACATAATTTTCTATCTCTTTTTAGCATCTGATATCTCTTTATATGGATTCTATCCATTACCTGGGTTTTGATATCTTCAAACATTGTTAAGATGGGTTTATACCTAGCCTCTAAGATCCAACTGTTAAAACACTCTGACATATTGTTTGTCACTACATCACATTTGGTGGTGGTATCAAAGTAAGCCTTACTCCAAAGCTTAGGAGGGATACCTATCAAGGCAGTATGTGTATCCTTTGATTCCTTCCTGATGTCCTTCATTGCCTTTCGAAAATCTGGTGGATTGTTGGCCTTTGATGCCTTCCAGAACATCACCTTCAAAGCTGCCCCAGGGAACTTTTTCTTCCAATTTGCATATATGTGTCTTGCACAACATCTGTGCTCTGCTTGGGGTAGTAACTCCTGAATAGCAGGCACCAAACCCTATGCAATAAGCAGTGGTGTTAGTATAATGATACATAAACATGATTCTTAAATTGTAAATTATTGTAGATGAAATAATTGTTAACTGCACCTTTTGTTGATCAGTAATTAATGTCCATCCCCGGCCTTGTTCTAATCCAACATCATTGCATAACAAAGTTAAAAACCAACTCCAACTGTCTTTATTTTCACTTTCCACCATAGCCCAAGCTATTGGGAACATCCGTTGTTAAAGATCTCTACCTATTGCGCTTAACGGTTCCCTCTACAATATGTCTTTAGAAAACAACCATCAAGCCCAATAATAGGCTGCAGACCCTCCAACCAGCTTCTTTTCACAAAGATCAAAACAAATATACATCCTTTGAAACCTTTTTGGAGTGCCCTGATCAGTCCTAATTTGTACAGTGCTACCTGGATTTGTGATGCCCCCAAAATAGGTATACATCACCCATTCTGAGTCGCCAAATACATGGTATAAAAACAAATACAACTTCAGTAATATAATTGTCGTGCAAAATACGACAACGCCTATACTGTAAGTTTGAATACAAATATTGTATACCAGAGAGTATACAAACTCAAAAGGAGTCCTCATTACAATTATTCAAACACTATTTTACAGAAATAGTGAGAACTGCTAAAACATCTTTCTAGAACCATCACTCCGTACCCGGACTAGTTCCTGCTATGTTCTCACCTCCTGAGAAAAATGGAACAAAAAGGAAAAGGGTGAGCTCAACTAGCCCAGTAAAGAATATTATGACTAAGATAATATACAACAAATTATCGTTAGTCTTCAATAGGAAAAAATCTGATAAAATATAATAGCCAACAAGTTTTAGATCAACAATCTGCAATGAACAATGACAATCCATTAGAAGAGTCAAGTAGAGAATGAGTTCTACTATCTTCTAAGATTTAAAAGTCCATCATCAATATTTTATCCTCAGAATAACAATCAATATACATCCTTAATCAAATATTCATCTTTGCACTACAAAAGCCAAAGATATTCATTTATATCTCCAGTTGGTCATGTTCATCTCAACACTGCTCATCTTCGCACTACGGGCCAAAGATATTCATCGATTAATCATTCATCTTTTTTCTACGGTCAAAGATATTCATAATATCATCATTTAGGATTGAGGATGATTTAAAAATATTTTAAAGAAAAACGAATCCAATGGTGAGACGTAAGGACAAATAGTAAGGATTAAGATAACGGTTTATCCAAGATCAATAATACTCCATAATAACCAATTTTGAAGCAAAATTCAAGAATAAAGATCAAAACATGGATAAAATCAAAGATAGTAACCATAATAGACATCTTGGACAAAAAGAAGAAAATTTCATTTTTAAATGAATAAAGTCGTATTCGTGAATAGTCTTGAGTATACGTGAATAAGAACCCCACACAAAAAGTTTTAAATTTGATAAAAGTTTATACCAACATTTCGGTATAATGATATTAAAGAAAATATCATTTTAAGAAGAATATAACACCCTTTACCTCAAAAATATCATCTTACGATCGGAATATCGGTAGATAAGGCGAAGGAAACTTGCACTTTGATGAATAAAAACTCACAAAAGTATCTAAATACTCACAAAATACACTCAATAATCTAGAGAGAGAAAAGAGAGAAAGCTTATGTTTCTAGTGTGATTTTAATTCTAACTTAGCCTCTATTTATAGGAAAATGTTAGCAGACTTGACTGCAACCTTGATGGCTTTACTACTACATACTATTCTCACCCACCATATTTAAAATAAAATTCAGCACATTTCTTCACCAACCACAAGTGGGGCCCACCAATTCTAGAATTTTCCACCAAAATGATAAATTCTGAAAATTCAACAATTTCTGAACCAGTCACCTCTTAAAATTCATAACAAATCATATGTTCATTTTTAACGGTTCAAAATTTGTGGACATATACTCAACTTATATATGTATAACATATCCAAAAATTACAACGATCCAACGGTTAGATTAAAAATTTTAACTCACGCAATATATCTCAAAAATACTGGTTTAATTTTTAATACCTCCATTTCGACAAAAATACTGATAAAACACCTCAACATTAACTCATTTATTTTTTAACCACAATAAATATATCCAACATTTATATCCACATAAAATAAATATTTCCTTATCATATGAATCAATAATAAATTATTCACAAATAATATTACAGAATCACATTTATGACAACCAGGCCGTTCCCAGGAAAGAGGGGGCTTTCTAATAAGAATTTCTTCTTACTCGGCGGCGAATTAGGTGACCAAACCTCTTCTTGACATGAACTTTCTAGACATTGCCAATAATGCTATCTAATAATATTATTCAAATAATATGAATTATTGATCCGATAATGGGAAATCTTGTGCAATGACAATTATTAAAACAACAATAATATAAAATATCAACGCAAAGAATTATTGAATCAATAAAATAAAATATTGAATAATAATTCATCGTAATAATTATTAAGTAGTGCCTTCTTTACGTAAGGATCAATAATTCATCAATCTTGTGCATCCACGCGACATCGTATTTTAACCACCGGGTATTCCAACAAGTTAATTCTGTAATAACTACGCCGTTATTTATAAAAATTCAAACTTGTCGTTTTTCTTCATCCGACAATTATTCTCATTATGGGGCCCACAAATGATCGCTACTGTCAATATGAATATTTCCCCACAACAAGAATATTCCACGACCAAATGAATATTCCCCGACAACAATGATTATTTTATAACCACTTGCATATTTTGCAAAATTTGCACATTTCACCCATAACCAGAGAATTATATCAAATTAATACCTTATTATTCACAATAATAATTATAGGAAATTCGATTTTATTTATAATAAGTTGGGGTCTTACAACCTCCCCTCCTTATGAAATTTCGTCCTCGAAATTGACATACGTACCTGGTGTTTCGAAAAGGTGAGGATAACTCCCTTTCATTTCTGATTCCAACTCCTAGGTCATTTCTTCAATAGCATGGTTTCTCTACAAAACCTTAACTTGTGGTATAACCTTGGTGCGTAGGACATGCTCTTTCCTATCCAAGATCTTAACAGGTACTTCTTCGTACGTTAAATCTTCGGCTATCTCGTCTGGTTCTAACGCAATAATATGGTTCGGGTCTTTCACATATTTACGAAGCATGGATATGTGAAAAATATTATGAACACGAGACATACTTGGAGGTAATGCGAGTCTATAGGCCACATTTCCTATTCGATCAAGAATCTCAAATGGACCAACAAATCGTGGATTGAGCTTTCCTTTCTTCCCAAATCTCGTAACTCCCTTCCATGGTGCAACACGTAACAATACATGATCCCCAATATTAAATTTCACGTCTTTTCGATGAAGATCCGCATAACTCTTTTGTCGATCTTGTGCCATTTGTATGCATTGTCGAATCATTTGGATCTTTTCTGTAGTCATGTGTACTAATTCTGGTCCCAACAACGTTGCTTCTCCCACCTCGTCCCCAAAGATCTTTGGAGAATCGACACTTTCGTCCATACAACGCCTCAAATGGAGCCATGCCTATACTTGCTTGATAACTGTTGTTGTAGGAGAATTCTACCAATGACAAGTACTTATCCCAACTCCCTTTGAAATCTAGGACATAAAGTCTTAATAGATCTTCAAGAGTTTGAATAGTCCTCTCTGATATATTGCTCGTCCGTTTGAGGATGATATACCGATCTGAATCGTAAATCCATTCCCATAGCTTTCTGTAAGTTAACCCAAAATCTTGAAGTGAATCTTGGGTCACGATCCGAAACTATGGATACTGGCATGCCATGCAATCGCACAATCTCATTCACGTACATACGAGTAAGACGTTCAAGGGAATAAGTCTCACGTATAGGCAAGAAATGGGCAAACTTGGTTAATCTATCAACAATAACCCAAATAGCATCTATGCCTTGAGAAACTTTGGGAAGACCTGTAACGAAATCCATAGTAGTGTGTTCCCACTTCCATTTCGGAATCTCAAGTGGTTGTAATGGACCCTTTGGCACTTGATGCTCCGCCTTTACACGTTGACAAGTTAAACATCTCGAGATAAACTCTGCGATCTCTCTCTTCATATTGTTCCACCAAAATGTATGTCGAATATCATGATACATTTTGGTACTCCCGAGATGGATTACAACGGTGTGTGTGTGCCTCCATCATGATTCTATGCTTCAAGTCAGAATCGTTAGGAACACAAAGTCTGGAGTTGAATCTAAGTATTCATTCTTCATTGATTCTCGCTTCTGGAATAGCTCCTTCTTGCACTTTCTTCTTCATATGTATCAGCTCTAGGTCCATAGCTTGAGCTACTTTAACTTTATCGATTAAAGTCGGTTCTACTCGTATATTTGCCATCATCATGTGGGTCCCTGGAGTCTTTAATTCTACCTCCATCCTTTGTAAGTCATACAGAATGGGCCTTTGCATTGACAATATCGCACTCGTACTCGCATATGATCTTCTACTCAATGCGTCAGCTACTACGTTCGCTTTTCCAGGATGGTATTGAATGGTATGATCGTAATCTTTCAACAGCTCGAGCCAACGTCGTTGCCGCATGTTGAGTTCTTTTTGGGTGAAGAAATATTTGAGGCTTTTATGGTCGTATAAATCTCCATTTTCTCCCCATACAAGTAGTGTCTCCAAATTTTTAACACGAATACGACTGCTGCCAACTTTAGATCATGAGTAGGATAATTTCTCTCATATTCTTTGAGTTATCGTGAAGCATAGGCTATGACTTTCCCATGTTGCATGAGAACGCATCCTAACCCTTTGTCTGAAGCATCGCTTTATATAACAAATCCATCCGTACTAGATGGTATTGCCAGAACAGGTGCCGAAATGAGCCTCCTCTTGAGCTCTTGGAAACTCTTCTCGCATTCCTCGCTCCATACGAATTTTGTATCTTTTCGAGTCAACTGAGTTAACAGAGTAGCGATTCAAGAAAATCCTTCCACGAATCTCCGATAATAACCAGCTAAGCCCATTAAGCTACGCACTTCGGTCATCGACTTTGGTTGCTCCCAACTTTGTACTGCTTCAATCTTCGCTGGGTCAACAGATACTCCATGTTTTGACACCACGTGCCCAAGGAATGCTACTTCCTCAAGCCAGAACTCGCATTTATTTAGCTTGGCATAAAGTTTGTTTTCACAAAGCCTTTCAAGTATCAGCTTCAAATGGTGCTCATGATCTTCACGGCTTTTGGAATAAATGAGGATGCCATCAATAAAGACAACAACGAACTGATCCAAATATTCCTTAAATACTCGGTTCATCATATCCATGAAAGCAGCAGGAGCATTAGTCAATCCAAAAGACATGACTAAGAATTCATAATGCCCGCATCAGTTCTGGCGGTAGTCTTTGGAATATCCTCGCTTTTAATCTTCAAATGATGATATCCGAATCGAAGATCGATTTTTGAAAAGAATTGTACTCTTACAACCGGTCGAGCATTGTCATCAATGCGAGGTATGCGGATACCTATTCTTGATGGTGACATGATTTAATTCTCGGTGGTCAATACAAAATCGCATACTCCCGTATTTTTCTTTACTGAATAAAACAGGAGCACCCCAAGGAGATGTACTGGATTTAATGAAACCTATGTCTAACAATTCCTGTAGTTGGACTTTTAACTCTTGAAGTTCAATAGGAGCCATTCGATATGGGGTTTTAGAAATGGGTTTTGTACCCGGTTCAAGGTCAATAAAGAATTCAACATTACGTTCTGGGGGTAGACCGGGAGGTTCTTCAGGAAATACATCAGGAAATTCTCTAACAACAGAAATATTATTCAAATCTAACTTGTCTTTGTTCAAATCCATAACATGGGCTGTGACGCCCCCAAAATAGGTCCATTCCATCCAACCCATTATGAGTCGCCAAATACATGGTACAAAAATAAATACAACTTCAGTAATACAATTGTCGTGCAAAATACGATAACATATATACTGTGAGTTTGAATACCACTATTGTCTAATAGACAGTATAAAAACTCAAAAGGGGTCCTCATTATAATTATTGATACGCTATTTCACAGAATAGTGAGGACTACTAATGCAACCATATGGACCGTCAATCCATTCCCCGACTAGTCCCAGCTATATTCTCATTTCCTGAAGATAACAGTGAAAGAAAGGGTGAGCTCAACTAGCCCAGTAAGAAATATTATGACTAAGATAATATACAACAAATTATTATTAGTCTTCAACAGTATAACAACCGATAGAATATAATAGACAACAAGTTTTAAATCAACAACTGCAGCGGAATAAATAATCCATTAGAAGAGTCAAGTAAATTATAAAATCTACTATCTTCTATGATTTAAAAAGTTTTTCATAATCTTTATCATTTGAGACTCATTTAAAAAATACTCCACATCATTAAATCATCCTGCGCACTACACATGCAGGCCAAGGATATTCTTTAGTATCACGACCACGAATTATCCATGCACTACGGGCCAAGGATATTCGTGTATTCATCAACGGTCCTGATCATGCCATAAAATAATTCATCTTTGCACTACGGCTAAAGAGAATCCATAGCCATAATCATACCAAAAACTGTCCATCAATGCACTACGGGCCAATGAGGACTTTTACCGCATCATTTATAACATTACGGTCATGATTATACCGAATAATCCCTGGTCATAATCATACCAAGTCCATCTATGCACTACAGGCCACAGATGACTTTAAACAGTTGGTCATGTTCATCTCAACACCTGTTCATCTTTGTACTACGGGCCAAAGATATTCATCAGGTAATCATTAATCTTTACACTACAGGCCAAAGATATTCATCAGTTAATCATTCATCTTTGCACTACAGGCCAAAGATATTCATTTGTATCATCATTTAGGACTGAGGATGATGAAAAATATTTTAGAGAACGAATCCAGTAAGATAAAAGATCAAATATTAAGGATTCAGTATTACGCTTTATCCAAGTTCAATAATACTCAAAATAACCAATTTTAAAGCGTAATTCAAAATAATGATCAAAACATGGATACAATCAAAGATAGTAACCATAATAGACAACTTGGACAAAAGAAGAAAATTTCATTTTTTATTGAATAAGTGTCGTATTCGTGAATAGTCAGGCAGTATATACATGAATAAAGAATTCTCGACACCAAAAGATAGAAATTCCATAAGAAAAATCATCATGCTTTGTGAATAGTACTCGTGAATAGTAATTCGTGAATAGTAATCCCGACATAAAAAGTTCCAAATTTGATAAAAAAATTCAGATCAATATTTCAGCATAATGATATTGAAAGAAAATATCATTTGCGAAGAAAATAACACCCCTTACGAATATTAAACGAAAATAATATTCCTTCCGAATATTGAACGAATACAATATTCCTTACGAATATTAAATAAAAATAATATTTCTTGCGAATATTGAACGAAATAATATTCATACGAATACGAAAGATAATATCTCTTCAGAATATGAAATAAATAATACCCCTTACCTCAAAAAAGACAAGATTTACGATGGAATCTTTGGATATAAGGTTGAAGGAACTTGCACCATATAGCAACACGTATCAAAATACTCACAAGAATACGCTCGATAATATAGAGAGAGAAAAAGAGAAAACTTATATTTCTGGTGTGATTTTCAATTCTAACTTAGCCCTCTATTTATAGGAAAATAGTAGCACGCCGAAACAGACTTGACCTGTTACCTGATGGCTTTACCTGCTACTATTTCCACCCACCACATTTGAAATTCAATTTGAGCACATTTCTCACCAACCAAAAGTGGGGCTCACCAATTCTAGAATTTTCCACCAAAATGATAAATTCGGATACTTCAACAATTTCTAAACCAGTCACCTCTTAAAATTCATAACAAATCATACGTTCATTTTTAACGGTTCAAAATTTGTGGACATATACTCAACTTATATATGTATAACATATCCAAAAATCACAACGATCCAACGGTCGAATTAAAAATTATAACTCACGCAATAGAGTTTTAAGAACACCGATTTGATCTTTTAATACCTCCAATCCGATAAAATATTGATAAAACACCTCAACATTTATTCCTTAAATTATAACCACATAAATAAATCCATCATTTATATCCGCATAAAATAAATATTTCCTTATCATATGAATCAATAATTAATTATTCACAAATAATATTACGTAATCATAATTATGACAACCAGCGGTAGTTCTGAGGAAAGAGGGGGCTTTCAGATAAGGATTTCTCCTTCTTGCGGCAAGCAATTAGGTGACCAAATCTCTCCTTGATGTAACTTTCTAGAGACATTGTCAATAATCTTTATCTAATAATATTATTCAAATAATATGAATTATTGATCTGATAAAGGAGATACTGTGCAGTAACAATTATTGAAACAACAATAATATAAAATATCAACGCAATAATTATTGAACTATTAAAATAAAATATTTAACAGTAATTACTGTAACAATTATTGAGTAGTGCCTTCTTACGTAAGAATCAATAATTCACAATCTTTGTAATACCGCTGGTGTCTTCTTGCATCCTCGTGTATTACTGTATTTTAACCACTGGGTATTCCAACAGTGTTAACGGTAAAAACTACGTCGTTATTTATAACAACCCAAACTTGTCGTTTTCTTTATCCAACAGTTATCCATTATGGGGCCCACAATGGTCATTTATTGCCAGTTGTTAATATTCCCAACGGAAAGAATATTCCATGACCAAACAAATATTCCCCGAAAACAATGAGTATTATATAACAACTTGCATACTTTGCAAAATTTATAAATACTACCCACAACTAGAACATTATCTCAAATCCACACTATAATATTCAAAAAAATTATTTCGAGAAAATTAAATATTTATTCATAAAATCTGGGGTCTCATATGGGCTAAGAAAGCTTGACATCCATTTTTCAATAAACGAATAGCTTTATGGCTTGATATGATAGTGACTGATTTTAGTGGTTTAGTTGTTTGAATTCGTATGACGGAGTCAAGTTAGAATATGAAAACTAACAACCTTACGAAAACAATTAATTTTGGCATGATGAGTGGTTAACCAATCAATTCCTAAAATTACATCAAAAGAAAGTATCTTTAAAGAGATAAGATCAACGGTAATGTGATAGTGCCAACTTGGATTAAGCAAGATTTATAAGCGATGGATGTAACGAAAGTTTCACCCAATGGAGTCTTCACCGATAAATCAAAGTCTAATTTCTCCGAGTCAAGTTTAAACATTGAGCACAAGCGGGAGAGGGATAAAGAATGGGTAGAACCCAGATCTAGTAAGGTATAAACTTCGCAAGAATTCAAGATTAGCTTACACGTAATCACCTTGTTCGGGTTCCTCACGTTTTGTCCAGTCACGACAAACGTTCTTCCAGGAACCGCTGATTTCGACTTATCCGGAATGACCATTGGAGTCACCATCCCTGTTGAACTTGGTTTTGCTTCTGAGAACAATCCCGAGCTATGTGGCCTTCCTTTCCACAGGTTGTAACATACCTTGGATTGTTGTGGTCAGTTTAAGTGATATGTGCCTCTTTCCGTGTTTGTAACATCTAACCGGGCGGTCGCTCTCCTCCCCTAGAATTTGTTGTTGGTCTTTGGTCTTTGGTCTTTGGTCTTTGGTCTTTGATGTCTTCCTATCATTATTGAATCTCCTCTTTACGAAATTTTCACTTGACTCACCTCTCCTATTATCATGGCCACGATGACCACCGAGTGGTTACCGCTTTGTTCGTATTTTTCCTCCTCGTTGGTTATCATCGCTCGATGAATGCCGTCACCGGTATGACCACAGTTGTGGTCCTTGATTGCAGACATACTCATTATCTCACTCTAATAATTGAGCCTCATTTACAACATCCGAATATAAAGAAAATTTATGAGATATAAGATATTGTCGAATCTCGGCTTTAGACCTCTCGTAAACATCCTTGTCATTCGTTCCTCATTTTTGACCAAATGAGGTACAAACTGATAACTCTGCAAACTTCACCTCATCTTTGGGATACCGCCATATTGTTTTGTTCCAAATCGATAAACTCTACCTCTTTCATATAGCGAATACTTTCGAAAAAGTACTTGTCATTGAGCAGCTTCTGAAATGTTTCCCAAGACATGTTGAGTCAGAAGAGTTGGGTGCGCTTCACGCACTCCCACGGTGAATCCGCCTCACCGCAGATATATAAGGTGGCGAATGGAACCTTCTGTTCCTCCGTGCATCCCAAGACATCGAATATCTTGGTAATTTGCTTGACCCACGTTTCCGTCATGATCAGATCTGGCTTTCCCTTAAATTCTGGTGGTCCCAACTCTTTGAACTGCTTGGCTGTGACAAGCCGCACATTACTAGCATTTCCACCCGTATTCTCTGCACGATTTTCCCTCGTCTGGTTTTGCATAAACTGCAAAAAACTTCTGAACATGCCATCATTCATCATTTGTTCGGTAGTGTTATTTACAGGAGGAATATTATCTTCCTGTTGTACGTTTTCCTGATTTGTGACTAAAGGTTGTTCCACGCCTCATACACTCCATTATTAACGCTTACAGTGACCATTCTTAAATCGCCATAAAACAAGGGTTAATTAAACAAATTAACATATCACATAATATCCCTATATTATGACTGACCAACAAATAAGCTTAGATAGGACATACTAGCGAAGGATTTACTCATCTCTCCCCTCCTAGTTCTATTCCCTGATCTCCGCCAGAGACCATATCCCTAAGCTTTGATACCAACTGTGATGCCCCCAAAATAGGTATACATCACCCATTCTGAGTCGCCAAATATATGGTACAAAAATAAATACAACTTCAGTAATATAATTGTCGTGCAGAATACGACAACGCCTATACTATAAGTTTGAATACAAATATTGTATACTAGAGAGTATACAAAATCAAAAGGAGTCCTCATTACAATTATTCAAACAATATTTTACAGAAATAGTGAAGACTGCTAAAACATCTTTCTAGAACCATCACTCCGTACCCCGATTAGTTCCTGCTATGTTCTCACCTCCTGAGAAAAATGAAACAAAAAGGAAAAGGGTGAACTCAACTAGCCCAGTAAAGAATATTATGACTAAGATAATATACAACAAATTATCGTTAGTCTTCAACAGGGAAAAATCTGATAAAATATAATAGCCAACAAGTTTTAGATCAACAACTGCAGCGAAAATAACAATCCATTAGAAGAGTCAAGTAGAGAATGAGTTCTACTATCTTCTAAGATTTAAAAGTCCATCATCAATATTTTATCCCTATAACAACAATCAATATACATCCTTAATCAAATATTCATCTTTGCACTACAGGCCAAAGATATTCATTTATATCACCAGTTGGTCATGTTCATCTCAACACCTGTTCATCTTCGCACTACGGGCCAAAGATATTCATCAGTTAATCATTCATCTTTGCACTACATGCCAAAGATATTCAGTAATACCATCATTTAGGACTAAGGATGATGAAAAATATTTTAAAGAAAACGAATCCAGTGAGACAGAAGGACAAATAGTAAGGATTCGTATAACAGTTTATCCAAGATCAATAATACTCCATAATAACCAATTTTGAAGCAAAATTCAAGAATAAAGATCAAAACATGGATACAATCAAAGATAGTAACCATAATAGACATCTTGGACAAAAAAAAAAAATTTCATTTTTCGGTGAATAATGTAAATGATTAAATGAATAGTCTTAGATATCGTGAATAAGTAACCCCACACAAAAAGTTCCAAATTTGATAAAAAGTTCATACCAACATTTCGGTATAATGATATTGAAGAAAATATCATTTTAAGAAGAATATAACACCCCTTACCTCAAAATATCAGTACTTCTGATCGGAATATCGGTATAAGGCTGAAGGAAACTTGCACTGATGAATAGAAACTCACAAAGTATCTAAATACTCACTAAATACACTCAATAATCTAGAGAGAGAAAGAGAGAAAGCTTATGTTTCTGGTGTGATTTTTAATTCTAACTTAGCCCTCTATTTATAGGAAAATGTTAGCAGACTTGACCTGCAACCTGATGGCTTTACCTGCTACTATTCTCACCCACCACATTTAAAATAAAATTCAGCACATTTCTTCACCAACCACAAGTGGGGCCCACCAATTCTAGAATTTTCCACCAAAATGATAAATTCTGAAAATTCAACAATTTCTGAACCAGTCACCTCTTAAAATTCATAACAAATCATACGTTCATTTTTAACGGTTCAAAATTTATGGACATATACTCAACTTATATATGTATAACATATCCAAAAATTACAACGATCCAACGGTCAGATTAAAAATTATAACTCACGCAATATATCTCAAAAATACTGGTTTAATTTTTAATACCTCCATTTCGACAAAAATACTGATAAAACACCTCAACATTAACTCATTTATTTTTTAACCACAATAAATATATCCAACATTTATATCCACATAAAATAAATATTTCCTTATCATATGAATCAATAATAAATTATTCACAAATAATATTACGAATCACATTTATGACAACCAAAGTAGTTCGAGGAAGAGGGGCTTTCCAATAAGAATTTTTCCTTCTTGGCGGCGTAATTAGGTGACCAAACCTCTCATTGATGAACTTTCTAGACATTGCCAATAATGCTATCTAATAATATTATTCAAATAATATGAATTATTGATCGATAATGGGAAATATCATGCGTTGATAATTATTGAAACAACAATAATATAAAATATCAACGCATCAATTATTGAATCAATAAAATAAAATATTGAGCGATAACTCATCAGAAGCGAATATTGAGTAGTGCCTTCTTACGTAAGGATCAATAATTCATCAATACTGCATCCACACGACATCGTATTTTAACCACCGGGTATTCCAACGATGTTACTTGAGAACAACTACGCCAGATTATTTATAAAAACTCAAATTTGTTATTTTCTTCATCCGACAATTATTACATTATGGGGCCAACAATGATCATTTGCGTTGTCGTACGAATATTCCCCGACAACAAGAATATTCCACGACCAAACTGTTAGTTCCCAAAGGGCACAATAGATCTAGAAGGGGGGGGGGGGTGTTGAATAGATCCTTTTTATTTCAAATACTTTTCTGGTTAATGTTGTATTGTTCATATTTAAGTATATGACAAACATAAGAATCTTTTCAAGCACAGCGGAATAAGTAAAAGATTTCCTTTCATTTATATATTCATAATCATACATACATTGTTCGTTGGGTTAGTTTAGTTGTAAGCAGTTAGAACATACATAACAGTTATAGCAGTTATAGACATAATGTAAATGACATAATGTAAAAGACACAAGGGGTTTTAAGTGGTTCAGAGACTCAAGCTCCTAATCCACTCTTCTGCTTTCAACTAGCAGGATTTCCACTAAGGAAGGACAACACCCTGAATCTCTACGATTCCTTCATGGCCAACAACTTTGGGACTTCAGTTCACTAAGAACTCTTCAAGGCCAGCAGCCTTGGGACTCTTCTAGTTCCCTAGGAACTCTTCAAGCCCAGCAGGCTTGGAACTTCATTTAGTCCCTCTGGACAAGGACCCTTTGGCCCTGCTTTGTTTAGTCCCTCCGGACAAGGACCCTCTTGGCCCTGCTTCATTTAGTCCATCTGGACAAGGACCCCTCAGGCCCTAGCTTCGTTGAGTTGTTTGTTTGTTGTTGTTGGAGCCGGTGCTGAGCTGCTAAGATGTCTTCATTCTCTGAGCATCTTCTATCCTTAGCAGCTTGGCTTGATCATCCTTGAAGAACAGTTGAGTGTTGCATGATGCTCAGCTTCTTAGATTGCTCAACTACTCCGGATGACCCCTTGATGAACCGCCTTGAAGATCATTTTTCTTGGTACTTGATGACTGTATATGAGAGGCTTCTAAGATGACTGTAAGCTCTTCTGTAAAGTACTTAAAAGCTTTCTCATGCTTGACACCAAGATGGCTTTTGTGATCTCCCTTCTTTCTACTCGATGCCTTCTTATGATGGACTTGCTAAGATGACTGTAGGCTCTTCTCTATTGTACTTAGAGTCTTCCCATGATGGACATCCAGATGACATGAAGCTCTTCTTTCTCTTAGTAGTTCAGAACACTCTTCATGTAGTAGAACTCTCACTTCTACATAGTAGAACTCACACTTCTACTTCTTGTTTGATCTGACTTCTGAGTGTTCTTGGTGGATCGTAGAGTGAGCCTTCGGACTCACTATCACTCGGTTGGATCAGTCCACCTTTTCTCCAAAATACACAACTCCAGTAACCTTTGATCTTTGAAGCTCTTTCTTATTTATACTTCTTCCCAATTCTTCCGTTGGAAAGTAACCGTTGAAGGCTATTCAAATATCTTCATAGATCTCAAGTTGCTTGATGTAGATTGCATGATGTGACTTGTCATACTTTTTCCGATCTTTGCGATCTCTTCGCTTCACCTACTACTGTTAGATGTATCACTTTACTGTCTTGGGCAGGTTGAAGACTTTATCTCTCCTGATTTCTAGATCAGAGATTGTCCTTTTGCATCGATGCTCTCAATAAACACTTGTCCGAATATTACCCTTCAGATTGAACCGTTGCCAATGCTTCAGTCTTCAGGTATTTAAACTCTACGATTCTGATGCACGTCTTCAAGGACCTGATCGTAGTGTCTTGTTGATTGTTGCTCATTGACTAGAAGAGTTAACACTACGATCTTTAAGAGTATTGATTGGATCTTCAATGTAGAACACCTCTTCCTTGTATTGTCTGAAGGCTTCAATACTTACATTTTCTTCATTTGTTCTCGATATTGATGGATTAATACCTTGCTCTGGTCCCCTTCTGAATATCAAGACATTTCAGATTTATGGCGCGTCCAACTTACTTTCTCTTGGTGATCTTCCACTCACTTATCATCAATGAACTGACCCTGCACTTAATCACTTTAGCCTTGCTCTTCAGAAGCTGACCAGTATCTCGATTCACCTTCCATCATTTCTTTCTTCATCTGACAAACACTACGATCCTGGTTGCTTCCAAGATCGTTGTCTTCTGTTCTCTTTGACAGCAACTGCATTAGCTGACTTTTCCTTGGTCAGCTATTTTGAATCATCTTGTGGAAGACTTCATCACGAATGGCCTTTCAACTCAATCTTGATGCTGATTGGATTGGTGCTTAGTTCTTCTGCTAGTTTGCATACCATTCGTTGAGTGCTCTCTGGTTCCCTTACTGTGGATTGCATCTTTGCAGTGCCAACCAGTGGCTTCGTACCTTTGGATATTCTGGGAGTGCTCATTCTTTGACAACCGTATCTGCTCTATGATTCTGACTTGGCATTGTGAGCACTTCTGTTGGAGTCGTAGTTCTGCACTCTACGATTCAGCTTTGACTGTGCAGACACTACGATCCTGAGATTAGATCTTGACACTCTACGATTTCTGGCTTATGCTTGTTGTCTTCATCTGATAGACTACGATCTCTGTATGCACTCAATGGACTCTACGAACTCAGAGTGTAGTCTACGATCCTTGACTTGGTTTCGGCATCACTAGGCTCTACGACTCTGAGTGTAGTCTACTTTTCGGACTTGGCTTCGGCAGATGATCGTTCGGCTCATAGGCAGGCTGTCTCTACGATTCTGAACATGACTTCCTCAGCACACTACGATCCCGAGGAAGCTCTTCTAGATACACTACGATCCTTCTTCGTTTCCCCTGACAGTCTACGAACTCCGAGATCTACTATCTTGCATACTCCTATTCTGCCTCGATAGCTCCCGAGTTAACTTTGACTCACCTGGCAGACTACGACTTCTGGTGCAGTGCTCGACGATCAGACTGACCTATCTATTACATTATAAGATCAACCTAACAAGCTTGATCTTTTTATATTTATAGTCCTTGTACATCATTTCTTTTTAAGGACTTTACAAAACTGTTTTGCTCATGTAGGATCAACCTAACATATTTGATCAATTCATTCTAAGTCCTTGTACATATATTTTTATTATCTATCAAAGGACTTTACAGCTTTTCTTAATGCAAGCATACTTGCATATTATTCATTAATATACATATATATATCATAATCAAATCATATATAAATAGGAATAACATTCACATGCTTATTCTTGACAATCTCCCCCTATTTGATTATAACAAAAACAATAAGTGCATATGCATGTTATGAATGAATCTTATATACAGTGAGCAGCTGTATTTCTAAGACAGTTAATCATGAATGTCATTTATATTAATATGACAATTTATACATTAAGACATTCTACATCCTGGATCCAGAACGTTCCTAACAGGTTAGAGATGTACCTCCTTGGCTCCATGTGTGTTTCCAGGATGCTTGTTGATCATTCTTATTATCCGATTACTCTTCTTGCTTTTGCTCCCCTCGGATGATGATCTTCATCTTTCTTGGCTCCCTTCATCACCTTTACGATCTGGTTCCCACCTTTCCTGCGATTTTGGTATCATCATCTCTAGAACCCCCCTCGGATGATGATTCTTTATCTCTTTTCTACTTTCTTCTTCTTTGACTTGTTCTCCTTAACCCTCTGCTTCTTCTTTTGGTGCCTCTTGCTCCTCTTCTTTCTATGCCTCTTTTTCTCCCCCTTTTTGTCATCAATCATTTGAGAGAGCTGCTCCATGTTGGACATAAGCTACTCCATTAGGTAGGAGGAGTTGGCAGCTTCAAACTTTAGTTCTTGCTGGACGAGCTCAAGTTGTACTGAGAAGGTCTGCCTCATATCATCAATCTTGTTAGAGAGGGCTTCTATCTGCTCTGTATTGGCCTTCGAAATTTGTAGTGCTTCTGCCTTCTGATCTTGGATGGCCTTCTGATAGATGTTATCTCTCTCTTGGAGTTTGAGAGATACATCAGCCAAGATAGCTTGAAGCTTGTGCTGGAAAAAATCATCTCCTACTGCTGTCTGCTTCTGTGATTCTTCAGTGAGCATAGATATCTTCTTGCTGAGATCATCAGAGCTCTTCAGTAGTTCATGCTCCAAAGCAATTTCATCCTCTTGATTGGCAGCTACAGGTTGAGCAATGGATTGAACTCTATGATCATCATCTTTGGACAGATTTTCAAAGGTTTGGATAATCTGAACAATCGTGGAGTACCAATTGCTTGTAGAGAATGATGGAGTGTCTGATAGTAGTGCTTGATCATAAGGAGGCTTCTGAGATTGGGCTTGAACACCATCAGCCGTAGAATGAACAGACTATACGATCAGCTCCTTGGTCATGACCCTTCTTCCTTTAGAATCTACTCTACGATCGTAGGGGATGTAGAGATTTTCAGCTTGTCGATAGACCTTGAAGTGAGGCTGGTTGGTTATCATCTTGGTAGCATAGGTTTTCACCCTTGGGAAGTTTTGGGCTACCAGTTCCATGCTTGGAAAAGTCTTGTAACACCAGTTGAAGTAACTTCCATCTCCTTCAGTAAAGGCCTTCAACCAAGGCATTGATTGGAAGAACCATCTCATCAGCAAATTATCAGGGT
Organism: Panax ginseng; assembly: GCA_020205605.1. NCBI lineage: Eukaryota > Viridiplantae > Streptophyta > Magnoliopsida > Apiales > Araliaceae > Panax > Panax ginseng. The sequence continues at coordinate 9,562,655 of CM035138.1, read as the reverse complement.
TGTAGAGAATGGTTGAGCAGTCTAGCTCTATGTTGTTCCAGTTCCTGACTAAGTCAAAGGAAGTCATCCTTGTTACTCTGAGCTGTTCACCTCCATGGTTTACCCATCTCTCTGAAGGAGTTTCTGAGGGTTCATTGGGAGCTTCTACCACAATTCTCTCGGTAAATCTTGCAGGTGAGAGAACAGGGTGAAGTTCTGAGTTTTCTAATTCCTGATCTTCAGAGTTGGAATCATTTCCTGCTTCTTCCTTCTCAGAACTAGAACCGTTTAGATCAGGTTCAGCAGATAGGTCTTCTTACTGCATTTCATGTTCAGAACCTTCTTGATCATCTTCAACAGAAAATCCTTCTTGCTGAGTTTCATTATCAGCACCTTCTTCAGCAAGTATTTCCTCAGATTTTTCTTCTTCACTGCTGGCTTCATCTTCAGCACTTTCTCCTGGGGATTCAGACTCATCATCACTCAACTCAATGATGGCATTTGATTGGTTGCTGTTCCTTTTGGAGGCAAACTGGGCTTGCAGCCTGTAGCTCTTCCTTTTACGTGGAGGTTTAACTATTGGAGAGACAGACTCTTCTTCTTCTTCAGTCTCTGACTCCTCTTGTTCATCAGATAAACTTCTTTGGAGATCAGCACTGGCAGGAGCAGACTTTTCTTTCTTGGCCTCATCACTTTCTGAGCCATCATGAGAGCTTTCTTGGTTTGAGGGGACATGTTCTTCTTCTTCTTCTTGAATAGCATTTTCTGACCCATTCTCTGGGCTGGTTGGGGCAGTTGCATTTGGGGATTTACTTTGATCATCATGAATTCATTTTTCTTTATCAGAGTGACTACTCTGAGGATTGGCCATGGGGCTTGAGCACTTTTCTTCTTCAGCAGTTTCTACACTTTCCTTCATCACATCTGCTTCATTCTCATTGCTGGATGATGACTGTGGGGACTGGACTACATCTTCTGTTTCTTCCTCTTCTGCTGACTCTACGTTCCTTTCTTCAGTAGATGTATTGATTTGAGAAGCTAAGGCTTGTTTGTCTTCCACCTTAGCTTTCTTCTTGTGAGCCCTTGAAGCGACTGCTTCTTCTTCTTTTATGGTTTCAAAGTAGCTTGGTCCTTTTCTTTCTTATCTTTGTTCAAGAGGAGACTCTCCTTGGTGGGGCTGGGCTTTCTTCACATCACCAAATTTTTTTCAAAGACTTTTGATTTCTTCTTCATTTGGTGTGATTTCAAATTTCTTCACATAGTCATCAAACTCAGAGCTCTCTGTCTCTCTACTATCTCTTCCTTTTTTCTTGAGAGGCTCTCTCTGCTCCCCAATTGTCGACCTCTTGTTCTCCTTGGGGTTCTTCTTCCAATTTTGAAATAACTGTGGAGACATTACTTTGTGCACATTCAGGGCTTCTCCCTCATCATCCTTGATCTTTCCCCCTAGCTTTTCTTCAAGATAATACTCAAAGAACTCTCCCATGAAATACCTTGGTCGAGGCTTCTTCTCACCCTTCTACCCACTTGGAATCGATCAAACAAGATAGCTCCAAAGTCGATTTGTTTCTTCAGAACTATTGCTGACATGATTTTCAACTGCTGGTCGATCACTGTGTCATGTGCAGTGTTCTTACACAGTATGTACTTTCCAACTATTTCAACAAGGAACTCATATTGCTTAGGAAATTCCTTCTTCTTCATGTCTTTGAAGCTAGGGTTTCTTTGGTATCCCATCAACTCCTTCGCTTGCTCGATGTTGACATCTTCAAGGTTCTTCAGCCCTTGGCTAGGGAAACCTAGGCATTGATTAAAGTCAGAAGATTTCAGCTTCAGAATCTGACCTTTAACCTTGGTAGAAATAGTTCCAGAGTTTATGGAGACGTTTGAGTATAACTCCTTAACCAGGTCAATGTATACACGAGTACTCGCCTCGAGACATTCTGAAAACTCAGCTTCCTTTACGAGTCTAAGTATGTCCCTGAACTTCTTCTCCGATTTCTCAAACGATTTGGTTCCAAGCTGAATACCAGTGATTACTTGCCAGTTTTCCATTTTGAGTAGTTTGAAGAATGTGGGTGTTGGATATAGAGAGGTTTATGCGAGATGGCTGTCTGGTTGGTAAGGCTCTGGGGGTTAACTGATTTTGCTCTTGAAAAGCTTTCTAGGGTTTTGAAAATGGGAGGGAGAAAGGTTCGATATCTTTCGATAATTGTCTGCAGATTTGAACTTGTCTTTATGGCAGTTCCTTCTTAATCTGCATACTCAGTGATGTGTCAACTGTCCATTGGTTGTACGTTGCCCAGTAATAAACTGTAACTCCCCACAACTTTTCAGTTATTAGAGGAGTGGACGTTTAATTGACGTGGCTTTGACCGTTGACCTTTTTATTCGTAGACTAACATGATGAGATAACTATAGACTCTACGATTTCATTTGATGACTCAACGATCAATTTCTGAGAGATGCTGCAGTGGATGGCTTTGTCTTTCCTCCTTACTTCGATGCAGCACAACTCAATCACTAATGAATTCAAACTTATCTCCTTAACTTGAATGGCTTAGCAGATGTCTTATTCTTCATTCTCCTTGTGAACTAGAATACCCTTTGGTAGGACTACGGTCATTGAGTTGTCCTCTACGATCGCTGAGGTTGCACTACGATCGTTTAGATATCATTACGATCGTTGAGTTTGTACAACAATCGTTTAGTCCCCTTTAAGAACTCTACGATCGTTGACTGACTTGGTTCTTTTGAGATGAACTAGATCAAGCATTCCTTCTGGGATAAGGTAGCTCAGGAAGGGCCAACCTCTTAGAGTTAGCTAAGGGTCGAGTTTTGTCCCCGAGGCGCCTCTCGGATGAAATACTAAGACAATGATTTTCAATGACATCTCATTAGACCTTTTACGATGGGAGGTCTTTCTACCACTTCTGGATATCTGCATTCTTTGAAATCGTGGTGTCTTACGCTTTCTTCTACTACGATCATGTGGTTGATCGTAGGAACTTCACGATTATGGATTGGGTGGTGAAGGGTTATCGATGTACGTTTTGAGACGTTCCTACTGACTATGGATCTTCATTTGGTTCATCAGCCACAAAGTTTTGGGACTCTGTAGCTGGTACATCTCTTCCAGGTTTAATAGTGTTGTTATTCCTTAAAAGATCACTTTGCTCCCCATTGTTGATCTTTGTCGTCTTGAGGCGGATGTGATTCCTTCTTCATGTTCATTTGAAGGTCACTTGACATTCCTCCTTCCGATCGGGAATCATCATCGTTGCTTAGTTTTCCTTGTATCGTAGAGATGAGTATTTTCAGGATTGATCACTCTACGATCATTTGACAGCACTACGAACGTAGTCTTCTTTGACAGTCCTTAGTTTTGAGAAGTTCTGCTTCGTAAAGAACTCCTTTTGTCTTAAGCTCAATGATCTTCTATTGTGAGCTTCCCTTGAGGATCCTTTTTATAAAGCATGTCCTACTTGATATGGGCACATAGAATCCTCTTTATCTTCTGTTACATGGCATGCTCCCATATACAGATTTGCAGCCATGTGAGTTCCATTCCGGTTAGCTCAGAGGGTCTTCAAGGACAGGCTTGGACATATAGATCCTTTATCAGACTTAGTTCTGAACCGTCATTAGCCTTCTGCTGGTTGAGTCTTCTTGAATGAAGTCTTCTGCTTCAGCATTCCTTAGTGTGGTCAAATTGACCAAGTACCTGCAGGTTCAAGTATATTTCTACTTTTGGTCACCATGTTTGAATGGGTCTTGCTAGGTTAGTTTTCTAAACCCCTATTCCTCTTAACTGGATAATCATCATGTTTATCACCAACAGACATATTCATGCACGTAACTATCTTGAGATAATACATTTTTGAGATGCATGATGGTGAGTGTATGTAGGATTTTACAATTAATGACACACTCTTTATCTAAGATGGTTTCATCATTTACTGGGTTATGTTCACAATGTTTAAGTGTTCACAGAGTGTGAATCAACTCTACGATTTATGAGTATCTAGTTGATTTATGGATGTGATCAGTTTCTACAAATCAACAAGATCCTCTTGTAGAACTGATCATTCTCTGTGTCTTGTCAAACACTTAGAACATAGGCTTGTACATACATACTAGCACATCAGCAATGATTACTTAACATAAAATTCATTTGGTCTATGATACTTTTATGATCTATTTCAGATTTTCTTCAAGATGTCATCTTCAGCCTAAAACTTGGTTAAAGAGAAAGTTTGTAGATATTTGAATTTTCCATCTTCAGACAACTTTCTCTCTTCACCTTTTTAGGTAGATCATGACTTCTTGACAGAATACTGTCATAGTTCATAGGATGGTGCAAATATGATGTATACATTAATAATGGTGATGAACCGTACCTTTTTACTGTCAGTTTCTTAACAGTCATTTACCTTATATATACTGAGTTCAGGTATTGATGTGCATAGCTTTTACTTTTGCTCCTTTCGACAATGCTCTTGTTGGCCTTTCATCAATCGGTAGTGGTCTTGAAGATATAGATCGAGAGAATCGTAGCATTAAGATCTTTGACATCTTTGAGTTTACAAAGATAGCACCCAGTTATTGGTTGGTCACTTCATAAGTTTGAGAAGATCTTCTTTCTCCTCTCGATCGGCATTTCTTAAAACGCGTGACCTCTTCATCTTTTAGGCGATGAATGCTTTACTCTTTGTCATTTGATGTCTCTTGCTTCTTTCTCTCTCGTGCGGTCTTGAGACTACAAGATTATTGCCAGTTAGGATTGGTCTCGTTGATATAGCGAATCGAGCGTATGGACCAATCTGAGTAGCTTTCTGTGTATACACATTTTTTACCTATACACATATTTCCAACGTGTGAGCTCTTACTGCATATAACAAGTTACTTACTACTAAACTAAGTTTAGAACAATGTTAGTGCACGGGATCGGACTCAAAGCGATTAGCTTTTGAATATAACATGAAAACTCCGCTTAATACCAATTGTTAGTTCCCCTGAGAGGCACAATAGATCTAGAAGCGGGGGGTTGAATAGATCCTTTTTATTTCAAATACTTTTACGGTTAATGTTGAATTGTTCATATTTAAGTATGTGACAAACATAAGAATCTTTTCAAGCACATGTGGAATAAGTAAAAGATTCCCTTCATTGATATATTCATAATCATACATACATTGTTCGTTGGGTTAGTTTAGTTGTAAGTAGTTAGAACATACATATGGCGATTATAGACATAATATAAATGACATAATGTAAAAGACACAAGGGGTTTTAAGTGGTTCGGAGACTCAGCTCTAATCCACTCTTACCGCTTTCAACTAGCGAGTTTCCACCAAGGAAAGGCAACACCACAATCTCTCTGATTCCTTCAGGCCGGCCAGACCTTGGGACTCCTCTAGTTCCCTAGAACTCTTGAAGCCCAATGAACTTGGAACTTCGTTTAGTCCTACCGGACAAGGACCCTTTGGCCTGCTTTGTTTAGTCCTCCTGACAAGGACCCTCTTGGCCTGCTTCATTTAGTCCTGCGGACAAGGACCCTCAGTTACGGCTTCGTTGAGTTATTTATTTATTGTTGTTGGAGCGGTCTTTGAAATTGCTAAGATGTCTTCATGCTTCAAACATCTTCTATCCTTAGCGACTTGGCTTGATCATCCTTGAAGAGTAGTTAAGTGTTGCATGATGCTCAGCTTCTTAGGTTGCTCAACTACTCCGGATGACCCCTTGATGAACCGCCTTGAAGATCATTCTTCTTGGTACTTGATGACTGCACAAGCCTGTAAGCTCTTCTGTAAAGTACTTAGAAGCTTTCTCATGCTTGACACCAAGATGGCTTTTGTGATCTCCATTCTTTCTACTTGATGCCTTCTTATGATGGACTTGCTAAGATGACTGTAGGCTCTTCTCTATTGTACTTAGAGTCTTCCCATGATGGACATCCAGATGACATGAAGCTCTTATTTCTCTCAGTAGTTCAGAACACTCTTCATGTAGTAGAACTCTCACTTCTACATAGTAGAACTCACACTTCTACTTCTTGTTTGATCTGACTTCTGAGTGTTCTGGGTGGATCGTAGAGTGAGCCTTTGGACTCACTATCACTCAGTTGGATCAGTCCACCTTTTCTCCAAAATACACAACTCCAGCAACCTTTGATCTTTGAAGCTCTTTTTTATTTATACTTCTTCCCAATTCTTCCGTTGGAAAGTAACCGTTGAAGGCTATTCAAATATCTTCACAGATCTCAAGTTGCTTGATGTAGACTGCATGATGTGACTTGTCATACTTTTTCGGACGCTGCAGTCTACTGTTTCGCTTACCCTGTCAGATGTATCACTTTATTGTCTTGGGCAGGTTGAAGACTTTATCTCTCCTGATTTCTAGATCAGAGATTGTCCTTTTGCATCGATGCTCTCAATAAGCACTTGTCCGAATATTACCCTTCAGATTGAACCGTTGCCAATGCTTCAGTCTTCAGGTATTCGAACTCTACGATTATGATGCACGTCTTCAAGGAGCTGATCGTAGTGTCTTGTTGATTGTTGCTCGTTGACTAGAAGAGTTAACACTACGATCTTGAAGAGTGTTGATTGGATCTTCAATGTAGAACACCTCTTCCTTGTATTGTCGATCTTCATACTTACATTTTGCTTCATTGTTCTCGAATCATTGATGACCTAATTCCTTTCCTACGGTCCCTTTTTGAATATCAAGACACTTTGATTTGTAGCGCGTCCAAATTTTTTTTCTCCTGGTGATCTTCCGCTCACTTATCATCAATGAACTGACCAGCACTTAATCACTTTAGCCTTGCTCTTCAGAAGCTAACCAGTATCTCGGTTCACCTATCATTTCTTTCTTCGTCTGACAAACACTACGATCCTGGTTGCTTCCAAGATCGTTGTCTTCTGTTCTCTTTGACAGCAACTGCATTAGCTGACTTTTCCTTGGTCAGCTGTTGAAGTCTTCTTTGAATCATCTTGTGGAAGACTTCATCACGAATGGCCTTTAAACTCAATCTTGATGCTGATTGGATTGGTGCTTAGTTCTTCTGCTAGTCTGCATACCATTCGTTGAGTGCTCTCTGGTTCCCTTACTGTGGATTGCATCTTTGCAGTGCCAACCAGAGGCTTTGTACCTTTGGATATTCTGGGAGTTCTCATTCTTTGAGAACCGTATCTGCTCTACGATTACGATTTGGCATTGTGAGCACTTACATTGGAGTCGTGATTTCTGACTTTCTACGATTAGACTTTGACTATCACGAATACTACGATCCCGAGATTAGATCTTGACACTCTACGATTTACGCCTTTGTTGTTGTCTTCATCCGATCTTGCCCGACTACGATCTCTCAGATGCACTCAATGGACTCTCTACGAACTCGAGTGTAGTCTACGATCCTTGACTTGGTTTCGGCATCACTTCAGGCTCTACGACTCGAGTGTAGTCTACGTTTGGACTTGGCTTGGCGGATGATCGTTTGGCTCATAGGCGGTATGTCTCTACGATTACGAACATGACTTCCTCGGCCACTACGATCCCGAAGAAGCTCTTCTCGATACATTACGATCCTTCTTCGTTTCCCTGGCGATCACGACCTCCGAGATCTACTATCTTGCATACTCTGATACGCCTCGATAGCTCCCGAGTTAACCTTGACTCACCGGCGGCGATTCTACGACTTTTAGTGCGAAGGTTTCGACGATCGATGGCCTATCTATTACATTATAAGATCAACCTAACAAGCTTGATCTTTCTATATTTATAGTCCTTGTACATCATTTCTTTTTAAGGACTTTACACAGTTGTTTTGCTCATGTAGGATCAACCTAACATATTTGATCAATTCATTCTAAGTCCTTGTACATATATTTCTATTATCTATCAAAGGACTTTACAACTTTTCTTAATGCAAGCATACTTGCATATTATTCATTCATATACATATATATATATATATATCATAATCAAATCATATATAAATAGGAATAACATTCACATGCTTATTCCTGACAAAATAAATATTCCCCGACAACAATGATTATTTTATAATCACTTGCATATTTTGCAAAATTTGCACATTTCACCCATAATCAGAGAATTATATCAAATTAATACCTTATTATTCACAATAATAATTAGAGGAAATTCGATTTTATTTATAATAAGTTGGGGTCTTATATGATTGGTATTTAGTATCTCTTGTCCATAGTCCCAAACACCCTCATAATGCTCTGCCAGTGTTTTCTCTATCTTAGATAAGGCCAATTTTTTAACTTGTAAACACTGTGCAATAGAAGATTTCAGTCCATACCTTAGCTTTATTGCCTCTTGTAATTCCCTCAACTTGATCCTTGGCTTTGTTCTAATTGTCCCTCCAAACTTATCAACCAACCACCTCCATCTAATAATCTTTATCTTGTTGGCCCTAATACAACTGTGGGACTTAATAGGGTAAGCCTTAATTTGAAACCATTTTTCCCTAGGAACATAGCTTGCCCAAAGCATCCATGGACATCCTGCTGCACACTTAGCTTGAACTCTGGTAGCTTCATTAACTTTAAACGATTCCTTTCCCTTCCCCAACTGCATAATTTTGTATTGCTTCCTTGGTTGGTCAACCCAGATGAAAAGTCATATACAACACAAATTCAACATCTTTGATTGTTGTGTTTGGATTATACACAGGAACAACTCTCTTCCGTTTAATCCTTAGCTCTTCACCTTCCCACTCACTATTACTACTTGAAGGAGGAGTTGCAGGAACTTCAAAGTCAGAATCTTCATATATTTCCTCCCATGGTTTCATGCCCCTTGTACCAAATTTGGTGCTGACCTCATCATCAGATGAGAAAGTAGGCTCTACATTATCTTCATCAACAATTTTCTTCTTCAAGTTAGGTGTGTTGAGTCCTGCCCTTTTCTTTATCCGAACTTTTTTCCGAGGTGTCACATGATTATTTGATGCCTTGTTAACATGTCTTGAGCTAGAAGCTTGAGTCCACAGGTTCGGTTCGTGTACTCACCACATCCACTTCAACTTCATCATCTAATTGAACTTCATCTTCCAACTGAACTTCACACAAAACTTCCAATTCTTTAATCTCTGATTTTATTATCTCTTCCTTATGCAGCCTAGTATTGATCAACTCCTCATTCCCATCATCATCACTTTCTTCATCACTGCCATCGATGTCTGCTTTCTTCATCCAGTAGATTCATCATCATCTCCATTTGGTGCATCAACTTGCACATCAACCACATCAACTTCCTTCTGCAAAAGCTGTTCAACTTCCCTCTCACCTCCCTGACCAACTTCTATCTCAAATGGTAAGAGTTCATCAGTAGAGTGGTCACAATATAGATCAACTAGACCAGTTCGTTCACCCTCCTCAACTAGTAACCTAATACTATGGTCATCATGTATCAACTCTAAACCATAACGAATATCCAAGTTCCCAACTTTGAAATACACTGCAGTATTCTTCTTGTAACCATACTTCTTCGGTAAGTTGTATATTTTGTCAACATTCAGCCAGTCACCATCAACGTCATGAAGCAATTCTACAAAACCTCCTCCATAGTGGTATATTGGTTCTTCAGTGAACCTACCACCATGATTTAACTCCACAGAAAACAAACTCATGCTGCAAAAGGTACATGGCACAACATTAGATAATAAACATTGTAAAACTGAACAATCAGTGGAAGAAATTTACATATAAACCCAAATCATGGAACAATCATGTACCAAAACTGATTCATAACTTAAACCCAAATCACCATATAAACCCAACTCAGAGAATAATCAGTGGAAGAAAAAAAAAATCTTAATATTTACATCACACTACAAGAAAAAGGCTTAAGTTCGACGGATTTTTCCGTCGGAATTACTCTTATTCAGTCGAAATTACTTTATTCTCGGCGAAATATCCGTCGAGATATTCGATGCGTAAATATTAAGCGTCGAAAATAACGTCGAAAATCAAAAGTTTTGTCGAAAATTACATATCTTGACGAGCGTATCTCCGACGGATGTCGTCGAACATTAGCTATCTTCGACCAGAATATATAGGACAAAAGCGTTAAATCAAATATAAGAAATAACTAAGTTCGACGGATATATTCCTCGAATTACCTTATACCCGACTAAAAATAGAATAAACCATCGAACATTAAAATTGGTGATTATTACCTTGACGGTCTTTACGTCGGGAGATAGGGTGTTCTGACGGATAATTTAAATCGAAGATAACGTATCTTTCATTGAAATTAGATATTTTGGTATTTATTAAAAATTACTTATTTGTTATTTTCGAGGGAAATTAAAATCATGAACTAAACTTATTAAATCGGAATTAACTAGCCTTTTTTTAAATCTGATTTTAAAAGTTCGGTTTCCATGTGTTTAAACCCATTAATGTACACAGTAACTTTGTCACAACCCAATACACGATAATATAAACTTGTATCTCACATTTAAATATGCAGCGTAGCATTAAAACTTAATCTTGACTCATTATCATTCACATTCACATTCAAATATCCACCAAAGCGTATTATAAGCTAACCAATTACAAATATAATTAATTGACCATAAATGTTAAACAATATAATTTACAATAGTTATGCAGAGCCTTGATTAGACAATACAATATATACAAAAGGGTCTACTAATAACATGAATATATACAAATGAACTATAAACTAGTAAAAGTATGATCATCATCGGTGGAGGTGAACAATGGCTGCTCGGTGTATGGATGTCGGGACTACGTGTTCCTACTAATCATCGCCATGACTGAATGCCATCGCCACCCTGATTGATAGAATCAAAATATAAATCATTAGTCCATATATATATATATATGTGAGAATTAACAAACTAGCCTTAATTGAAAAACATAAACAATAAGAATACACGAGTAGGTGGGGCGGATGAAAAGCCTCCTCCAAGAGGTAATCACCATCCGGAGCATCTCGGCGCTCAGGCGTCGAAATGCTCCCGTGGTAATCCGTACTCTCTGCGAGGCCTCTCTTTATAATATCTGAGCAATCTGGTGAAGATGAGAATTGGAAGGCAATCATTTCGGCGGCGAAGCCCAGGATCGGTATGGAACTGTCAAACCACGGCCCATATCATTGTAATCGGAAGATATCGTCATCAAGCCAAAGCCCGTATGAGATGGTCCGACATGTGTCTTCTCGGATGATTGGCCATTGGTGGAGCCTATAAAGAGATACAAATTCGATTACTAATAATAATTTGTATAATGTGATAAATTCGGATAATTTAATGAAACATTAAAAATATTACCTCCGGGGAAGTGTATATGCGGGTATCCTCGGCGGACCCAACACTTCGATATATGTAAGTGCTTTCTTTAGTAGGGGGATCTGAGGCCGCGACCCATAGTCTCGACTCCTCATCCCGATCTAATACAATATCGGGAAGAGGGGTGGCGGAATCTAACGGCTCAGAACCCCTCCTAATAGTCTCCAGTTTAGCTATACTCGTCCCGAAGCCTCTGAAATCGGTCCTGTAATGTATTCCATATACGTATGTTAATTATATCATTTTATTTACGATTGAATATTATTAAAAGCTAAATAGTAAGATGAGTTTTACCGTATAGATAAAATTTTTTGAGACAAAGCACGCTCGTCACTTGGGCGTGTGGGCTCGATCCCAAAACTTCTAGAATGGTAGGATCACGACCCGAGGTCCTCCCGATACCTAATACAAACAATCATAAAACAAGTCTTAAGTATTTGTGTGAGAACTTGACACATAAATAACTAAATACAATGCACTTACCGTCTTCGCCTCCTCGAACGATTGAGAACCAGTGGTGTGTACTATCCTGAGCTGACCACGGTTCTTCTTCGTCTGCTTCGGACTTTTCTTGAAGTCATCAACCTCCCGGTCTTGCATACGCATAGCATCCCAGTAAATCGGAGACTATCTTGGTGATGATCTCGATGGTGGTCCGGGTGGTCCACTGTTGCCGGATTGCCTTTTATCGCATCTTATATAGCCATCCGGAGTAATTAGCGGCTGACGTGATGCTCGATCACAAGATCGCCGGTGGTTGAGAGATCTTTCGGGTTAAATCGATAATAAACATATAACAAAAGATTATTTAAAATTAAGAACATTTGTGGCCCGACCAATCTGAACTATGTGGTGATAATATGCTTAACTTCGTGGAACTCCCGAAGATTGATGCTGCGTAAAAATGGCATCGTCTCACAGCATCTTGGTGAACCACATGCACCCTCTCGGAGATCGTCAAACAAATCGCATGTAGGGTGTGCTTAGCCAAGGGTCTAGTATCTACTGAAAAAAGTATAACAATATGTGTTATGTGAATTGTGTTTTGTAATAAGCGATAGAAATAGTGCCAAAAATATTAACACCTATCTTCTTTGGAAATGACATCCACCGTCTTCAAAAGTAGCGCTTTTGCGGCGGACGACGAAAGATCTGGGGTTAGTCCCCGGTGTCATCGACGAGGTCATCTGTAATAATTGTATTTAACATAGTACTTCAATAATCATTGTAATTAATGCATCTTGAGATATATTTAAATCCTAGTTAAGATAACTTACTTTCGCGCTTTGAAGAAGAGCCTCCATAGTAGCTACTGTCTCTACAATCTTAGGATCGCCCACCACCTTGGCGACCTCCACATATGTCTAGCCATGAATATCCTACTTGCAATAACAAAATTGGTAGATTAAGAATATGTGAGTTTAACAATATATTATGAGGACTAATATGAAGCTCATTTTCAATTACATGCGTCATCAAACCCATCCAGAATCAACGTATATATCATTCTCGGATTTGGTATCTTTCTCATCCTCTCGGTTTGAGATCGGTTTAAATCATCGTTATCATCCTCAACGACTACATAATCATTCATGTGTACGGTGGCCTCGACATCCTCATCGCTAGGTCGTCAATGACATCGATCTCACCACATCTTCGACGTGGAACACTACTGGACAATGGGTTGTTCACATCTTCTTCGCAACGCCTCATCCATACCAAACATGTTATCGGCATTAAATGGCGTGTTTTAGTAGTGACTCTTGTGTGCGGGGGCTTCGGTATTTATGACATTAGGGCGTAATACACTTGAGTCAACTTGACTTGCTAACACGTTACGTCGTCGAAATTTAACAAACTTGATATCCACGGTTGTGATTCTATTACCATCGACTTTAACCCCTTTTCGATTATCAAACCAATTACACTTAAATGTAACTACCTTTTTGCCATGATAATTGAGCACAACTACATCACATAAAACGACCATAGTAATTGGACTCAAAATCTTGATAGCGACTTCCTAACACCACAACCCTAGAATTGGTGATGTGAGTTCATGCAGTCATCGACTCTAAATCTATACCCATTCACGATCTGCAACCGAGAAAAGATCTAACAACTTTGTAAGGTCCTTGGATGACATCTATAAAACTCTCGAAATCTACTCTCGCTTCAACCCTTTTCTTAAACCATTGTTGGAAATTAGCATTAGTGAATGTTTCCAAGTCTGCTGCCGATCATCGAAAGTTGGGTTAGAAGCATCACGCTTCCTCTTTGAATGAATTGCGATATTAGTAAAATGTCTTTAACATATATAGAGATGACTACACTTGTAAATTGTACTAAGCTTGGAGAAAATAAGCTTGAGACTTCGTGATGTATGATGATACTTGAGGCATATTTAGAAAGCACGTATGTAGATACAATCTTCAACTCTTTATCGCTTAAATAAGTCGAGTCTCGGGACCAAATGGTTTAGCGGGATATGTGAATCTGACTAACTCATCATCGGCGTGAGTCATTGGACCAACAACCCCTTCTTCTATCTCTTTACATTGAGCGTGTAGACATCTTTACGTAATTGTGATCGAGAGGCAAGAATCTACGAAGCGGTACCAAAGAAACTATATTTCCGCTTTATCTTTTTATTTGTTTGCCTTGCATCCCCATATACACACTGGGCGGGGCGACTTCCGTGAGTTGACCAACCACTAACCATCCCAAGAGCCGAAAAGTCGGTGATAGTCCATAATGTGAAATTTGCTTTCATCACAAAATTCTCACATATCGATTTATCATACGTATGCGAACCCTGTCTCCCACAACATCTTTGGTTTCATCCACTAACGATTCAAGGTACATTTAAGATCTTTTGTAGGACTTTTATCCCGGAATGAGTAAAGTCAAAAATAAATCGGATCCTCACGTTGCATTCTTGGGTGGAAGATTATAAGTGACCATAATGGTAGCCAAACCGAAAGTACGGTGGCTAAAATTATTAAAAGGGCAAAAAAGCCATCGATAGCCATGCCCGAGCCTAACATTCTTAACTTCTTCCATGAAACTTGGGATAATTTACATCAAATCTCTTTCATTCATCTCCATCCATTTGGGTGAGTTAGTGACCGAGCACAACATCCCTTGTTCGATGCCAACTCGTATGTTGAGTAGTATAAGGCGACATGAATAGCCACCAAGTCTCGGCCAGCAAGTGAAAAGTATCGTAAGATTTTCACCGGAACATGTTTCTCCTTCCCCCACATTTTGTAACCTTGTAGCGCGATAAACTACATATATCACCGCATCACTTCTCTCTCGCCTCCCCATAGTATAACATGCAATCCTGCTCACTGACATCGATTTTACGATACCCCATATTTAACCTTGACCATCTTCTTCACTTCGTAATAATTAGCGGGAAGAGTATGATCCTTGGGTAAGAAGCATCCCAATTATAACGAGCAAATCGTTGAAACCTTTCTCACTACAATTCGTCTTTCATTCTTGAAGTGTAAGAGCTTAAATCGCTGCGAAAGCTTGGTGTTAAGTATCATTTCCGAATACAACGCGACCCAGATTGAGATAACAACTTGTAAAAGCTGACATTGTATCGTTTGGCACTTCTTCTTATTTGCTTGAAGAAGTTCATATTATTGATCGATAGTAGTAGAGGCCGTAAGCATCAACCAACGTATATATATTATATTTTGTATTACTTTTTGTTTTATTACTTTTTATTATATTTTGTATTATATATATATATATATATTATATAATTTTTAATGTTTTTTAATAAATTAAATTAATTAAATTAAATTTATTTTAAATTTAATTTAATTTAGATTATTTAAATTAAATTTATTTTATTTTATTATTTTATTTAATTTTATTTTTATTGAATTGTATTTTATTTAATAAACTAAATTTATTTTATTTAATAAACTAAATTAAATTATATTTACTTTATTTTATTTTAGTAGTAAGAAACTAAGTAAATGGCACTTGGTTTATGATTTATTAATATTGAAACTAATTACTAATACAATACATACAAGTACTGCAATTTCATAATTACGCGAAATTTACATCATAAATTCGATCGTAAATAACAAATATATCAAGATTGAAACATTTACCAATTCTTTATACACTAAGCGAAGTTGTAACATAAGTTGCAATCCCAATTTACCTGAATGATTTGCATAACGATTAGGCATAACACAATTTAAACAAGACCCAATTTTCATAATAGTTAGACAATTAACACAAATAATAACCCTTATAATTTCATGAGAGCACAAATAGATATAACCCATTTAATAGAACACAAATAACCCATTTAATGAAACACTTAAGTCCCAATTTATTGATGAATCCAAAATATATATAGTAGCGATAATTATCATCAATAGATGTATATATATATAGTACCAATTTCAATTATAATATACACAATATTAGGCGAGAAATTATACCTAATTATACAAATAAACCATTCTTAACCTTAGGCATTAACTAGTTTGAAAAACAGGTTAAGGAGGAGAAGGAGAAAAGTAGAGTCCAACACGGCGAGCGTGTCGTCGACGTCGATTGCGTAAAGAGAGGTCATGCCAGCGATGATGTGTATGTGTGGAAAGGTGTGGCGGTGATTGAAATGAGTCGCAGTGGTGAAGAGAGAGAAAGAGTGAGACGAAACGTCACGGTGGCGAGGGAAAAGAGGGGTGGTGCATGGGGGCCAAGCGGTGGCTGGATGGGTGGGGTGGGGAGGATGAGAGAGGAAAGAGAGTACTTGGGGGGCCGGTGTGGGGGCGGGAAGGATGAGAGAGGGAAGGAGATCGTGAGGCCGAGAGAATGAGAGAGGGTGGGGGCGGTGAGGATGAGATCGAGGAGGAGAGTGAGAGAGAAATAAACAGCGTCTGAAATGAAAAAGCGAGAAGGTGAAATGTTTTATTTTTATCTCCGACGGAATGTCAAATCGGACATATATCTCTCGAAAATAGTTTAAGTTCGATGAAAAGTCTCTCGAAATTAATGTTTTTAAATCGAAATTACTTTTTGCGGTGGCGCCCGAACTTGGCGCCAATTGGGAGGACTAAGTTCAATGAATTTAAATCTGAATAATGTATTTCCGAGGGGCTTATATCCGACACATTATTTCCTCAGACATAATCCTATTTCGATCGAATTTAATCTGTCGAGGATACGTCAGTCGAAAATAGGTGATTTTCTTGTAGTGTCAGTCCGAAAAAAAAACATCTAAATATTTACATTTAAACCCAAATCGATATATTAACCGAAATCGAAAAACCAATCAGTGGAAAAAACATCATCATTTTGAATATTATTACATTTAAACACAAATTGAACAATAATCGGTGGCAAACCACTCTAACTTTCGAGATATTTGCGAGAAGAATCTCGACAAAGAAAAAAAAATTCACAAAAACCCATACATACCTTAAATCTTACGCCAGAGATTTGCATACAAAACCCTAGCGAGATCAAATCGCCCTCTTCTTCTTCTTCCTCACTCGTTCTCTCTGTGCAGTGAACTTGACTAGTTTGGAACCCTAATTTGTATGATAATCGTCTTCTTTATTTCATTTCATTTCGCTCTCTCTCTCTCTCTCTCTGTGTGAACTTGAGTAGTTTGGAACCCTAGTTTGTAGCAATCGCGCCTTCACATTATCGCCGCTCGCTTCGCCTCTCGTGAAAAATGACTCAGACTTCGTTTGATTTGGTTAGATTGTACTTTTCTTTTGCAGTAATCCACCTTGGATTGGTCAATGATTTGAGTCATCTTTCTTTTTTTTTTTTAAAAAGCCACGTAGGCAACATCTAACGTTAATACTAACAGAATTGAGGAACAGTTAACAAAATGATCCAATTAAAAACTTTTAATTAGTTTAATGGGGTAATCCAAAAAATTAAAAGTTCAATGGTATATTAAGTAAAACGTGCCAAGTTTAGTGGTTAAAAACATAATTTTACCTTTTTCATTTATATATATATGTTCCTCGCATAAAATGAAATTCTGAGTCCGTCCCTACTCCCTATCAATCCGATTAATGCCACGTGAAAATATATGACAATATTTATGTTAGTTGGACTTGAAGAAATTAAAGATTGGAAGCACTATAATCGGTACTTATCATAAAAAAAATGGCGGGTAAATAAAGAGGGTGTAAGCAGTCCTTGCTAGGTACTGATATGATATGAGCAGCATTTACCCTTTCTTAATGATGAAGAGTACGACTCCATAATTGACAACTGTGGAAGTTAGCAAGGGACCCATTCACAACTTATCAAAAATAATTAATCATGTTTTAGGATCAAATGTATCCAATAAAATTAAAGTAATTAATGAATAGTTTTTGTAACTAACCAGTTTAAATAAGGATCATAAGGATAAAGTAATGAATAGGGTATATATGCTTCCTTACTCGGTGTTTAATGTTTTATTAGATCGTTTAAAAGTTCAAACGTTGCACTTTATGTTAAACACAATTTATTTATCCTCCTATTTTCATAATTTTGAATTTTAAACTTTAATTAAGTGGATACCACAATCTATTTCATTGAATTTTATCTTTCCAACTTTTATTATACATGCAGAATTCACTCCTGTCCCAAATCTTCTTTTTAAATTTATTACCCATACCTCTAGCTCACTATTTTCCGAATTAAGAATACTTGAAAGTGGCACAGTTAAGTTTGCAGGGGAGGAATCACACTTCTAGCAGTGAGTAGGATCTAATTTTGGTCAATTTTGATACCAATTTAATGCTAATTAAAGAGTATTAAATTGACCTTAATTTGATGTTACTTGTAGAACTCATTAATGATGTTAATTTAGTTCAAGATAAAATCATATTTAGAATTCCAAAATTTAAAATCAACAAGGTTTAAAGGAGGTTTAGCCATTTAATAAAAATTTGTCCTACATTAAATTAAGAATATATGACCGTGAAATATACATAAGTTAATTGAGACCACGAAATTTAAATCCAGCTCGATCCTAAAGTAAATTAAAGCAAGTAAGATGGACTTAAATAGTTATTGATAAACAAATTTAGCTATCAAATTACAATATGTGAGTAATATTTAAATAGTTTGTACAAGTAAACTAAATACTCCTATACAGACGAGTTATATATATATATATATATATATATATATATATATATATATATATATATATATATATATATATATATATATATGATCAAGTAAAGGGATCCTTATTTTATTAAAATGAGGACTTTTTTTTTTTTTTTTTTTTTACTTTTTTTTAAACAACTAAAAAAGTTTAATATTTATGGGCGAAAAATTTTTCATAATACTGATGTTTTAGGCGTGTTTTGAATACCTATATCAAAAAGTGGTGAGTACAATCGCTTGGATTGTATATCATGTTTTTGTTATACGTCTCAAATCACACCCAAAACATTGTATTATGAAAAAATTTCATTCCATAAATATTAAACTTTTTTAATTGTTGTTTTAAAAAAAAAACAAAAAAAAATCCTCATTTTAAAAAAAAAAAGGATCCTTACCTAATCTAATCCTGACCATATATATATATATATATATATATATATATATATATATATATATATATATATATATATATATATATAGCTAGAGCTCGTCACCTTTTCGACTATTCTTTTAATCGAATTTGTTCTCAGGTTCGATATAATTAAGTTACTTATTAGTGGTTAAGGTGGATACCAAGAGAATTAAAATTTTGTGCTCCCAATTGTAAGATATGCAATTAAGTCATAATTTTATTATTAAATTTGTATTACGTAAAATTGGTGGAAGACAAGAGTTTTGATACGACCAGGGTGAATTGGGCCACTAAATTTTACTATTATATATATATATATATATATATATATATATATATATGATATTATTTTAAAAAAAAAATCACTGTAATATATAACTTGACCTGGTCGAAATTTTGCAAGTTATTAAATATATATCTTCAAATAAAAATTTTGTAACTTTCTCCAATTTTAAATCCCATATCCTTCCTACCTCCCTTATATAGTTCTTTAAAAGCCTTAAATTAGATAATATTTTGACTTATTTTATTTGTTGAAATATTTAAGATTACAAATATATATGAATAAATTGGTTGATTAGAAAAATATTTGTGGGGTCAATAGGGTGTCTACGTAATGTTATTATAATATTGATCATATTTTATATTCAACAAACCACCCCCCGCTAAAAATTTGTTCTTTTCTCATGGATTTAGATCATATGAAGTTGTAAATTTATATATATTTTTTCATTTGTAAAATAATAGTTTAATCAATTATTTTTATTGTTTAATTTTCTTTTTCTAGGTCAACACGAATGTAACAAATTTCATAATAAGTGCAATTAAAAAGTAATTTTTTCTTTATATATCTTTTGGACTTGTCACAAGATATAAATTTTTGGATATTACGAGGATATATTTCTTTTGTTGATAAAAAAAAGAGTAAAATACACTTACACCCCATGTAGATAATCATAATAACATTTATCACCTCTCTAGTTTTTAAATAACAATTAGTACCCTTCTAGTCTACAATATGTTACATTCACTACCCTAGTGCATGTGGTTGACCAACTAATATCCAAAAATATTTTAATATAATATCTAATACACCCTTCAAGTTATAATGCTTAATTTATCTGTTAAATATAAATTTGTATATTATAATTTATACTTAACTTGATCTGATTAATTAAATTATATATGAACTTGTGTAATAAATAACACAAATGTCAAAAATAAATAAATATTCATTTTATCAAGAAAATAAAGTCATACAATTTTTGCTAATTAAAATTTACGTGATATATATTCAAATATATTTTGTTGTAATTATAAAGTAAA
Organism: Panax ginseng; assembly: GCA_020205605.1. Classification (NCBI taxonomy): domain Eukaryota; kingdom Viridiplantae; phylum Streptophyta; class Magnoliopsida; order Apiales; family Araliaceae; genus Panax; species Panax ginseng. The sequence continues at coordinate 9,542,418 of CM035138.1, read as the reverse complement.
ATTTTAATACCCATAAAAATTACAAATTAACGTAATAAAATTATAATTATTTATTCTAAATATTAAAATTTACGTAAAATAAACTTATTATTGCGAACAAATCTTATTATTCATATAAAAAAGTATTAAAAATTATATTAATTATTTTTCTCATATATTAAACTAAATACTATAAATAACAACTTTGAAGCATAATTATTTACAGTAAAAAATGACAAATGATGTTATATACTCAAAAAAAATATTAAAAGAAACATCTTTTTACATAATAGAGGTAGTAGTAAATATTATTATATTTTTTTATTCAACATTACACAAAAACAATGTCAACTGTATACTAAAAAAAAAATAATCAAAATCATAAACATCCCAAATTTTTACATATACTCAAAAAATTTAACATATAAAATCATAATATAAAACTAAGAATTCAAATAATAATTTTTTGTTGTTAAACCTAAAAAACTAAACTATCAACACACTCAATCACTCTAATTAGAATAGCTCCATTAATTATTTAATTTAAATTTTTTTAATATTTGTATCACTTATCCAAAAATATGTGTTAATTAAACTAATTTTTTTTATAAGTTACCAACAATTTAAATGAGATAGTCTTAATTATAAATAAAATTATAATTAAAATGTATTCTAATAAAAAAGGATAATTAAACACACACACACACACACACACACACATATATATATATATATATATATATATATATATATATTATTCTGAATTAAATTTTATAACATACAAGGGTAAATAAGTAATTTTATTTATTTAGGTAACCCTAAAAACATTACAAATATACTAACTATTACTTAAAAAACTAGAAGAGATGTGAATGTTATTATGGTTATTTAGAGAAGAGAAATTATTATAGTTATCTAGAGAATAAAGGGTGTAACTTTATTTTACTCTAAAAAATGTAAATAAAATTTTTAAACTTGGTACCAAGAGTGTGACTTCATAAATGTCAACCCTGCGCGGCCAAATTCTCTCTCCCATTTTTCCTATCTGTTTATTTGTCCATCCCTTTTATCTCACTTTCTCACTACCTTATAATCCTGTCAACCCTCTATTTATAGTCGAGCACCACCACACCCCAAAAAAGCAAGACAAAGAGAAAGAAAAGAGTCACAAAAATGCCTTCACAAAGGTGGTGTCCAACCCCAGAGCAGCTGATGATCTTAGAGGAGATTTATAAAGGTGGAATAAGAACACCCAAGGCATCTCACATACATAAGATCACATACCATCTCTCCCAATATGGAAGGATCGAAGGAAAAAACGTTTTCTACTGGTTTCAGAACCACAAAGCCAGAGACAGACAGAAGCTTAGAAGGAAACAACTCTTTCTAGCTAAACAAGTGCAGCAGCAGGAACAACAAAACTATCACCATAACTCACCTGCACCTTTACTTTACTATCAACCACTTTTTCTAGCTAAGCAACAAAACTATCATCCACTAAATTCTCACTATAACTTATCACCTTTTCTTCATCAGGTAAAATTACCTTAGTAAATAGCAGGAACAACAACATATATTTATGTTGCCAGAGAGCATATATGTAAATAGTGATACTTTTACACTTAAATTATTTATAACTCTGATAATATAATTATTATTGTTTAATTTTGACGGTGTAATTAATTTAATCATGCATTTATGTATTCTCAGCGGACTTAATTTTCTTTCTAATATATATATAGGGTACCGGAGGAGCTGAGGATGCATCTTCCATACAATTCAAGCCAAACACCTTGAAAGCGGATGATCCTAATTCTGCGGAGAGATGCGAAGAGAAGTCTATCAAGAGAATGTACGGCCATGATTATCTCTGGATGATCATGAATGTGGCCCCAAATTCTTGTTCCAACAGAGGACCCCTCAAAACCCTACAACTCTTTCCTACCACCACCACCACCACCACCACCACCACGACGTCCATGCACAAACCCTAATATGTTAAATATTGCATGTATCTTTCTTTCTCCACTTTCTCTCTTTAATTAACTACTTAATTAGGTACGTAAAGCTAGAATAATTCAGACAAGTGGTACGGTGTTGTTTTCCGTTGTGTTTGTGGAGAGAGTTACAGCGAGAGACTAGCTAGCTAATCAATTAAAGTGGTAATTAAGGTAGCTAGCATGCATGCATTTAGGTAGCGTTACTTGTGGAGCTACCATAGTGTACGTGGTACTGTTTTTTCTTCTAATCTAAATATGCTCATTGGGATTAGCAATGCTTTTGTTTTGTACTGCTGCTATATACTCATGTTTGTGGAATACGTTAATTATAAATAATGCTACTATTACATAAAATAATGTTTACACACACATATATATATTGCGGGATCCATATATTAAGTGGAGGCTCACAGTATACATGTGTGTCTATGATAATGATTGTTGATTAATTATTGATCAGAGCATTTCTATTTTTCCATAATTAAAATTAATTGTGATCGAAATCAGATGATCATGAGTACGCACGTTCAGACAATTAATTAAGTCCCTGCCTACGTACTCATTATCTGAATGGAATGTAAAAAAAAATTTCTAAAAGATTATCGTTTAAGATTTTGTATATAAATTAAGAAAGTCATTTAATAAATATCATTTAACAATTAATATAAGGGAGATAATTTCTTGAAAAAACGAGAGAAAGTATGGGTGATAATAGGAAAGTAAATAATTTATTATCCTCGAAAGTTGTAAACGACAAATAAATTAGAACACATTTTTTCTTCTAAAACGACAATCTTTTACGAATGGAGGGAGTATTGTGCTGAGTTAATTAAGTAAATAAATCCCCCCTCCTTAAATTATAAGATTATTATTAACTTTTGAAAGTTATTTTTTTCAAACTCAAAATTAATAAAATTCTTTAAAAATTACGAAATAATAAATTATATAATTAATAGTATTTTTTTAATAATTTACAATATTTATCCTTATATTAATTAGCTAAAATATTAATAAATCAAATTTAAATTTTTTAAAAAACTCTAATTATTTTTAAATTTTAATATTAATGTTATATTTTTATAAAACGAATAGATCATCTTAGAATATCGGTTATGTAAATTTTAAAGTCGAGACCTTTTATTTAAGCGACGATAGCATCTTTCATTCAGCCCAACTTTCGTTGGTTAAAAATGTGTTGCTTGCTATATGGAGTAGCATCGGAATACAACAAAATACATGTACGGAAAAATTGTGAAAAAGTCGCAGATTCAATTCTTTCCTATATAATTAGCTATATACTTGATTAAATAAAATGTCATCTAGTGTAATTAATTACTCACTCACTGATAATATGAATGTACATTTTTTTTACAATAATGCTACTATCACATAAAAATACTCACATAAACACACATGTATGCATGAGAGTGTAGGAGCGAGATAGATAACCACGCGGTGCAATTCTAAATTACTTTTTGTGCCATATTAAATGTTTTAATTTGATTTCATGATCAAATTAATTATTTAAAAATTTAAAAATTTTAAAAAAATATTCAAGATATATGTTAAGAGATTATGGTCAATAAAAAATTATTATCAATGCCAAATTTTGTACGGGACAAAAGGAGTAATTTTTAGTAATCAAGTGTTTTTGTTTGCAAGAAAAAAATAAAATAAAATAAAATGATATCTAGCGTGTTGTGTAATAAATCGTCTTTTGACTAAGGAAAATGATATATATGTTGACAAATATTTGATGAAATTGAATTGCGACCAACATGAAATTCTATGCGATCATATAGAATAAATTAATGTGGAATTATTCTTACTTAATTTATACCTATCACATGTACATGTTCATACGTTACAATCATAATTCAATCGAAAACTTTCACAATATATATAAGGAGTCATTGACTAATGGGTCGAAAATTCCTCACGGACAATGTCAATAACACTTTCATTTCCCATTAAGCACCATTATCCGTTCGTTTTAGTGGCAACGTCACATTCATGGCCCATGAATTCTCCAAGTAGATGTAAACAACACATTTCTTAATGGAGTCTTGCAAAATAAGTTTCACTAACCCAACTCCCAGGCCCAACAGGGTTTAAGAATAGGAACAATTATATATTCTAATACATTTTTAAAAATAATTATATCAATAGTGCACTCATATAATATTTATATAACTAATACACTTTCATATTTATTTACATATTCTAGTATAATTAGGATTCCTTAATTTAGAGAATTATAATTCAATTAGAATTCCTTAATTTAGGGATTAGTTATAGATTCTTCTCTCTCTCCTCAATCTGCTAGTGTGCAATGCAGAAACAAATCTGTTCGTTTTGACTGCTAGTATGATGTATCTTCATTTTCATCAAAAGGCTCTTCATCGGAAGTTTATAGCCAAAACTCAAAGCAATCTGAACTAGTTAGAAATGAAAGTGTATCAAAGTTGTCACCTTATCCAACCCTACTAAAACTAAGTGATGATATGCAAACACACAGGCTGTTTTTCCGTTATATGTAGGAAATATGGGTCTTGAGAAGAATCCTGGAGGCGGTCTCAATATATACTACTCGGTTTTAACTTGGGTTGAAATTTCTCCCAGGTGGAAGGTATTGAAGGAAGAAAATTCCAACTCCACTCAATTGTTGGCTCACTGGCGAGAATCGTTTGAGCAGGCTGATAAAGCAACCCCAAGTTCAGAAGCGGCGATGATACAAAATTCATCCAACAGTGGAGGCGGTGGTGGCGGTTGATATGAATACTGGATGATGGTAACCAAACCTTCATACTAAGGTAACCAAACTGTCATATCAAAGTAACCAATCAACCTCCACACTTTAAATTTTTTTCTTAATACAGTTGGTTATGGTTACCAAACCTTCAGATTAAGGTAAGGAAACCTTCGTACCAAGATAACAAAACCTTCATACCAAAGTAACTAATTCACATCCACACTTGTATTTTTTCATAGTGCAGTTGGTAGCCAAACCTTCAGACCAAGGTAACCAATTCAATTTTATTAAGTTACCAATTTCGTTTGAATGTGATGCAGTTGGTAGCCAACCATTCATACATAGGTAACCATTTTATTATTTATGAGTAACAAAATAGTTATAAAAACAAATTTCAGAACATTAAAAGTTACATCTATTTATTTTTAAACTTTTTGTAGGGCGAATCTTCTTCTTATTCTCATTGACGTTTTGGACAATAGAGATTCGCGGCATGTATGTAATGGGCGGAGTATGTCTTGATTAATAGCGGTGGACTATTATTTCAAAGTGTATGTGAGGGAGATGAAGATTTGAATTTGAATATTTAAATTTGAATTATAATTTTGAATTTGAATTTGTTTTGGTTGTTAGATCCAAATATTTGAATTTGAATTATTAATTATGGCAGTTATTTTTAGGTTTCTTTATTAATGTGAATTGTACTATTTTTGTAATATGAGTCCTAATTACACTCTTTTTGTAATTATTTAGTTGATGCAATTTTCTTGTAATTACTTTCTATTTGTTGTATACTTATGTAAAGGACCCTTAAGAATATTTAGTTCGTACTATGTAAATTTGCTCGATCACTCTTTTTATTGTCTTAAACAATAACTTGGGCTTGTTATAATCAACTGCATGAATATAGCCTGATATATATATAAGAAATAATTCATAACATCTATTTGCTATGAATCAAAAAGTGACATATAACATCTTAACCAACTATTAGAAATATGAAAAGTTGAGATTTAATATTAACATACTCCGTCCGCTAGAAGGACTAGCGGACTGGGTTAATGAAATTCTTAGACAAAAATGCCCCCAAATCCGCTAGTACTTCTAGCAGATGCATATCCATCGAAAAACGAATTAGGAAAAAACGCAGCTCAGTTGGTGAAACACAGTAAAAACAAAGTTTTTCTTTCTGTTGTACGATTGCTGCTCTTCTCATCAACTCTAATCGCAATTTACTTTAGATCGGCAACAAGTTGTCATATAATCGGTAAGTTTGTTATTTAAGCTCCCAAATCTTGCACTGCTGCAAATATCTCCAATTTCTCATGAACCCTAGTTTGTAATTTAGTGCAGATCGGTAGCATATAACATCTACAAATTTAATCGTTCGCTCTATAAATCGGCTGCAAATTGTGGAAATTGTTCGTTGTTCGTCCAAAATTTTGCGACTACATTAAATTAATCAGCATTTAATCGGTAAGTAATCTCACAAATCTGAATCTGTTGTGATTTTTCATAAATTCTCTAAACCCTTGTTCGCAATCTATTTTTCATGATTTCAATATTCCATTAATTCTCAAGTACCCCCAATTTGTGTTCGCAATCGGTAGTTTCTGTTGATGGAGGGAAACTTTAATCTTTTCGCTGCCTGCTTTAGTGGTATTGATGCCTTCTTAAGTTGAAGTATAATCTTTTTTTGGTAGATATGTTGTCATTCAGCTTAATAATGTTGTGTAGTTTTTAATAATGTTTCGAATATGATTTGGAAATATTTGGAAATTTTGATGTATTGGAGTTGTGATGTTGCTTAATTGTTGTACAGAAACCCGTTGTTGCTGTACCGGGGCTGTGATTTGAATATGTTGTATTTTAATTGAATTCGTGTTGTTAACTGTTGATGAACTAGGGTTGTTCAAGTCAATTTGTGTTGTAATAGGAATCTCGTTGTAATAGGAAGTGTTGTATTTAACTTGAAATCTTGAAACCAACTTGGTGCAAATTAATATTTTATCCGTCCGCTAGTAAGACTAGCGGAGGTTGTTATGTTGAATTAGATGATCTATCTTGACTAAGTGGGGGCAAAAGCGGCAAAATAATTCATACTAGCGCGAACGACGTTTCCCCAATTCAAATCGTAGCCATTTATTTTTCTAATGAGAAATATAGATCTTATATGCCACTTTTCAATTCATAACAAATAGATGATATAGATCATTTTCTTATATATATATATATATATATATATATATATATATATATATATATATGTTAGAGTTTATGCCTGAGAGGCCAATTATTTGATATAATTGTTAACGTTTTGATATTATATTTGATTAAATAAATAAATGATTTTATTATGGTTTTATTTACTGCGTAATATAATTGTTAACATAATAAAATTCCTTAGAATAGTGATACAAATTATATAGTTTCAAGTATGTGACTTGAACATGAGATTATAATTACAATTAGTATCATTGTTCTTAAATGTCCCTAGTCGAGTATCATTGTTGATGGGACAACAATGATGCATTAAGACTAGTATGTGGATTGACTGATGACCAAATCTCATTGGTCATAAATATATGAGATATTAAGTCAATGCATAGGTACATGTTGAAGAACGATGTCTTTGGGCGGACCCACCATGAGAATTCTATATGGAGCATTATGCGAAGTGTCATTAGCAATTCTCATAGTGACAATGATGTAATGGTCCTCCCGACACGAAATCGCTATATTACTACTGCGAGAATTTATGTACTTTGATATCATCGAATGTCACCTTTAATAGGGTGGACTATAAAGGTGATTATTGGGTTCATCATGAATCGTGTGAGAAATATGAGTGATCTAAAAGGAATTTAATCATCCTATATATTATGAGTAATATCCATAGGCCTCTTGATTGAGTAGGACTATGAAATGCATGGCCATGCTCAAATATTGATTTGTTTCATATAGTCTACTCATTGATCAAGAAAACTCAAATTAAATTATGAAGAGTATGACACATTTCATGACTCGAGTTTAATCTAGGATATTAAGGTTAAAAGGATTAAATTACATTGAAACATTGGTCGCGAAAAGGTTGCATCGAATCATCGATCTTATTATTACTTGGGTAGCGGTGATGCATTACTAGATGCATTCCACTGCTTATAATTTTATAATATGATTTTAAAATTATTGCCAACGTAATAATAACCTATAAAGTCACACAAAAGAATGTTATTAAAGGAATTAATTTAAATTGTAAGGATTTAAATATATCAATATGATTGATAGTATTTAAATCACGCAATTTAAATTAAAAGGATGCTTTATATATGTATATATATTAATTAAGTAAGACTTAATTAAGATATAATATATATATATATATATAAATTCGGATTTTATTTTAATTAGATTAGGGTTTTGATTAATTCCGATTTATTGCTATATATATATGATATTTCAAATCTTTGGATTTTTTTTTTAATCAAAACAAAAACCTAGCCGCTTCTTAGAGAGACTAGAAAAACAGTTTGAAAATCCTCATCATCTTGTGGCTAGTACCGCGATTCCTTCTTCTGCGTATATCGTAGGGCGATTAAGTATGGAGCATTCGTGTGAATCTGTAGAGAGCCTTGATCCGTTTGAATGCGTTGGAGATTCGACCGCATTGATTCTAGCTTTAACAATCGATATAATTTCTAACCTCTGAATTAATTGAATTTTTCGCATGGATCCTGTTTTAGGGTTTCGGAAATTGCGTTAAAATTTTATTTCCGCTGTGTGTTTCTGTGCCGAAACCCAACAATATATATATATATATATATATATATATATATATATAAAAGGCAAAGAATTGTATTGAAATGAATATGAAATGAATTAAAAACTTGTCTTTCAATCTATCTTTCTCTGCCTTCTATCAAAGTCCACCTGAGACTATAAATTGGTAACAATGATCCAAATCTTTTAAATTATGGGTATCATGTTATTTGTTAATAGAAACAAAATTTGTCTTTTGCTAAATAAATACTACATCCGTTTTAAATTAGAAGATCAATATTATTTATTTTTGAAAGTTAATTCGAGACATTCAAACTCAAAATTGAGATGATTTATTAAAAAAAATTAAAATACTAAATTTTACAATAAGTAATGTTTTTTTGGATAGTTTATAAGAGTCTTGTTATGTTTTGTGACAAATTTGTGTCGAATTACAATTACAAAACTTATTAATACATGATATTAGATAAAATTATAAAAGAATCTCATTTATTATACATCTATTTAAAAAAATTATCACCTAATTTATAATACTCATCACTGTATTAATTAAAATTAAACGAATCCGTGTTAATTTTAAATTTAAAAAATGTCGTAAGTTAATTTCACAAAATTAATAATAACTTTATACTTTGGAATAGATAGAGTATATGATATCCATATGTTCGCAATAAAAACATAATTTGATCTTAATTGGACTTGAAGAATTAAAAGTAAAGGGAACAAAATAAAGATGATATTTATTTACATTATTAAGGGAGAGCGGGGGTTTTGGTGTCTCTTGGTGTCCTCATTTTATAATCTCAATTATATCCTCATTTTTTAATTTCATAGTTATTAACAAAATTTAAGACTCTTTTATAAATGTCTGTCTTTTGGATAAAACTTACGTACAACTTTTATTTAAAAAAAGAGTCCTTCTAGGGGGACATTAATTGTTCTAGTGACATTAGTAACCTTTTTTATTTTGGTTTTTTTGTAGTACTTCTCAAAAAATATATAGTATTTATATCAATTGAAATTTTTATAAAAAACAGTATTTTAAGTATAATTTACATACATACAAGAAATAGGGTTTGTACAGTCTGTACAACCTTATTTTTTATATGTATCTAAATTACACCTAAAATACTATTTTTATAAAAATTACAATTAAAATAAATATTATACATTTTTTAAGAGGTCGTACTATAAAAAAACCCCAAAAAAAAAGTTCACTAAAATAACGTGTCCCTAGACTTATTGTTAAAAAAATTGTCTATTATTCGTCCACTTGTCTATTTTTCTCTCCATTTATTCTTTGAACTTCCGTAAGTAATAAATTTTACCTTTTACTTCACATGATCCCACATTAACTTCTTCAATACTAGTAAGAATGTAAGGGCAAACTTTGTTAGGTACGATACGAACATTTCTACGAAAAATAGTAGTAGTAGTAGTAGTACTTGTGTTAGGTTTAAGTATAGATAGTATTTATTAGTAACAGTAACCCATATATAATTGAGCACAACTTTGGAGGACTTGATAAATCTAAGTGGTTAATAGTAATTGAAACATGAAAGGTATTGTATTGATTAGGATCGATCACTGCCACCTCAATATCCAAACAAAATAATTCAATATTTATCTAAACTAGCTAATTAAGCTAAGCTAGTAGGTGTAATAATATTGTCAGTTGCCTAATTTTTTTCTAGGCTAGACATTAACAAAGGTGGACTGTACTGTTTTTGTTTGGGCAAATGAACAGTAATGTGGTTGGGAAAATGGTTAATGAAGGTATGCGAGCTATATTTGAGTTCATTAATAATATGATATAAATTTAAATATAAAAAATAGTTTGAAGAAAAATATAAATAAAATCTGATTATATACTCGAATTCTCAATCATGATTCGATATATACTCGATTGATACATATTCAAATAGATACTCGTTATATTCTATCTATGATATATAAATAATTAAACAAACTTAGAATAATTAGTTTTTTTTTGTAATTTTAATTTTATAAAGTATAATTGTAATTATATTTTTTTATTTTTAAGTAAAATAATAAGTTCAATTAGTAATTATATGTATTATAAAGTTAATTATTATGTGAAAACTCGAATTCGAGTTTAAATTTGAAAAGGAGCTAGCCTGAGGTGTATCTTCGACTGCACGTTTAATGTCATCGTCTGTTAGTTCATTAATATTCTTATCCAGGCCATATTGATCAACTAAAGTTTTTCCTCGTGCATTCAATTAATTTAAGGACAATTTTGTAATTTCGGACTGAGCAAGTAGCTTTCGTCGCTAATTTCTGATAATCACTCATCAAATGATTATAGCGCATTGATTGCTTTTGTTCAAAGTCTGCAGTCGTTGGTGTTGGGCCATGATCCTTTTTCTTATTGGGCCAGACTTAATGGGCTCCTCCCTGGGGTTATGATTATTCTTGCCTGTATTGATCCTAGGATCACGATGGTAGAATTACTAGATGAGTATGGTTCCACTTGGGCTTTGGCCAAGGGTGTAGATTGGGGATAGAACTTTGGTGTCATCTCTGCATTGCATTTAATGAGGATTGGACGAGGGCTTAGTCAATTTGAAAGTTGTGGGCAAAAAAGTCGATTCATCTGAGACAAACCCCGGACTTTGGGGATATAAAGCAAGGATGACATATGGTGAAAGGTAACTTTCATAAATTATTGCTCTCGAGTAACTAGATATTTATTCCTCCATTATTAACCTTGTGATCGCTTTGTCTTGACTCTCTCACGTGGGAGCTATCCCAAGCGGTCCTAGCCGTCAAGCTTTTGGTGTTATTTGTGTTTATTATGCGAGGATCGGGGCGTCTTACGTGATTGGGACGTAGAAAGATCTGGCGTTAACATTGGCGCTAAGAAGGAGGGCTGATTCTAGTGTTCTTGAAGTTTTCAATCACAAATTGTAGGCTAACTTCTGCGTCTAATCCATGGTGAAGAAGAGTAGAGCGATTACCTCTAAAGATACCCGATGGCTATGACTTAAATCTACCACAATGAGTATCTGTCGAGGATTGATTGGGTCCTTGAAGAATGCTTTCGTCTTGATCTTTAACTTCCATGCGGTTTTCGAGGGTTCTCGTTCGAGAGCCCGGGATGATCTTTGGAAGAAGATTAATTTTCTTTGCCAGAAGAATACGACCATGGTCGGAAAAGGGTAGAAGGTATCTTTGCTTAGAATCCTATCACCGAAGTGGTCGGTGATGAATCCGATCAAGTTAGAAAGAAGTCTACACTTTAAAGACATGTCTCGAGGCCTTCCTCGGGATCGAAGCGAACCAATGACCATTTTCTGATTGATTGGTGAGAAGGGTATTCCGCCTATTGGTCTTGAGTTATGGTCGGGCAGAGTAGATGAAGACCCAACAACCATTTTTCCGATTGATTGGTGAGAAGGGTATTATTACGCCTATTAGTCTTGAGGATTATGGTTGAACCAGAGTCGATGAAGACCCAACGACCATTTTCTGATTGATTGGTGAGAAGGGTATTATACCCTATTGGTCTTCGAGGATTATGGTTATGGTATGAGAGTAGATGAAGACCCAATGACCATTTTCTGATTGATTGACCGAGAAGGGTATTCCGCCCTATTGGTCTTGGGGATTATGGTTGAAGCGAGTAGATGAAGACCCAATGACCCATTTTTCGATTGATTGGCCGAGAAGGGTATTCCGCCTATTGGTCTTGGGATTATGGTCGAAGCGAGTAGATGAAGACCCAATGGCCATTTTCTGATTGATTGGTGAGAAGGGTATTACGCTTATTGGTCTTGAGATTATGGTCGAAGAGCGAGTCGATGAAGATCCAACAACCATTTTTACGATTGATTGGTAGAGAAGGGTATTACGCCTATATTAGTCTTGGGATTATGGTTGAAGCGAGTCGATGAAGACCCAATGACCATTTTCTGATTGATTGGTAGAGAAGGGTATTCCGCCTATTGGTCTTTGGGATTATGGTGGTGAGCAGACGAAGGCTCACCACGGTGACAAAAGTTTCACCAAGTAGATCCGTAAATCACACTCTTGAGAATCCACCGAGGCACAATCTATAGACACTTGTCTTGGAGATGCCCATCTAAAGATGTCGAGTTCAGATTCGACACACAAAATGCACCCATATTCCTAAGCATCCAAAGAAGGTACCTCATCCTAGGGGTTCTCGGGACTATGGAAATGACAGACGAGGAGTAATTCAAGAATATATTCACCCGAGAACACAAAAAGGCACTCGCTGCCTTGAGTGTTCTCGCCAACAATGAGGACTCGTCACCAAAGCGGATCTATAAGCCGCACTCACGAAATCCAAACACTTTGGTAAATATTTCCAAGGTCGGTTGACATTGTGGTCCAAAGTCGATAATAGTTAAAGAGAGGTTTGAGGAGTCCGACAAAGCCGCAATTCTGATTCTTGGCGAAGCGAGTTAAATGGGTATTGCATGCGATGGATATTCTATTTCTTCGGACATCGATATAGCGAGGCTATCAAGGAGTTGATCACAATAACAATTCCACCGTAGGTGCATTATCGGTAGCCACTACAGATCTTTATAACTTTGATGGCGGATGGCGTCTTTCCTTCGGATCGAGATCTTGACAAAGAAGACCAAGTACAAAGTGTCCATTTTGTTCTCATTGATGAGAATCTTTATCGAAGGACCTTTTTCGTCATCATTACTTAAACATTTGGTTCCATCCGAAGGCGGGGTGTGTTCTTGGGAAGTTCACAAAGATATTACGTGATAATTATTTGGCGAAGTTGTTGACCTACAAAGCACTTCTGAGGCGATATTCTTGATGAAATTGGGGATTGACCGCGAAAGACTTGGGTATTCTACTTTGGACCTATCTCCCACTATTGAGGAATTTGGGACGTGGTCCAAGTCGAAAATGTTGTTTGGAGGGTTCATGTGGATATTTGTCGACCAAATGGTTCGATCCACATCGACCACCAAAAGGGCTATATTTGATTTTATCTCCTATACCTCTTCTTTATCTAAGGGGTAGTCGTCTTTGGGTCCATTGCCTGAGGGATCGAGTTAACAAACGCCCACTTCATGGGATCGAAGTTTAAAACATTCATAAAGAACTTCCGTAGCTCATCCATATTCGGCGAGCCAGCAATGAAATGCCACCTCGGAGTTAGGAGGTTCGGGAGGACTCGCTGACCATTCGATGGTAACCTCTTCGGCAGGAGGTCACTTTGGCATTGTCAGGCCCTTCGGGGTAGGCAATTGTCGTCACTTAGACTTCGTCAGGCCCTTCGTGGTAGGCGAATGTCATCTTTTGGTTTCGATAGGAGGTTTGGGAGGACTCGCTGGCCATTCGATGGCAGCCCATTTGTTGTTCTACCCCGAGTGGTAGACAAAGGATCCTATATTGATTTTACCAGGGTGGTAAATCAATGGTCACTATTAGTCCCAGTCTATTTGTCCTATGGTCACTCTGATTGTAAGGAGGTATGGTAGGACTCATTTGGCCATTCGATGGCAACCCATTTGTTGTTACCCCCGTGGTAGACAAAGGATCTATATTGATTTTACCGGGGTGGTAAATCAATGGTCACTATTAGTCCCGGTCTATTTGTCCTATGGTCACTACTGATTGTAAGGAGGTATGGTAGGACTCGTTTGGCCATTCGATGGCGACCCATTTATTGTTACCCACCCCGAGTGGTAGACAAAGGATCCTATATTGATTTTACCGGGGTGGTAAGTCAATGGTCACAATTGGTCCTTATATACTTGTTCTACCCGAGTGGTGAAGCAAGATCTTGATGGTACAAGGAGGATCGGTAGAATTCACTTCACGTATAGGCCGATCTCACACTTGATGAATGATAAGTATGCATTACTTTATTTTTTTCAAGTGTTGAGTTGGGATTATATTATCATTGTTCTTAAGCTTTATTTATATAGTTTGCTTAATTATTGACTAACGGTTTAAAATAAGAGGCACTTTTGCAGTTTTTCAAGTTGATTGATGATCCATTATTGACAAGAAATGTTCACTGTAAGTAATAAGGTATGAAGTTGATATTTCATTAAATATTAACTGTTTACATAAAGTTAGAATTTTCACGAGAAAGTTCTACAACTAGAGATAAGGAGAGGTCATCTTGAGCTTCTTCCTTGTCATCGTCACCATCTAAAAGAGTCTAGAAGAGATGGATCTACCTTGGCGAGAGCTTTTTCTTGCCTTTACTTGGCGATTTCATATCCTTTCGCATCATATGGACGATCTTATTGTTCGGTTCGGCGGATTTTCGTAATACTACTGGATATCCCTACGAAATTTTTTTCGATTGGGCGGACTCAAATTCTTAAGGGCGAAGCTCTTTGAGCTCTTCTTCGAGCTTCGACGATGTGCGAGATGCTTTGATCATTTAGCAGCGGATCGACATTTGTATCGATTGATGACCCGATGAGTGGCCTTGGTCGTTTCGATTCTTCTTTGATTTTGTCGATATCCTTGAAGGCATTCATTGTTGAAGAGAGCAATATCAAGATTGTTTCTTTCTTTTGCAAACACAGACTTAGGATGGCGTTATCTTTTCGGCATTCTCTTGGTATCTTCTTGACTTCTTTATATTTGAGGCAAATTGCGAGAGCGATGTTTACTTGCGGATGACTAATATTAATCAATCGATTCGATTGATGGTGAATCTCAACTTCCTTTTATGCGGTATTTCACTCCTTCACCCATCAATTCCATGATGGAAATTATTGCCGAACAGATGATCATCGGTGTCGCCATACTGACTTCGGGCCATGGTTTTTTGTGGCGAAGGTGCGAGTCGTTCGGGAGGCGTTGAAATATTTGTTGTTGTTTGTCCTTTGGATCGAGTTCTTCAATTGGACTTTCGATCTTAATTTATGCTGCTATTTGATGTTCACCAGATGGGCCTCGGTAAGTTGTATCTTGGGCCTTTGTTGATCTCATTATAATTCCTTTTATTCTGGACTGATTCCACTTATACTCTTTCATTAAACCTCCTGTTTAATAAAAGGCGAGAAGCAATGTTGGGCCATGATCCTTTTCCTTATTGGGCGGACTTAATGGGCTCTCTCCACAGGGTTATGATTATTCTTGCCTATTGAATCCGGATCACGATTAATAGAATTACTAGATGATTATGATTCCACTTGGGCTTTGTGGAGTGTAGATTGGGGATAGAACTTTGATGTCTTCTGCGCATTGCATTTAATGAGGATTGAATGAGGATTGATCAATTTGAAAAGTATGTGGCAGGTCCAAAAAGTCGATTCATCTGAGACAATGGGACTTTGGGGATATAAAGCAAGGATGACACATGGTGAAAGGTAACTCATAAATTATTGCTCTCGAGTCACTAGATATTTATTCCTCCATTATTAACCTTGTGATCGCTGTCTTGACTTTCTCACGGGAGCTATCCCAAGCCAGTCCCAAAAATCGAAGCTTTTAGTGTTATTTGTGTTTATTATGCGAGGATCGGGGCGTCTTCGTGATTGGGGCGTAGAAAGATCATGGCGTTAACAGTTGGGTTAACAAGTAATTCTTCACTATTACTCTTGTTCGCATCTCTTGTCCACCAAGAAAAAATCATGTCATCAGGTATTTGTGAAATACTCTTAAATATGAAATATCTCAAGATGTTCTTACAGATTTCACCTGAATGAGAAAACATTTGACAATTACATGTTATCGACCCTCGTTGACGATTGTTGATGACCTCTTTATATCTCCGACTACCTTCAGCTGCATCTAACCTATACACTGCATAGACTTTGGTATCATGACACACGTCTCACTAATTTTGTTCACATTTTACTTCAAAGAACCGACAAGTTAATGTTGGAAACGTTTAAACATAAATCTCTTTTGTGTACACATTTGCAGCATGCATTTCCAAAGATGATTCGTATACCATATTTCATTTTCGAAAGTTTGTTATGTAGTCAACCTTACTCTCTGATAAATACTTTGTTTTTTTATAGCTTTTTGACTCCACTATAAATTTTTTTCATGTTTGTTGTAGCATTCACGTATTCATCAAAAAATGGTAAATGTCCTTGCTTATTTCGATGATTGTTATTTTCGTGACAAAATATCTCTTTGTATACGCATGAATCCATTTCTCTTGTACATCATACAAACTTCTAAGTCACTCATTATATTAATTATTTTTCTCATATATTAAACTAAACATAAGTCACACGAACATAATTATTTATAGTAAAAATAACAAATGTTGTTACTCAAAAAAAAAATATATATATATTAAAATATTTTTTACAAGATAGAAGTAGTAATAAATATTATTATATTTTCTTTTATTCAACATTGTACAAAAAGAATGCTAACTGTATACTAAAAAATTGTAATAAAAATCATAAGCATCCAAAATTTTGACATACAATTAAGAAAATTTAACATATAAAAATCATAATATAAAACTAAAATTGAAATAATAATTTTTTTGTTAAACACCAAAATTAAACTATCAACATACTTAATCACTAATTAGAATAGTTACATTAATAATTTAGTTTAAATTTTTAATATTTGATCACTTATCCAAAAATGTGTTAATTATACTAAATTAGTTTTATTATAAGTTACCAACAATTAAAATGAGATAATCTTAATTAAAAATAAAACTATAATTAAAATATATTATATTATAAAAAGGATAATTAAACATATATATATATATATATATATATATATATATATATATATATATATTTAGAAATTAAAATTTGATAACATATAAGGATAAATATAATTTAGTCAACTTTAAAAACTTAAAGTACTAACTGTTACTTAAAAATTTAAAAAAATATGAGTATTATTATGATTATTTAGAGGGATGTCACTATATTTTACTCTATAAATAATATTACATTATAGTTTCAAATTGTAATAATATAAGATACAATACCTAAGTCGGTCACGAAAAATTAATTAAAACACCTCCGCCAACCCCCCCCCTCCCCACTCCCACCCCACCCCACCCCCACCCACCACTCACCACTCAAAAAAAAGAGTACGAGCCAGTGGTTGAATATAATACTAAAAGTTCTGGTAGATTTTTTACGCATATTAAGAAGATGAATAAAATGACAAAATTATCCATAATAATATCATTAAATATGGAGAGAGAATTAGAATAAAAAATATATGAGATATTTAATACTACGGGCATAATAGAAAAAAATATATAAAAATTTGGTTATTAAAAAAAAGATATTTAATATGGAATTATCTAAAATAATAATAAGAATTTTTATTTTGGGAGAGAGAGTATATGATTAACAATAGAGGTGGCGTGTAAAGAAGAAAAAGAGAGAGGGTGAGGGGGTGAGGGTGTGAAGTAGAAGAGTCAATGTGCTGCAAAATTTACTGCGCGCAAAGCAGAGAGAAGCACACTAGAAAGCGCCCAGTTGAAGGGTCTAATCACCTCCCCCATTCAACACAGTCCCTATTCTTGCATGTGGCCGGGAGCTGTTAAAATTTTCCATTTTAATACCCTGTCAAAGTTAATTGATAGGAGGACCATTTTAACTTTATCATATAAAACAAAAATGTAATAAGAGTTGTTCTACGCACATTTTTTTTTTTTTGGACTGGTCTAATTTTTGAAGTGATTTTTAAAAAATATATAATATTTATTATAACTGAATTTTTAATAAAATACAATATTTTTAAATATAATTTAAATATTATACATTTTTTGAGAGATATAATAAATAAATAATAAAAAAAAAACTTGGACCGGTCCAAAAAAATTGTCTGCCAAGACTTATTGATGTAATAATAATAAGAAGAAATAAATATAAAAAAAACGCCCTATATAAATAATACACTTCGACCATGAGAACCGACAATCGATCATAGTTTAATTATTTGATTGGATAATGATTGTCAACCAACCGCAAAAATGTACAGTCAGATTTGAGTAGAATAAATTATTTTAATCAATAAATAAAAGTTAGTATTATTGTTTTTAGCTTTTATTTAAATATCTAAGGATATATATATATATACTATCTTAAATAAAATTTAAGACCCTAACCTAAAAGGTCTAATGATTTATTTGACAACTCAATTATAAATTTTGTAATTAAAAATTGAAAGTTCATTTTCAAATTTATTCAAATAAAAATAAAAGTTCCTTAAAATTTGAACTAGGTGTCAATTCCAAAATTTCCAACTATAGCCAAGACCATGATAAATAACTCTTAATAAACTTTTTCTCTCAATCCTCATCTTAAATAACAACATGCTATATATACACACACACACACACACACACACACACACACACACACACACACACATATATATATATAAGATTTCATCCATTGTCTATATACACACACACACACACACACATATATATATATATATATATATATATATATATATAAGATTTCATCCATTATGTAACCCCATTATTGGGAGTAATCTATTTTTTGGCCAGTCATTACACGTTCTTGATCTGCTCTTATGCAAATTTTTTTTTTTTATAAGCCGCTACAACTTGTAACGGTTGGCCAAAAATAAATTACTCCCAACAACCGATTGATGTGGATGGAATCCTTATATATATATAAGTATGTATATGAAGATTTTAGTAGTACTTACGTAGCTCTGTCTCCCTGTTCTCTCTAAGTGGGATAGGGGTAGTGAAAAGTGACAACACAGTTAAGTTTGCAGGGGAAAGAATCACAGTTGTGATTAATACGTATGCTTATTAATTAATCAGCAGATATTAATTTTCACTACACGGATTCATGACCTCACCACTTTACCCTATCTCTTTCTTTCATGGACAAACTGCGTACATATAAAATGATATCATATTTTTATTAACAATCACAATCCAATTCCAATACTTGCGTCATGCATGCAATTCTACCCTATGGTCTCAAATCTTGACTTTTTGTTGTTTACTAAATTAGACTGAAATTCAAACTCATACACACTCAATCTTAGCATTGTTAATTTTTATGCCTATTGTTTTAATGATGATAATATATTATGTATGGAATTAGTTTTTAATAGAATTGAATTAGGAATTGGGTTCATCATCATTAAAAAAGGGATAATGTTGGTTTATATATTTATGTTTTTATGATGATAATAAATTTTTTTTGGAATTAATATGTTGCATGAAAATAATAAATATATTTTGTATGAAAATAATATATTTTGCATGAGAATAATATTATGTACATGAAAATAATATGCATTGCATGGGCAAATTATATTTTGCATGGAGTGATTTTTTTTTAGCAAGTTTAGACTTAAAAGAAGATCTTTTCATATATATACGGTGAAGAGATTTCATGGATGACGAACATTAGTTCAAGTGTTATATGGACTAGGTCCACTAGGACTCATTTAGAAAAATATGTAAGATTTTATAGCTTAAAAGAATTATTTTCAAGGCATTATTTAGTTGTTAGAAAACTTATTTTAAAAGAAATTGACTTGAGCTAAATCTCTATTATTTAGGAAACTAAATATGTCAAAGAGATATAATTTTATTGAGACTATCAGCTTAATCATTCCTTTTCTATCATATCATTTTGTTGATATCTTTTCGATGAATATTAAGTTTTTCAAACTGATTTATTTTGAAATTCAAAATCTTTGAAAACTAATTTGAAAAGCAATCCTATCATATCTGTTGGATAATATCTTTGCTGAAATCTTGTTATATTCCAACTAAGTTCTAAGCATTTTATGTTAACAAGATAATATAGCCGTTAGTCCCTATATTATATATATTCATCTTGCTCGGCTAAAAGAAAAAGTAGAACTTTACAAGCTATAAACATTCTGATTTTAAAAAGTTCTCAAAGAAAATTTCCAACAATCATTTGTGCCTTGTTATAATTAATCTCTTTTAGTTGAAAGATCATAGATATATTGTAATTGAAATATGCTTTCAAGCCTTGTTTGACTTGGTTGATCCAGTAGTAGATAAATGTTGTTCAAATGAAATTTTAAAGGTCTCATTTATGAGAAAATTGTAGAGATGCAAATGGGAGAGTGGTGTCCAACATTAACCTAAAGCTTATTTGAACATGGAGTTTTTCTTTGTATTTAATTTAATATTAAGTTTGATAAAAAGTGTTTCCAATACTTTGTGATTGGACGTGGATTAGGCTACTAAATTAGAGGATATGGACTGAACCACATAAAAATTTTGGTGTGATTTATATTTTGCTTTCCTTTTTAATCTGCATTTGTATTCTAGTTTCAGTTCGTGTTTGAAGATACACTAAAATAGACAGTTAAATCTGTCCAATTATATATAGCTGACGAAAAACATATATTAAAACAGACATGGATTACCTGTCCGATTATAACTGACGAATAACATATACTAAAACAGACAGAGTCAACTTGTCCGATTATAATTAACCTGTAACAGAAAAACTTAAAAATTAATCATTGTAGATCACTTTTAGTATTTACACTTATTCACTCCCTCTAGGTGTGCTTATATTACAAGCATATCAATGCTCAATCTCTCAATTTTATGATTATCATGGGTTGAATAATATTACTCGGGTCAAAGACTTTCGGTAATGTTGACTATTTATTATTCATTAAAATTAATGAAACAATAATTTTTAAAATTAATAATATTTTTTTATCTTTTAAGATACATAATCATCATTGTATTGAATAATATTAAATAAATTTGTGACAACTCCAAAATAGGTCCATTCCACCCAACTTATTCTGAATCGCCAAATACATGGTACAAAAAGCAACTACAACTTTATTACAACAATTGTCGTACAAAATACAACAACACATATGCTGTGAGTTTGGATACAAATATATACCAACTGTGACTCGTGTCCCAACCGTAATATGACAAATGTCCCATCAGTGGACATCACCTCACAGTGATACCTATATAAAGGTATAGTCAAAAACTGTTTTAGAAATTAGAATCTTTGGGAAGTGTTCAAGGAAACCTTCCGATACGGGGAGGCCATGCTTCCGGGGTTATGATAGATATCATATGTCCACGTAATTATCCTTGGTTGACCTAATAGACCCCAAAGAAAAACAAGAAAATTACTATCATATTCTTTCCAATGGTGAGTCTTCTCTTGACATATCATTATCTCCACTGTCTCTAATCGTGAATTATACTTCAAACAAACACCAAGATCATATAGGTAGTGCGCGTAGATATACTCCGTAAGTGGATGTGCACAACCCTGTCTTATGATAACACGAGTTTGTATGTCATTAGACATCTTATATGATAGTGGCAAAACACCTTCCTTAGTTGAGTTCACTCCTTTATTACATTCACCAAAATTAAATATCAAATGGCGTATAATACGACACACTTATCTAAAGTCTCAATAAAATTATTTTCATACTTATTTAGGAGAACCTCAGCGACTATAGACCACCGTTCTATTCCCTGTTATCCCCAGCTCGACCCAAATACACTCGTAATACACGAAAGGAATTGTGAAGCAAAGGGGTGAAACCTAACTAGCCCATAATAAAGAATATCATGACTAAAGATAATTAAATTATCAATAGCCTTCATCGATAATAAATCAAAGATTTAGAACATATAGTAGATGATAAAACTTTTCAACCATAGTTAACGGTAACGAAAGCGATCCATTAGAAGAGTCGAATAGACCATAAAATCTATTATCTTCTCCATGTTAAAAGTCCACCAACAATGTTTTATCCACTGTAACATCAATTAACAATTCACATCCACAATCACATGTATAACTCATAATCATAATTGTGGTTCTAAATTCCTTTTCTCATCCGGGACAAAGATAATTTTCATCACAAAACACCAAAGATCATGGTTATACCAAATCACGATTCATGTTCATAATCATACTAATAAATTCATCTTTTGCACTACTACAGGCCAAAGATATTCAACAACAGATCATCTTTGCACTACATGCCAAAGATATTCAACAACAGTCATCTTTGCTACGGGCCAAAGATATTCATCAATAATTCATCTTTTTGCTACTGGGCCAAAGATATTAATATATCGAAAGAAATACATAATCATTTCGAATTTATATAAACAATAATTATAACCATGTTGATCAATTCACCTTTGCACTTAAGCTAAAAATATTCAATTGTAAATTAAATGGTCATGATCATACCATCACAATTCAACTTTGCACCTCTTGGCCAAAGAGAACTCATAGTCACGATCGTACCAATAATCTACCCATCTTTACACTCAAGTCAAAGAGAAATTCCATCACCAAGGTTATAGAAATATTATATATGATAATAAAAACAATATAACCAACGTATAGATTTAATCTCAAGAGTAAGATTCATAAATCAACGATAATTTAGTCAGAAAAAGAAACCAATTTTATTGTGAATAGTACCCGTGAATAGTAACTCGTGAATAGTTGTGGCGCCCCAAAATAGGTATACATCACCCATTACGAGTTGTCAATACATGATGCGAAACAACTACTGACTTTATTATTACAACGATAAAAGCTGTGAGTTTGAATACAAATATTATCTTCTAGACAATATCTATACTCAAATAAATCCTCATCATATTTATTGATACATTATTTTATATAAAAATAGTGAGGACTACTAAACAACTCTCTCTAGAACCTTCATTCCATACCCCAGACTAAGTCTTTCGCTTATATTCTCCGCCTCACGAGAGAAAAAAATGGAACAAAAAGAAAAGGGTGAGCTCAACTAGCCCGATAAAAGAATATTATGACTAAGATAATATACAACAAATTATCGTTAGTCTTCAACAGGGAAAAATCTAATAGAATACAATAGACAACAAGTTTTAAATCAATATTCATTGTTGAAATAATAATTCATTAGAAGAGTTAAGTAGAGAATGCAAACTACTATCTTCATGTATGAATTTAAAAGTTCATCGTCTATCTTTTATCCACCGTAACATCAATCAATATATATCTCGAATCAAATATTCATCTTTGCTTCTGAGGCGAAAGATATTCATCGATTAATCATGTTAATCTAAACACCATTCATTTTTGCACTACTGAGGCGAAAGATATTCATCGAAAATCATTCATCTTTTGCACTTCTGAGGCCAAAGATATTCAATAATATCATCATTTAAGATGAAGATGATGAAAAATATTTTTAAAGAAAGCGAATCCGATTGAAACAAAATGACAAAGATTAAGGATTAAAGATTAGAGTACTTTGTTTTATCCATGTCCAAAAATACCTCAAAAATAATCATAGTGGTGTAAAATTCAGAATGATCAAAACATGGATACAATCAAAGCTAGTATCCACAATAGATATTTTAGACGAAAAGGAAATTTTATTTTTTAGATGAATAATGTAAATATTAAATGAATAATGTCAGATATCGTGAATAGTCTTGCAGTATCGTGAATAGTAACTTTCAGAGGCACCAAAAGTTCTAAATTTGATAAAACTTGAGATCAATATTTGACATAATGATATTGAAGAAATAATATCATTACAAAAAAAAATAATATCCTTTACCTCGAAAAAGCAAGATCTTAGTTGAAACACGGATATAAAGCTATGACTTGAACTTGCAAGTATAGCAGAAAGACTCAAAGTATACTCAAAATACTCACAAGAATACGCTTCGATAATATAGAGAGAAAAACTTGATTTACGGTGTGATTTTCAATTCTAACCCAAGCACCTATTTATAAGAAAATGCTTAGAACACCAAAGCGAAAAATTTAATAAAATATTAATATATATAATTTTTATTCAAACGCACACTTATTTTGCTTCAAAACCTCGACCACCAAACACCCACCTCACAAGACTTGCACAAAAAACGTTTTTGTTATTTAAATTATTTTAAACTTCCAAAAATCAATTATTTGAACTTGAACTTCAATAATTCATAATAAATAGCCCTTTTATCGGAAAATTCGAATCTACTGTGAATTTTTATAGGAAATTCAATTCTCTACAAATTTGCGAAGAAATTTTTCCAAATTCCAAGCAGAAATTGACCAAATTCATAAGCGGACAATTTTACGAGTATAATCAAATTTCATCAAGAAATGGGGTCCACCGACACATAAAACATGCTTTAAATATTTTGGTAACAAAAATACTCCTCCACATATACTCATATATCCCACATTTATCATAAAAATATCATCATTATTATATTATTAAAATATAATAATATATTTAAATAATTATTTTATCGAGAAAAAGATAAAATTTCAATTTTCAACAATTGTCACATTAAAATTTTCTCCATCTATATCCACATAAAATCAATATTTTCCTCATCATATGAATCAATAATTAATTATTCACAAATAATATTACGAGAATCACAATATTGACAACGGACGGTTCAGGAAAGAGGGGTTTTCCAATAAGAATCTCTCCTTCTTGGCCGCGCAATTAGGTGACCAAACCTCTCCTTAGATGAACTTTTAGACATTGCCAATAATGTTATCTAATAATATTATTCGAGATAATATAAATTATTAGCTTCGATAATGAAAAATATTGTGTAATGACAATTATTGAAACAACAACAATATAAAATATCAACGCAACAATTATTAAATCAATAAAATAAAATCTTTGAGCGATAATTCTTAACCATTATTGAGTAGTTCCTTCTTACGTAAGAATCGATAATTGGTGCAATCTGAGTATCTTCTTGTATTTTAACCACAAAAGTATTTTAACGATATTAGCGGTAATAACTATGCAGTTATTTTTAAACAACTTATATTTGTCGTTTTCTTCATCGATCGCTTTCAAGTTATGGGGCCCACACATGGCTACTGCTAGTCGCATGCGAATATTCCCAAGCGATCATGAATATTCCACGACCAAACGAATATTCCCAACAACAATGAATATTTTATAACCACTTGCTTATTTTGAAATATTTGCATATTTTACCCATAACTATCCACATTAATCAAATCAACCCTTACTATTTCAAAATAATAAATAGAGAAAATTAAATTTCATTAATAATAAGTTGGGGTCTTACAATAGTAACTCATGAATAGTAACTCGTAAATAGTAACTCCTGAATAGTGTCGTATACGTGAATAGTAATCCCGAATCAAAAAGGTAGAAATTCCACAATAAGATCCATACCAATATGTCAGTATAATGATATTGAAAGAATAACATCATTATGAAGAATATAACATCCTTTAATATCCCGTACTATCCCTTACTATCCCTTACCTCAAAAGAAGCGACTTCCATTTGGATATCGGATATATTATTTGAAGGAAACTTGCACTGATGAATAGCAATTCACCAAGTATCTAAATACTCACAAAATACGCTCGATAATATAGAGAGAGAAAGAGAGAAAACTTGTTTACGGTGTGATTTTCAATTCTAACTTAGCCTCTATTTATAGGAAAATATTAGCACTTGCAAAAGCAGGACTTGACCTGCTACCTGATGGCTTTACCTGCTACTATTCCACCCACCAAAAATCAGCCATCTTTCCCAACAACCAAAAGTGGGGCCCACCCATTTCTAGAATTTTTCACCAAAATCATTTATAAACCTAATTTCCGAATGAGTCACCTCTTAAAATTCATAACAAATCATTCGTTCATTTTTAACGGTTCAAAATTTATGAACATATACTCAACTTATATATGTATAACATATCCAAAAATTACAACGATCCAACGGTCAGATTAAAAATTATAACTCACACAATAAAGTTGTAAGAACACCGATTTGATCTTTTAATACCTCCAATCCGACAAAATACTGATAAAATACCTCAACATTAACTCTTTCATTTATAACCACATAAATAAATCCATCATTTATATCCATATCAAATAAATATTTTCTTATCATATAAATCAATAATTAATTATTCACAAATAATATTACAGAATCACAATAATGACAATCAGGAAGTTCCCGAAAAAGGGCTTTTTCTCGATAAGGATTTTCCTTCTTAATACAAGCAATTAGGTGACCAAACCTCTCCTTGACAGAACTTTCTAGACATTTCCAATAATGTTATCTCATAATATTATTCAAATAATATGAATTATTGATCTGATAATGGAAAATACTGTGCAGTGACAATTATTGAACAACAATAATTTAAAATATTAACGCAATTATTATTGAACCAATAAAATAAAATATTGAACAATAATTACTTGTAACAATTATTAGTAGTGCCTTCTTACGTAAGGATCAATAATTCAACAATCTTGTCGACCACACGCGTATTCATCGTATTTTAACCACCGGGTATTCCAACAGTGTTAATTGATAACAACTTCTGTAGTTATTTATAAAAACTCAAATTTGTCGCTTTTCTTTATCGTGATTATTACATTTATGGAGCCCACAAATGGTTTACTTGTGGGTCAATGCGAATATTCTCCGATAGAAAGAATATTCCACGACCAAACGAATATTCCTCTACAACAATGAATATTTTATAACCACTTGCGTATTTTGAAAAAAAATTCATATATCACCCTTAACTTTAACTTTTTATCAATTTAACCATTTACTAAATAGAAAAATTGCATACTTTTATTTCATAAAATTCGGGGTCTTACAAAATTAATGTCAATTTCAACTTTAAAATACTTATAATTAATTTCAAAAGGTTAATAATGATCTTATATTTTAAAATGGAAATTTTTTTCTATTTTACAAGAAAATGTATAATCATTTGTTAATTCTTTTTGTTATGTAAAGATTCATCTTCTTTTTTTAATTTATTAATGACACAATATTCTCGAGTTTATAATTCATTATTATATTATCATTACTAAGCTAACAACTAATTATTTTTAGGATAAATATGGATTAAAATTACATTCTTAATTAGTATTTACAAATAATGCAAATGGGATTTTAATTTTAAATTTTATAAAGGAGGGGGTATTTGATTAGTTTAGCGAAGATCATCCCTTTTTCCCAAAGATACCGACACATACAAGATATTGAGAGATAAAATGCAAGCTGGTAAATGAGTAACCCTTTTCCATGAATGGTAGACCATGAGACTTGAGAGTAGTGATTAATTACTATGTCAGTTTCTACTCTATTTTGAAAAACGAACTGAACTCCCTTTAATTAGTTACACACACACTAAAAAGAAAATGATGGGCTCTTATTTGGGACCGAAGGACACACTTCTTTCAAGTTTATGGGGGAGTATTAGTATATAACTGCATATTATTAGGCACCCTTCTCAACTTTTATACAAAAGTCAAGATACTATTCAGAAGCAAATGAGGTGAAGATGCTATTCACGAGGAATCCAAGTTCTTGCCAAAAAAGTCTATATATAGTACGTACTGCTATATAATAATAGAAACATTGCTTCAAATTTGTCTCTCTCTCATATGGATATAAATTGTATAAAGAGCAACAAACTTACCGAGTTATCATCAGATCAAAAAATATATACGAGTAAAATGATTTTTAGTTTGTTTATAATATACGAGTTAAAAACCAAATTTACTATTGCACGCAAGGAATATATTAGATCCTGATTTTTTACAGTCTAAAATATACGGTTTATTTGGGTGAACGAAGAGCATGAAAAGAGAGAGATTTGCCATTTGCGATTCCAAAACCACAAAAACCTAGCGGTTCTTAAACGGGGACTGGATGATCGGTCAAATCTGGGACGTGAAAAAAATGGGCGAGGCCCGAACTTAGAAACCCTAAAATTGATCGATCATTTCTTTCTTTCTTTCCTTTATATATATATATATATATATATATATATATATATATAACATGCATGTAGCTGGCTCTGAATATAAAGGTACCTTATGCAGTTTCTTAAAATTTTGAAAACTGAATTTACTACGAGTACCTTGTTTTTTGTTACATTTATGTGGTTGTTTGTTACATGTCCTATCTCTTGTTTCATATTAGTACAATCTAGTTAATCATCTACAATTAATTTTTTTAAATGAATACACTAATTATAACTTTAACTCTTTCTTGATGATTTTTTAAGGAGTGCTGTACTACTCTTTCTCAACAAAAAACAATCCTGTTTTATTGATGATTTTGTTGTTTTATAAATATTAAAGTTTGCACAAAATACATGCACCAAGGCATAGTATTTTTTATAATTTCATTTTAATTAAAATTAAAATTTGCTGATAATCCTGAATAATATTAATTCTTTTAGAGGGATTAGACTCGATCTATTCCATTACACCTAGCTTCCATGCAATTCTTTCTAATACACATTAATAAAAAAATTAAAAAAATATTGATCAACGATAAAAATGTCATGTCCTTGGTGTTGTCACCAAATAATATTAATTTGTGTTGCTAAATATATATGTATTGAAAAAGAATAAGTATAAAGCGTAATGAGTGATAGCTCATTTAGCGACACTTTAACGTACACTTGTTTAAGTGACATTTTTCACTTCAACGACATTAATTCTTTTCATTGCTCTCCTTCAATCGTATCCAATGCACAAACTCCACCAATTAAATAAAGAGTAATGCTATAGATACAAATTATTTTACAAATATTTTACAAATAGCTAATGTAACATATTCTATCTCAACTTTTTGTGTTGCATTATTCTTAAATAAAAGGATGCATTTGTGAAGTAAGTATTCAACTTATTTAACATATATCTACTAAAAAGTTCAAGAATAATATTGATAAAAATAAAGAGAGTCGATCTAAGAGGAATATAATATGTTTGGTAGAAGACAGATGAGCCCAAATTAATTGGAAGCAGTTGAAAGAAAGAAAGTGAGAAAATGTTGGTAAATTTAAAATTGTCGATTTGAGCTGTTGCATCCAACTTACTTTTGTCTCTTCATTCATTCATTCTGCTGTGCAGTGAGTAGTAGTAGTAAATAAATAATAGGCTAATGATGACAGAATCATTCAAAGCAAAGTCTTCTTCTCTCTTTTGCTCTGAAACCTTCACTGAATGAATGCCTCTTTGGAGGGAAACATGACCATGACCACTCCCTTTAATATCTACTATTTGTCTATTACTGTAATACTATTAAGCCTCATCTCCTTTTGCTCTATGTCCCCTCCTATCTTCCTTTCTCTTTCTCTCTCTCTCTCTCCCCATCCCTTTTGTCTCTTTTTCATTACCTTCAAGGGAATCGATAATTCCGTTTTCATGTGATTATTTTTCTCTTACATAAGAATAAAGTGGATTCCACTTTCATAAATGATTGAAATTATCAAAAATATATGTGAAAAATATAT
This sequence comes from Panax ginseng, assembly GCA_020205605.1. Taxonomy (NCBI): domain Eukaryota; kingdom Viridiplantae; phylum Streptophyta; class Magnoliopsida; order Apiales; family Araliaceae; genus Panax; species Panax ginseng. The sequence continues at coordinate 9,512,603 of CM035138.1, read as the reverse complement.
AGTGGTCCCATATCTTTAAATCCTTTTATTACCCTTATATCTATTTATACTTGAACAACAAACCAAACACCTAAAAACCACATAACATGTACAAAAGTCTAGAGGCCTAAAGAGAAAGAAAAGGAGATAATTTAAAGAGTCATCATAAAAATGCCTTTACCGGGTTCATCAAGGTGGTGTCCAACCCCAGAGCAGCTGATGATCTTGGAGGAGATTTACAAAGGTGGAATAAGAACTCCAAATGCATCTCAGATACAGCAGATCACAGCCCATCTCTCTCTATATGGAAAAATTGAAGGAAAGAACGTGTTCTATTGGTTTCAGAACCACAAAGCCAGAGACAGACAGAAGCTTAGAAGGAAACAACTCTTTCTAGCTAAACAAGTGCAGCAGCAGCAGCAAGACTATCATCGTCATGACCATTTACTTCACTGTACTCCTACTCCTGCTCCTGCTCCTGCTCCTGCTCTTCATCATCCACTCAACTTGCAATATAAGTCACCAGCTTTTCTTCATCAGGTAGCTTTCTTATATAATTTAATCTTTCGAATACGTCAATGGAATATTTGTTTTCATCACCCGATAAATACATTCCAACTTCTATTCTTGTAAGAAAAAAAACATAATTTTATGTTGATATTCAGGATGCGGATTCAATGAAGTTAATGGTGAACTGGCTACTGGCCAGTTAACTCAATAACAAACAGTTGCATTTAGCTAGTCTACTCTATAATTTTAAAAATGGCTGAGTTGATGCAATTTCATGTTGCACAAATGCAACATTTTGTTATTGAAATTGACCCATATTCCATTAATTCACCCATTTTATTGCAATTTTTTTTATTACAACTTGTAATCTTAATTACATCGTGTGGAAAGTCCAAAAGTTATACTACCTCCGTCCCACAATAAATGTTTTTTTAGGCTTAATATTTTTTTTCAAAATAAATGATGTGTTAGAACTCCAATACATTTTTTGCAATATTTTCTCATATATGCCCTTATGCATTCAATGGTATTTATTGCATATACCATCACTACAATTAAATGACACTCATTGACTCTTCAACTTCAAAGAAAATATATTAAGGGTATTTTTGCCATTTTAGCTTATGTATTGGTATGTGTGATTTAAGCTAAAAAGACACTTATTATGGGACGGAGTTAGTAGCTACTCCCTCCATCCCTAAATAATTGACGTTATAGGGAGTTCAAAATTTCCCAATATATTTGACGTTACCAAGTTTCTAGGAAGCATTAATTACAATTTTTCCTCTATTGCCCTCAACTATATGGAGTATTTCATTTATCTAGACAACTATATGGAGTACATCTTTTCTTAATTAATGCAAGGGTAATTGTGGTAATACATATCAATCTTAATGATAAAATTGGAGTAATAAATGACTTCCTTAATAAGTGTAAAACTTTCAAAACGTCAGTTATTTAGGGATGGAGGTAGTAGTAATTAAAGGCCACACTAAATTTACATAACCTGAGCAAAATCAAATTAACCTTGTTGAAAAGAATGTTCAATTAATTCACTCTTAATTTATCTCCGTACGTATATTTACTATATAAAAATTCAGTTAAAGTTCTTAGCTATGAAATAGACTTTTATTTCTAATTTTTACGTTTACATTACCCTATATTGTATAGCTGGGTGGAGGAGTTGAGGATGCATATTGTTCTTCACAATTGAAGCAATACACCTTGAAACCGGATCTTCAAGTGGAAACATGCATAGATAAGTCCATCAAGAGAATGTACGGTCACGATCACTGGATGACGATGATGATGATGATGGATGTGGGCCCTACCTCTTCTCCATCTTGTTGCAGCAGAGGCCCCCCCAAAACCCTACAACTGTTTCCTACCACCACCACATCCGCCAACCCTAGCTAGCAAATAAACCTGCATGTCTCTTTCTCTTTCTCTTTCTCTTTCTCTCTCTCTAGCTCGTTAGGTAGAGCTAAGATTAAGCATAGATAGCTAGATTTCATTCAAGTTTTATGCTTTTCTGTTATGTATTTGTGTTTACAGAGAGGGAGAGATCGAAATATTTAAATTGTCTAATTAAGTAGCATGCATTCAGCAGTTGTACTTCATGGGATATAATGTGACAATGTTTAATTATTTCCCAATAAAAATATGCATTGGGGTTGACAAGGTTTTTGTTTGCGGTTGATTTTGTGCTTTGTCCATATATTGAACAGCATGTCCCATAAAGCTGCCCATTAAACTGTGAAATCAGATGATCAGTACATTGCATATATAGACTAATGAGAGAGAGAGAGAGAGAGAGATGTTCAGCCTTTTAGCTAGCTACATGCTATTGTACGTACGTACGTTCAGACAAGTCACTTCATGCACAATTGGTACACAACAAAATAGATCAATCAGCATCAATTCTAAGCCATTATTTGATGGTATGGGGGAAAAATAAAGTCAAACAATATTTAAGAGGTATATATACTTCTTAGAACAAAGGGTATATAAATGGTTGCCTTGGATCGGTTGTATTGGATAGAGCTAAGCTAGGCTAGGGAGAGCGACTTATCAAGCAGAAATTAATTAATTAATTTCCTCTTGCATCTCCCCTCCTTCAATTTTGATTCAAGTTGCATATAAGTAATAAAAAGAATCATTATTTTGAAAGGAATATTCCAACTAAAGAGTCAACTGGGAGTGCCCTTTTGCATGGTTATTAGCCACTGGTGAATTAATGTTTCATATCGTATTAATATTTTTACCTGACAATCGACATATATATACAACAATATCTGATTATCAATTTTTGTGTTGACATTGTGATATTGTTTAGGATATTAATTGGAGGAATTAGTTCTGTTTCATTAATCAAAGTTGAGGAATCTGGCCAACCTAGCTCCTGTAGTCTGATGATAAGGGGTAACCAATTAATAAAAGGAATTTCTAATTTTTATTTTATTTTTTGTATAAAATTGACATGTTTGTGACAGCATATGTATCTCTAATCGTTCTCAAATTAATTAATTCATTATTTGAGTCTCCTGACATCCTTGTGTGCAAGGACTGACATGAAAATGCATGGAGAATTAAACTTCATGAAATTATAAGCTTTTTCCTTGTGTGTTTAAGGTGTCTACAGAGTACAAAACTTCAAGCGTGAAGATCAGAATCAGATCAAAGTATCCTAACGGCTACAAATTAATTCGACGGTGAATAATGATGTATATATTGTGTTTCATTGCGGTCCTATCCATATCGTTTGGATTTACCACAGTTGCAAGACTTTGGGTTTTAATAAAAATTTCTTTTTGCCCATAAAAAAAGCGTAATGCATGGACAATTAATATAAAGGTCATTGGCATAAGTGAACTGGATTAACGCATAAAAAAAAAGAAGAGAAATATCCATCTACGGTTAAGCCAATTAAACCAATACCTAAAGCTTCAAAAAAAAACTAAATCAAAACTGCCCTTTAATTCTGTGTATGTGTGTGGGTATATATTTTAATTAATTACATATGTTACACAAAAATGGAAATTCTATGTGATTTACAAAAGTATATGTCAGGCTTAATTCTAGTTTAGAAATTTTCCTTGTGGAATTCAAAGCGAGTTGTGGATTCTAGGCTAAATTCTTGGCAAAGCTCTTTGAGTGGTTTGGTAAGTGTAGCACTTCCACAGTAGAAAACACCTGCATGTAAAATCACCTTAATTACCTTAAATAAATAAACCACTTACAAATGAAAAATATATTATACTGTACAGTAGTTAATGTTATAGCTAGGTTCATACTTCAATTAATACAATATTTATACCTATCCGAGAAGCGTTATGGGCACGTGCCAAATCTGAGAAAACCTTCCTCCAGTTAGGTCTTGCAAAGTGTGTTCTTATCTGTTGTGCTTAATTAATTATATGTTAGAAAAAGAAGGTAAAAAATCAATGTAATTGAAAAGTAAAGCATGCAGATTGCAGATTATGTGTCCATAGTACGTATATTAATACCTTACTGTCTGAAACAACATCAACACCATTCTTAGCGTGTTGCAAAGACTGCACCATGGCTATAAGTGCAGATCTTGCATCTCCTTCTTCATATACACTAGTCAAGTAGTTATGCATTTCTATTACATTCTGAAATATTCACAAAACAACGACCAATAATTAGAGAAACTTTAATTTAACTTGAGAGATCGAGAATCTCTAAGGCTTAATGTTGTATTTTGCTAGATCAAAATTGGCAAAGGATCTGTCTGGAATTAATTGTAATTAAGAAATTAATGTTGTATTAATTGTTATATATAGCACAAAAGTTTCAAACGATTAATTTGTATATCCTTTATTAATTATTCACCAATGCCATTTATGTGTTATACGGATATATAACATTTAATTTTTTTTCCTATGAAGATTGACAGATCCTTGACCAATTTAAAAATTTCATGGAAGCCAGATCCCTCGAAACCTACAGTGATGTCATGTTCTGCGATGTCATCCATTACACCTTTGAACCATTCGAAGGAGCCTTGTTCCCTTGTCACCCAATAGAAGTACGCTCGTTCTGGAACTTTCAGATCCTGGTCGTCAACCTTTTGCTGCAATAGTAAGAATACTCCTAAGCCCCCATTTTAATACTGCTTTTGGATTGCAGTAATCAAAGAAAAAATGAAATACCTAACTTATTCTCATGTAATTAATGAAAAAGAATGTGTTTGATTTGGTTTATTAGAATGGAACAAACCATTTCTATTCCTGTCAAATTGAGGATTTTCATTAATTCCTTAGGGGAGATTGTGGAACAACTCGTTCCATTTACTTATTCATTCTAGCTTTTCTTTATTTTATTCATACATTAATTTCATTTTTTTCAATCGAAATGTAGCTGAAGTGTAGAATGTTGAATACAAATTAAATTGTGAATAGAATAAATCGTAAGAGTTATCGTATTTTTAACTTACCAGAACATCGTAAGATGGCATAATGTTATTCAAAAGATCTTTTAAGATACTAATGAATGGAGTTGCTCCTATGCCTAGTCCGACGAGTAGAAGAATGTCGTACTTTTTGTAATCCTGAGCCGGTGCTCCATAAGGTCCTTTGATGAGAATTCTTGGAAAACTGCCCCAAAAGAGAAGAGCATTGGATACGATGCTCGAGAAAATTTAGACTAAAATGCAAAACTCTTTCCTGTGTTTATGTCAGTACATGTGAAGTTTCGTTTTTGAGTTCGACTAATTAGCAAATTTCTAGCTCAAAATACAATTACGTACTAGTGTCAAACCGTACCTTTTAAACTATAATTAGTTGTGCAAAGCTGACTTCAAAGATATAAATTAATTTGTACTACTAATTGTACCATGAGATCGATAGTGTGAAGTCATGTATCATATATCTACTTCTACAAAGTGATAAACTCAGGGTACAACTTTATATTTTAGTCAAATTTATACGTACTTTGGTTCTGGGACTTCTGGCTGATCATGAATTGATCTTGACTTTAAATTTGATACTGAATTTGCATATGATGAGACTGAATTTTTGCTTGATGAGCGTAAATTTGACCTAGTTTCCAATCTAACTAGATTTCCTTTTTTTGGTTTTGCATCTTGGACCTCGCAGACCTGAAACTTTCTTGGTTTAGAATGCAGAAAAAGAAGTAATTAAATATTCAAAAGGAAAATTTGTATAATGGATCTGCAGAGTAATAAGACAAGATAAAATTTCAAATAATTAATTTGTATAATAACTTGAAAATATAAAATAAGTATAGCTCATCAAATTTACTGATGACTTAACCCATGGCATGGATGCCATGGAACTACAAATAATCAAGGCAACTGGTTCAAGCATATTCTAGTAATATAATGAGTATAGTCAATTACCTTCTCAAATCTTTGTCTAAGTTCAGTTGTCCAGTCTCCCAAAGTACGAATGTGGACACTTACGTAGTCATCGTCTGGTGCTGAAGTGATAGAGAAAGGATGCCTGTTTTGGTCATCAATTGAGTTACTAATCAAAAATCATATTACTTGAAAGAGATCCGGTTGGAGTACTAAGCTTCCCTCCATTACACCTTCCGCATATTTTTTAGTAGCAATAGTATTACTTTTAGCGATATAATAGTATTAGTCCCAAATAATAGTTATATTCGTCGCTAAGTGTGCATTTAGAAAAATTATGTTAAAAAGTGTAATAGATCCAGGATGTAGGTCCTCTCTCTATTACACTTTTAACACAATTTATTTAACACAACAATAAGTGACAATACACAATTCTCGTTGCTAATAGTTGTATAGTTGGTGTTGAAGCTAAAATTAATATTGTCGATATATTGAAAAAAATGGGTTAAAAGTGTAATGGAGCATCCCAATCCACTTGAATGACAATATTATTTTGTAATTATGCTAGCTGTGTTACCATTCAAAATTTGATATATCTGGACACTTGACGAAAATGTACATCCCACTCTTGTACTTGAATGGAGGAGGTTTGCTCATGTATAGGGCTAACACGTTTCCTGTGTATATAATGGCCTGCATTGCCCAAAAAATAATCTAAGTTGGTCTTATTCCTGTGGATTAATTAGAGAGAGTTAAGGAGATGTTTCTAATAAGAACCTTAATTATGTCGACTTCATAATTGAGATCATGAAGAACAAGAATTCTTTCGCCGGCATAGCATAATATAGGGATCGAGATATACATCCACGTCTGCGTAGAATTATATTTATCATTTTAGTATCACATTTTATTTAGTGGTCAAGTTCTTGATTGAAACTTCATGATTGAAAAATAATTAGGTTCAACAAATAATTGGGACTTTGGAATTAGGTATAGAAGTCTATAATAAAACGATATGTTTGACAACTTAATATCAAGTTTCGGAATTGAAACGGTAAGTAGTAATTTATTAGGATCGAAGTTCAGTTAAATAATTTAACACTCGATTCAAATTTCCATGCTTGAATTGAGTTGTTAAACATAGTTAAATTAATGAATTTGAATTTAGTAAAGTTGGCACATGGATTAAGATCTCCTCCGTTATAGTTATTTTTCAACTTTTTTCAATACATATTCAACATGACACAATCATTGTATTTAGCGTCTAAATAAAATTTATCACAAATAATTAACGACATAATAAAATTTGTCGCAAATAATTGTATCACTGGTACCGTCACTAAAAACAATTTTGTGTCGTTAAATGTGTAGTGAAAAAAATTGGAGAATAGGTATAGTGGAGAGGATCCTAATCCTGTAGGATGTGGTCATCATTTCATTGTGACGTTTAGGGGGAGAAGAAGTTACATTTGTATAGCAAAAGAGTTGCATTTCTTTAATCTTTTATGGGCTTTGATACTCAACAATGCCAAGAAAATGCAACTGTGTTATACAAATGAAGTCTACGCTATAAATCGTCACTATAAACTTATCTAAATGCATAAATGAATTTCATACCGTCTTTTCTTTGCCGATGATTAGGAAGGTGCCATGGATGAAGAAGAGAGCATAAACAACAGCCAGCAAATGATGAGCATACCAAAAGGCATTAAACCCGGCCAGATTGTGAAATATCCATGGCAATTTAACAACATTCCTCCTAAACGAATGTGTGGCTAATGTGAAGGAGAAAGCCATCATTAATATCATCAAAATGCCGGATCTTCCCGGAATTGTCAATATAATGTCCAAATATGATGGTTGTTGGTAATTAAAGGAACTTCCAAGAATGCTCATGAATTTTTGTTCAGGACAAGTTGATATTCTAACAAAATTGCAACTTAAATGAAACGCTGTATGAGTAAAAGCCCCGATTGCAATTGCTAGCGCGATAATTTTGTGAAAATTAATGTTGTCATCGAAAGGAATGAAGGATCCGAGGTAAGTTTCTCGGAGTTTTGTTAGAGTTCTTCTGCAGACAGGAAAGAGAATGAGAGCCATATTGAACTTGAGAGTCTCGGCCGCGCCTTTGGCAATGCAGACACAATAACCGCAGATTTGGAAGGTTGGTTTTACCCTGTATTCTTTGAACTTCCAAATGAAGAGTATGTAGTTCATGAATAACCACCATGTGAGAACCCATATTTTTTTCCAATTTTCGTTCATTTTTTCTGTGGTTAAAGTTAGGTATTTGCCAAATGTGCTTCTATATTGTTTAGGGATCATGGTTCTTGCCAGTGATTCTGTTTTTTTGGTTCTAGGGCCTTCTTTGGAGGTCACCATCCCTTTTAGTAGAGCTTCAAGTTGCCACATCTGTTTCAAAATATACAAATTTTTTTCTTAGAGAATCAGTACTATTATACTGTAAAGTTATGAATAATTTTTTTATTAAGAAAATGCATTATTTCGAACATAATATAATAAAAAAAAATTATATCCCAAATGTTATGCATGTGAATAATAATTTTACATATATTCTTACCTCTATATATCCCTTATGGTCAGGGTCGAGTTCTTCCATGATTGCAGCTGCATAAGTACCAGCATGGTCCTTAAAATTTCCTAGCTTGTTTGCCGAAGCACTCATTACTAAAACCTTTTCCATGACTATGATCAGAAATTTCTTTGTATGATAATTAATTAATGGTCTGTTTGTGAGTTTTAATAAAGTGGAGGGGAAAATTAAGATCAATTTTCCCTTACCTTCACCCAAATTAAAACTCACAAACAGACATAAGAAAGGAATTAGAATACTAAGAAAGAGTACAAGAATTACTTCCTCACCTCTTTAACCTCTTTCTCTGATAGTTTCCCATCTCCATTCTTGTCACACCTGGAAAATTACCATATATACCATTTAGGCTATATATACTTGTAACTTGGAAAGAGTGAGGGAAAAGGAAAGAAAAATGAAATGAAATCTTAAGTCATCATAAGAGCTTTCTCAAAGTAAGTGGATTATATTTCTAAAATTACATTTGATTCGAAATACCTACAAGCCGGTTAATATTGTCCGAACAAATATACATTTAATAACACTTTATAATTATTTTAGCAACATATATACATATAAAAGGGTGTACATGATGTACGTACCATTATTAGAGTTTTGTAAATCAAGAGGATTTTATCCTTTTTACATTCAAATTTTGCTATTCTATTTTGTTTTGTTTTGTTTTTCTCTTTTGAGTTTAATTTCCGAGTTCCTTACATATCAAAGAAAATATGAAGCCTGGTATCACTGTCTTGAAGTGCAATGTCTTCCCAGAACACTTTCAGTTGTTCCATGTCTAACCCATTTTCCGCATCAATCTGCCTACGCCTTGCCAATGCATCAAACAACTCCCCTGCAAATTCTCTGCTGTCTCCCATACCTTTTTCACAACAAAATAAATAACAAAAATATATATATACACCTCATGGTCAGCTTCTGCATGCTTTGAATATATATATACACACATATATCACAACAAAAAAATTAGAAAGTAATTAATTGTGCCATCGTCTTGAAATATATGTATAAAAATATATACCAACACAAATTCCGAATTTATCTCTAGAGAGCCTCCCATCCACAGCCATTTGATTGAAACGTTTTTCCACATCTTTCCATCCATCCCCTTCTTTCCCGATTTTCTTTTTATCAAGAAAGCGTAAGCTATTAAGGCCTCTAAGTGCACCGGATTGTTGTCGTCCGAACCTAGGACCGCCGCCAACCACCTCAGTAGCCGCCCCATTATCCCGCTTAGACCCTTTAAAATTGCTTGCAATTCTATTGAAAGTGTTTTTACTCCCACTTTTTGGCAATGGCGGCAACGGTTGATTTTGCGGCGGTGGTGGGGTATTATTGTCATTAATTTTATTATGATTATTGATTGCATTTGGCTCCTCTACTGTGTCGATGGCAACGCTCTCTAGTGTCCATTGTCTCAGTGATTCCCAATTATGCGACTCTGAATTGTCTTCCATTGTTTGATGCCAAACAAATATATATATAAATAAATCTTCTTCTTAAATTGTGGTTTTGTCCATAATAATTGGCTTGAAGTTTGCAGGACTTTGATGAGAGAGAGAGAGAAAGAAGATAGGAAATTGTTTCAGGAGGTAGAAGGTAGGATGCATGGTGGGAGTGAAAGAGAGAACTAATGAGAGGGAGGAAAAATCGCTCAAAGAGCTAGTTAGTCAAGAGGGAGGGGGAAGAATTACGAGGATAATAATTCAAGAGAATGTTGGGTTTAGTTTGTTGTCCAAAAATAGAAATCGTTCAGACTGTATTTTTCCAATAAAAATGGACAATATTGATAATGATTATAGCTAGTAGCCTTGATATTGTAATGGAGAGATTATTGATAATGATGGTAGCTAGAATTCATTGTATCCCTTAGCAATCGCAACGTGCAAATTTGTAAATAATAATAGTTGATTATATATAGTGAAAATTGCGCCCATGCATGTTAGATGATTTTCGTAAATATAGGTCAAGATACATATACTTGAAGAAGGGTCGAGAACTAGCTGTTTATGCTGCAATAGGAAGGAAGGATTAATATTTCTTGCATGGAAGCCTAGCTCCTTGAGTTGGCTCCTTCAAGTTTTTGTAACTGGCCGGTTGCTTGGTTAGTATAATAGGTCAATTGTCTGGTTTAATTAATTAATTAGTTGTTTACTTTGTTATTTGGGGCTTCTAGCTTTAGTTGTTTGGTTGGAATGTTAATTCCTAGTTTAGGTTGTAATTAGTCGTGGCTGTTGTGTTTGTAACATAGTTAACCGGCCTTAACTGTTGGATGTATGTTTAGATTTGCTAATGAAGTTTAATTTCTATAGTTTTATCAATATATATATATATATATATATATATATATATATATATATATATATATATATAAAGTTAGTTGATTATAGTTTTAGATATATTGTTACAATAATTTTCATCGAGTCTAATTTTCTATTAGAGGTTTTTGATTTATACTCCCTTCTATTCAGATTAAATGTCATTTTAGAGTTAAACACACTTATTAAGAAATAACACAAAATGTCTTTTGTGTCCTTAATTAATTATTTCTCTCTCCACAATTGTCTCTTCTCATTCTCCACAATTGTCCATAATTAATTATTTCTCTCCACAATTGCATTTACTAAGCATATTAAATAGAGGGGTAAATTAGGAAAAAATAGTACAATATTGCATAGAGATTCCGAAACGACACTTATATAGAATAAAATTAAACTTTCTAAAACGTCATTTAATCTGAATAGGAGGGAGTATATGAAATCCTAAAGGGTACACTTGAAAATTTATTAAAGTGAAAGTATGAGAGGAGTTCAATACCAAATGGATCCGGTTAGCATGAAGTTTATTTTTGGATAAGTTGGTAAATTGGCCAATATAAAATCTTTGACACACATCAATCTAAATCGCGTGTCGATTTTCTGTTGGTCAATTGACCAACTTACCCAAAAATAAACTTCATGCTAACCACTTCCATACCAAACAATGGAATGTTATTTTCGGGGGGCTAATTAAACTTCTATTACATGAAATAACATCAAATTCATAATTTTCACCCCCCCCCCCCCAAATAATTGGGCTTATAATTTACTACATCAAATACCTAATTTGATACAATTTAGCCCCCAATTTTTGAATTCGGCCAAAATTGGCCGAAATACCCGACTCAACCAAGAATCCGATCGGGTTTTATGTATTTAATATCAGTTGACCGTATAAATATACGATTTGACTTAATTTTAAAAAGGGCTATTTATAGTTCCGTTACATCATATTCATTATTCGACCCCCAAAAAAAATTTAATTATTAAATTTTAACTATACTAATTTTTAGCCCTTTAAAAAAAGTAACTAATACCATAGAAATAAGGTATAAAATTAAAAATACAATTTATAAAGTTTATGTTGTGATTTAATTTATAAAATTTAAGACGTAAATTTATAATTTAAGATATAATTTATAATTTACAAGATTTAAGTTGTAAAACTTATACATACAATTTGTTAAATTTAAGACGTAAAATTTATAATTTATAATTTGCAAGATTTAAGTTGTAAAATTTATACATACAATTTATAAAATTTAGGATGTAAAATTTATAATTTGCAAGATTTAAGTTGTAAAATTAATACATACAATTTATAAAATTTAGGACATAAAATTTATAATTTGCAAGGTTTAAGTTGTAAAATTTATACATACAATTTGTTAAAATTTTCAAATTTGAAGGAACAAAACAATTTAAAGAATTAGAGAAGAAGGAGAGACGAGAAAAAGCAAATGGGTCATTTTTTCATTTTTAATTTATAAAATTAAAATTATAAATATTTATAAAAAAATTATAAATAAAATTTGTAAAATTTAAGTTATGATATAATTTGTAAAAGTTATACATACGATTTGTTAAAATTTCCAAATTTAAAGAAACAAAACAATTTAAAGGATTAGAGCATTCACAACAGTTTTCCTAATAAACTCTCTATCCCCAACTTTGAAGAATATATCAACAAATCATTATCCAACAGTGTTATTATCCTTATTTAACTTTGTGACGCCCCCAAAATAAGTATGCATCACCTATTCTAGGTTGTCAAATACATGGTACAAAATACAAATACAATCTTTAATATACAACAAGAGAGCTGTGAGTTTTAATACAAATATTGTCTTCTAAACAATATCCACTCTCAGAATAAGTCCTCATTACATTTATTGTCACACTATTTAACATAATAGTGAAGACTACTAATACTATCATCTGGTCCATCACTCCGTTCTCTGACTCGTCCCAGCTATATCCTCATTTCTTGAAGAGAACAGTGAAAGAAAGGATGAGCTCAACTATCCCAGTAAGAAATATTATGACTAAGATAAAGCAGAATAAATTATCCTTAGTCTTCAATAGTGTTAAACTGATACAATATAACAACCATCAAGTTTAAGCTGCGGTGAACAAGCAATCCATTAAAAGAGTCAGTAGAAAATAAAATCTACTATCTTTTATGATTTAAAAGGTTTTTCATCATTTATTATCGCTGAGACTCGACAATAAATAATCCACATCATCGAATCACCCCTACACTACGGCCAAGAATATTCTGTAGTATCACGATCACAAATTATCCATGCACTACGGGCCAAGGACATTCGTGTATTCATTAATGGTCATGATCATGCCAACAACTGTCCATCAATGCACTACGGACCAATGAGGACTTTTGCCACATCATTTGTAACATTACGGTCATTATTACACCGAATAATCCTTGGTCATAATCATACCAAGTCCATCTATGCACTATAGGCCACAGATGACTTTCAACAAAATATAAACATGAGGATGATGACAATGATATAAGAATTCAATAAAACAAGTTCAAGAATTAATTTATCCAGGAACCAATAACGTCCAAATTGTCGACATGATCTTTGCTTTGTAGAGTAAAATTCAAGAATGCTCGGAAGAATATTTTTATGAAAAGATCTTTGGATGAAGCGCAAATATCAAGGATATTCCACTAATTTCATGGAGTATAAAGTCAAAACTTTAACCAACCGAGTATAATAAGGAATGGAATAACAAAAGAAATCACCGGGCATCGATAGATCGCATACGTAGGGTTATTCCAACAAAATAATAATTAACGGAACCAGATTACGGCGTAAAACGCATGCCGATGACGAGATATTCCAACAGAATAATAAAGACGGAATCGGTCCCAGCGTAAAACATGCATAACATGATATTCTAACGAATAATAAAGATGAATCAAGTCCAACAGAAAAACGCATTGCATATATATTACTAACGAATAATAACGAATGGAATAACAAAAGAATTTCACCAAGTATAGGGTAGTCCAGCGTATACAAAGTTATTCCAACGTAATAATAAATAATGGAATAACATAAGTTCTCTTCATGAATACAAAAGAAATAATACCTCTTACCGTTAAAAAAAACTGGATATAAGAGTATTCCGACTGGTAGGGCGAGGATATTCTTGAAGAAAACTTGCACTACACTCAAAGCTTATTAAAAGTCTAAAGAAATACGCTCAAGATTATAGAAGAGAATTTCTCTCGAATTTACGTGTGATTTCAATTCTAACTAAGCATCTATTTATAGGAAAATAGAAGAGAGTCTTGTTTAGAAAATAATACTGGATATAATAATTTTATAAATCACGGATGTCTGTTGCCATGTCGGTCACTTGAATTCAAAACCATTATTGAAAAAACCAAAAAATATAATATATAAATATATATATATATATATATATATATATATATATATATATAACACATGTTATTAACAAAACCACCCATAATTCATCCACCTATCACTATCATCAGAACACTTTCCCACCACCACCATTAATTCAACTTACACACACTCTTACACACACACACACACATTTCTTACTTTTCCACCAACATGTCCACATCATACACATCCACATCCACACACATCATTCTCACCATTTTCCACTCACACACACAACATATACATATATATTTACACACATCACATACATACATATATATATAAAATCCCTCCCCTTTACGTATACTCCCTCCCACCCCTATTTCCAAAATCAGTTTTCAACACATATGGGCCCACATGTGGGCCCCACCTTTATTATATAAAATAATTTTCTACCGATTATTTTGAAAAATGGGTAAATGGAGGTTCATAAAATAAGCAACATTTACAACAAATAATTCATAAAAAAAATCCCCTCAATATTTTTAACAACATATATCATCATTATTATAATTCACAATATTAATCGACCGTGTCGTTTCAGGGAAAGGGGTTTCAATAAGGATTTCTCCTACTTGGTGCCGCAATTAGGTGACCAAAACCTCTCCTCGATGTAACTTACGAACATCGTTAATATTGTAAATAATAATATTAATAACTTTGTCGTTTCAATTATTGATTTAATAATATATAAAATATAAAAATAATTGAATCAAATAACGTGAGATATTATCACGCAATTCTTTGTAGCAATAATTGAACAAAATCGAGTGACTTCTCCGTATAAGCATCAATAATCAATACCGCATAATTTCTCTTTGTACTACGGCGTATTCTATACTTTTAACACCGGGTGTTTCAATATTTAACGGTAAAGCATCCGCCGTTATTTTCATAAAAGTATTTTTGTCATTTTCTCAATCCAAATAATAATTAGTTGTAGGGTCCACCAATGATTGTGCCATTATCTGAATATTCCTCTGTTAAAATGAATATTCCCACCAATCGAATATTATATAACAACTTGCATACTGTGCAAAATTTATAAATATTACCCACAACTATAACATTATATCAAATTCATTCCATAATATTCAAAAATGATATTTATAGAAAATTTATCTTTATTTAAAAGAGTTGGGGTCTTACAACCTCCCCTTCTTATGAAATTTTGCCCTCGAAATTAGGGTATGTACCTGGTATGTTCATTCTTATCCAAGATTTGAACAAGAACCTCTTCATACGTTAAATCTTCCGCTATTTCATCCGGTTCTAACTCAATAATGTGGTACGGGTCTTTCACATATTTACGTAACATAGATATGTGAAAAACGTTATGAACACGAGACATACTTGGCGATAAAGCGAGTCTATAGGCCACAGTTCCTACTCGATCGAGGATTAAAAATGGGCCGATGAATCGAGGATTGAGCTTTCCTCTCTTTCCAAATCTCGTAACTCCTTTCCATGGAGCAACACGTAACAACACATGATCTCCTATATCTAATTCCACGTCCTTTCGATGAAGATCAGCATAACTCTTTTGTCGATCTTGTGAGGTTTTTATACATTGTCGGATCGTTTGAATTTTTTTCGTAGTCATACGTACCAACTCCGATCCCAACAACGTTGCTTCACCCACCTCATCACAGCATACAGGAGAACTACACTTTCTTCCATACAACGCCTCAAATGGAGCCATGCCAATACTTGCTTGATAACTGTTGTTGTAGGAAAACTCCACCAATAGTAAGAACTTGTCCCAACTTCCCTTGAAGTCAAGGACACGAGTCTTAATAGATCTTCAAGAGTTTGAATAGTCCTCTCCGATTGCCCGTCCGTCTGAGGATGATATGCCGAGCTAAATCGTAAATCTGTGCCCATAGCTTTCTGCAAACTAACTCAAAATCATGAAGTGAATCTTGGATCTCGATCAGAAACTATGGATACTGGCATACCATGCAGTCTTATAATCTCGTTTATGTGCATACGAGCAAGACGTTCAAGTGTATAAGTTTCTCGTATCGGTAAAAAATGAGCAGACTTGGTCGATCTATCAACAATGACCCAAATCGCATCTATGCCTTGAGAAACCTTAGGAAGACCAGTAACGAAATCCATTGTAATGTGCTCCCACTTTCATTCTGAAATTTCAAGTGGTTGCAATGGACCTTTTGGTACTTGATGCTCCGCCTTGACTCGTTGACAAGTTAGACACCTTGAGATAAACAACGCTATCTCTCTCTTCATATTACTCAACCAAAATGTATGGCGAAGATCACGATACATTTTGGTACTCCCAAGATGGATTGCAAATCGGTGTTGTGCGCCTCCATCATGATTTTATACTTTAAATCGTATCGTTAGAAACACAAAGTCCGGAGTTGACTCGAAATATTCCTTCTTCATCGATTCTTGCTTCCGACATAGCACCTTCTTACACTTTCTTCCTCATACCCATCAGCTCCATGTAAGATCCCGAATTTTATGAAATAAAAGTATTCAATTTTTTATAATTCTTATTCATGAGTTCTTATTCACGAGTTCTTATTCATGAGTTTCTATTCACGAGTACTATTCAATGAAGCATGATAATTTTTTTTTTTAATGAAGGCATTACTCAATAATTGTTATAGTAATTACTGTACAATATTTTATTTTATTGGTTCAATAATTTCTACGTTGATATTTTATATTATTGTTGTTTCAATAATTGTCACGGCATAGTATTTCTCATTATCGGATCAATAATTCATATTATTTGGATAATATTATTAGATAGCATTATTGGCAATGTCTAGAAAGTTACATCGAGGAGAGGTTTGGTCATCTAATTACGCTTGATGAGGAGAAATCCTTATTAAAAGCCCTCTTCACAGGAACCGCACTGGTTGTCGATGATTGTGATTCTGTAATATTATTTGTGAATAATTAATTATTGATTTATATGATAAGGAAAATATTCATTTTATGTGGTTATAGATGGAGAAAATTTTTAATGTGACAATTGTTGAAAATTGATATTTTATCTTTTTTGATAAAATATATTATTATATAACAGTAATATAATAATGGTGATATTTTTACAATGAATGTGTGATATATGAATAAATGAGGAGAAAGAGTAGTTTTGTTGCATTAAATGCTAAACACATGTTTTATGTGTTACAAAAAATGTTTAACACATGTTAAACATGATGGTGTACACAAATTTTAACTGAAATCTGATTATAGCCTGTAAAATCGTCCGTTTGTGGATTTCGGTTAATTTCTGTTTGGAATTTGGAAAAACTTTCTTCTGCAAAATTGTAGAGAATGGAATTTTCTATGGAAAAGACATGTGGTTCGAATTTTGCTGATAAAAGGGCTATTTATTATGAATTATTGAAGTTCTGAAGTTCTAGAATAATTGATTTTTGGAAGTTTTAATTGTTTTATTTAAGAAAAACGTTTTTTACACTTTGGTGGGCCCCACTTGCATGTGTTAAATTGCTGAATTCAGATTCAAAGGTGTGCTAAGGAAATTTTATTATAAATAATATTATTTTAATAAATTTTATGCTTTGGTGTTCTAAGCAATTTCCTATAAATAGGTGCTTAGGTTAGAATTGAAAATCACACCAGAAACTGAAGTTTTCTCTCTATTTCTCTCTCTATATTATCGAGTGTATTCTTGTGAGTATTTGATATCTTGAGTGTTTCTATACGGTGCAAGTTCGTTCAGCGTTATTCCAGTCAGAAGTACTGCTCTTTTGAGGTAAGGGATAGTAAGGGATATTGTCGTTAATATGTAAGGGTTATTATGTTTTTCAATTTCGAAATTTTTTTGAACCTTCAAAAATTCTAGAAAAATTTGAAATGATATTTTGATGAGTTTTGTAGATTGTGTCCAAAAATGGAAATTTTTGGATGTATAGATTAGGAGTTATGGATTTTATGAGAAAAGACTATTTTAAAAGTGATCGCTTATAACTCCTTGTGATTAACTCCAAAACTGATGAAATTTTTATTGGGAGTACATCTATATAATATCAGTATACCCTATGAATTTCAGAATTGTTGGATAAAAATACAATTTATGATAAATGTCTGAATATTTGGTGGTTTTGGCCATATGAAAAATAGTAAATGAATCTTAAAAATTCCAAGAAAAATATATGTTTAATATGGAACTAAATTATACTAAATCCCAAAAATAAAATATTTTTGGAACTGATTTGGTATTTTTCATGAAAATGTTATAGTTATGAGTAAATGAATTAAATATGTTATGTGAAGTAAGAAAATTGGAAAATATGATTTTATGGCTTGAGAATCATATATGAGGTATATGCAGATTTTTGATGAGGATTTTGGTTATTGTTGATGAAATCTTAAGAGTTTGACATTTTAGAATGATTAAATGCATTAATTAGTAAAGTATAAACAATTAAAATAAATTATTTATAAGTTTAAAAAATAATTAAGATATTGTGGTAATATTAATAATATTAGATTATGAGATTATTAAGTGATTTATAACATTTGGATTAAGGTGTTATGAAATCATTGATTTATGAATCTTGCTCTTGAAATTAAATGTAGTTGTTGATCCTATTGTTTTTATTATCATATATAACATTTTATAACCACGGTGATGGAATTTCTCTTTGACTTGAGTGTAAAGATGGGTAAAAGTATTGGTATGATCGTGATTATAGGTTCTCTTTGGCCGATGAGTCTGCAAAGTTGAATTGTTGACTAGTATGATCATGACCATTGAATTTACAATGAAATATTTTTAGCTTAAGTGCAAGGTGAATTGATCAACATGGTTATAATTATGGTTTATATAAATTCAAAATGATTATGTATTTCTTTGAGATATGAATGTCTTTGGCTTATCGTAGTGCAAAAGATGACTTGTTGTTGAATATCTTTGGCTTGTAGTGCAAAGATGAATTGTTGATGAATATCTTTGGCCCGTAGTCTGAAGATGAATTTATTAGTATGATTATGAGCAGAATTGTGATTTGGTATAACCATGATCTTTGATGTTTCGTAAAAGATAAGTGATGAAAATTATCTTCGTCCTGAATGCGAAAAGGAATTTAGAACTACAATTACGATTATGAGTTATTCACATGATTGTGGACATGAACTGTTGATTGATGTTACAAGGTTAAAACATTGTTGGTGAACTTTTAACATGGAGAAGATAATAGACTTTATGGTCTATTTGACTCTTCTAATGGATTGCTTTCGTTCATTGCTGACTATGGTTGAAAAGTTTTATCATCTACCATATGTTCTAAATCTACGATTTATTATTGATGAAGGCTATTGAGAATTTAATTATCTTTAGTCATAATATTCTTTCTTGAGCTAGTTGTGCTCACCCTTTTGCTTCACAATTCCTTTCGGTAAATAAGAGTGTAGGCTGGTCGAGCGGGAGTAATGATTTAATAGAATCGGTGATCTCTAAATGTGGAGGTTCTCCACAGCATGGTATAGAAAAGTGTGTTGTATTCTATACATCATTTAGTAGTTATATTTGGTGAATCAAATAGGGTGAGACGAACCCAACGTTCATACAAGATGTCTAATGACATACAACCTCGTGTTATCATAAGACATGGTTGTGCACATCCACTTGCTGAGTATATCTACGAGCACTACCTATATGATCTTGGAGTATATTTGAAATAAAATTTTCACTTAGAGACAACGGAGATAATTATATGTCAAGAGAAGACTCACCATTGGAAAGAATATGATAGTAATCTTCTCGTTTTTCTTTGGGGTCTATTGGGTCAACCAAGGATAATTCTGTGGGCATATGATATCTATCATAACTTAGATTCATGGCCTCCTATGTACGAAGGTTTCCTTGAGCACTTCCCAAAGATTTTAATTTCTAAAATAGTTATTGACTGTACCTTTATGTAAGGTGCCATGGTGACGTGCTATTCAAGGTTGGGACATGAGTCACAATTGGTATATATTTGTATCAAAACTCACAACACATGATTTGTTGTATTTCGTACGACAATTGTTGTAATAAAGTTGTAGTTGTTTTCTGTATCATGTATTTGGCGACTCAGAATAGGTTGGATGGATTGGACCTATTTTGGGGGCGTCAAACTACATGTATGTAGTTTGAGCAGCTTTAACTTTATCAATTAAAGTCAGTTCTACTCGTATGTTCGCCATCATCACATGGGTCCCTGGAGTCTTTAACTCTATTTTCATCCTTTCCAAGTCACACAAAATGGGCCTTTGCATTGTCAATATTGCACTCGTACCCTCATATGATCTTCTCGCTTCAATCGCCACCACTACCACGCTTTGCTTTTCAGGATGGTATTGGATGGTATGATCATAATCTTTCAACGATTCAAGCCAACGTCGTTGTCGCATGTTGAGTTCCTTTTGAGTGAAGAAATATTTGAGGCTTTTATGATCCGTAAAGATCTCCACTTTCTCCCCATACAAGTAATGCCTCCAAATCTTTAGTGCAAAGACAACAACTGTCAACTATAGATCATGAGTAGGATAATTCCTCTCATATTCTTTGAGTTATTCGTGAGGCATAGGCTATGACTTTCCCATGTTGCATGAGAACACATCCTAACCCTTTTCCAAAACATCACTTGTAGATGACAAATCCTCCGAACTAGATGGTATTGTCGAACAGTCTTTGAAATGAGTCTCTCTCGAGTTCTTGAAAACTCTTCTCACATTCCTCGCTCCAACCGAACTTTGTATCTTCGAGTCACCGAATTAGTGGAGTAGCGATTCGAGAAAACCCTTCTACGAATCTCCGATAATAACCAAATTTCCGAGAAAGCGGCGATTCGTCTTATTAATTTAGGTTGCTCCCAGCTTTGAATAGCTTCAATCTTTGCTGGGTCAACAGATATTCCATGACTTGATACCACGTGCCCAAGGAATGTTACTTCCTCAAGCCAGAACTCGCATTTCTTCAACTTGGCATAAAGCTTATATTCATGAAGCTTTTGGAGTATCAGCCTCAAGTGTTGCTCATGATCTTCACGGGTTTTGGAATATATAAGGATGTCATCAATAAAGACGACCACAAAGTGATCCAAATAATCCATGAATACTCGATTCATTATATCCATGAAGGCAGCAGGAGCATTAGTCAATCCAAAAGACATGACTAGGAATTCATAATGCCCGTCTGCAGGGAGTTCGAAAGCCGTCTTTGGAATGTCATCGGTTCTAATCTTTAATTGGTGATATCCTAATGAAGATCAATCTTTGAAAAGAATTTGGCGCCTTGCAGAATCGGGTCAAACAGTCATCAATACGTGGCAATGGGTACCTATTTTTTATGGTGACATGATTCAACTCCGATAATCAATACAAAGTCGCATACTCCCATCTTTCTTCTTCACAAATAGAGCAGAGCACCTCAAGGAGAAGTACTAGGGACGAATAAAACCAATGTCTAACATTTCCTGCATTTGGGTCTTTAACTCCGAAGTTCAATAGAGCCATTCGATATGGGGCTTTAGAAATGGGTTTCGTTCCGGGTTCAAGTCGATACAAAATTCAATTTCACGCCTGGGGAGTAGGCGGGAAGTTCTTCGAGAATACGTCGGAAATTTATTAACAATAGAAATATCATTTAAAATCGGCGTATTTTTGTTTAGATCCGTGATATGAGCTAATAAAGCTTGACATCCATTTTTAATAAACGAATAGCTTTATGACTTGAGATGACAAATTATTGATTTTAATGGTTTGGTTGCTTGAATTCGCATAACAGTTTGTTTAGGAATATGAAAGCTAACAACCTTACTTAAAACAATCAATTTTTGCATGATGAGTTGTTAACCAATCAATCCCTAGAATCACATCAAATGCAAATATTTTAATGAAATAAGATTGACGGTGTAATGTAAGGGTTACGATTTGAACCAAACAAGACTTATAAACGATTGGATGTAATGAAGGTTTCTTCCAACCTGAGTTTCCACAGATAAGTCAAAGTCTAATTTCTCCGAGTCAAATTCAATTGTTGGTATGCAAGTAGGAGAAATAAAAGAATAGGTAGAACCCAGTATCAAATAAGGTATAGACTTCGCTAGAGTTTATGATAAGCTTACCCGTGATGACCTCATTCGGGTTTCTTGCTTTCGGGAGAGTCACTACAACGCCTCCCTTGCACTCTAAACTTTGACTTTTCCTGGGATGACCTTTGGTGCCTCCATCCTAGTTGAACTTGTCTTTGGTGAACGTCAAAATCAAGCTTTAGGTGACCTTCTTCCATAATTATAACATTCTTTGGACTGCATCAGCGCTTTGACCGATGTGTCCTCCCTCCGCATTTGAAGCATATAATAGGTGGTCGCTCTCCTTCCTTAACAATGGGTCTTTGGTCTTGACGTCTTTCCATTATTATTAAATCTCCTCTTCTTGAAATGTCCATTCTTATTGTTTTGGCCCCGATTACCACCGTGTGATTACCATTTCGCCCATGTTGATTCCTCCACGCTTGTTGTCCACCGCTTCGATGGTACTTCTCACTAGTATTATCATTTTTCCGGTTGCTCTCTTTTAATTGCGTTGACTCATTATCGCGCTCCAATAATTGAGCCCTATTTACAACATATGAATACAAACACAGTTTATGAGAAATAAGATATTGACGTATCTCCGGTTTCAAACCTCTTTAAAACATTCGCGTCATTCTCTCTTCATTATCAACCAAATGGGACGCAAACCAGGACAACTCGGAAAACTTGGTTTCGTACTGCGATACGGTCATGTTGTTTTGCTCAAGCTTGATGAATTCTACTTCTTTCTTGTGACGAATACTTTCGGGAAAGTACTTGTCGTTGAACTATTCTTGGAACTTCTCCCAAGTCATCTTCAGTGCGGCAGGTTGAGTACGCTTTACCAATTTTCATCAGTAATTTGCCTCTCATCGCAACATAAAGGTGGAAAAGGGAACCTTTTGCTCCTCGGAGCATCCCAAGACATCAAATATCTTGGTGATCTGCTTTATCCATGCTTTCGCCTTAAGTGGTTTTGGCTCTCCAATAAACTCCGGTGGTCCCAGCTCCTTGAACTGTTTAGCGGTGACTGACTGAGAGTTTCTAGTGTTTCCACCTACATTTTGGACAGGAGCCGCTTTCGCCTAATGTTGCATGAATTGCATAAAGCCTCTAAACATTCCATCATTCATCATTTGATCAGTGTTGTTGTTTGCATGAGGATTGTCGCCTTCTGATGCACATTCTCACGATTATTGATATGTGGAGACTCAACGGTCTCTCCTGTCTCCATTCTTATTCTCAACATTCTCGGATGTCATTTTCAGATCTTCGCCACAAAATAAGGGTTAAATAACATATCACATATTATCCCTATACTTTGGCTGACCAATTAAATATCAAATAAACTTAGGTAGGTCATACTTAGCGAAAGAATTCCCCGCCTTTCCCTCCTAGTTCTTATCTCATATTTCACCAGAATCATATCCCTAAGCTTTGATACCAATCATGGCGCCCCAAAATAGGTATACATCACCTATTCCGGTCGTCAAATACATGGTACAAAATACAAATACAATCTTTAATATACAACAAGAGAGTCATGAGTTTTAATACAAATATTGTCTTCTGATAATATTCACTCTCGAAATAAGTCCTCATTACATTTATTGTCACACTATTTAACGAATAGTGAGGAGTACTAATACTATCATCTGTCCATCACTCCGCTCCCAGACTAGTCCCATTTATATTCTCATTTCACAGAGAAACGAATGAAAGAAAGGTGAGCTCAACTAGCCCAAGAAGAAATATTATGACTAAGATAAAGCAGAATAAATTATCCTTAGTCTTCAATAGTATTAAATTGATACAATATAACAACCATCAAGTTTAACTGCATAATGAACAAGCGATCCATTAAAAGAGTCAAATAGAAAATAAAATCTACTATCTTTTATGATTTAAAGGTTTTTCATCATCATTATCGGCCGAGACTCGACAATAAATAATCCACATCATCGAATCACCCTGCACTTCTGGCGAGGATATTCTCAGAGTATCACGACCACAAATTATCCATGCACTACGGGCCAAGGACATTCGTGTATTCATTAATGGTCATGATCATGCCAACAATCGTCCATCAATGCACTACGGGCCAATGAGGACTTTTGCCACATCATTTGTAACATTACGGTCATTATTACACCGAATAATCCCTGGTCATAATCATACCAAGTCCATCTATGCACTATAGGCCACAAATGACTTTCAACTAAATATAAACATGTGGATGATGACAATGATATAAGAATTCAATAAAACAAGTTCAAGAATTAATTTATCCAGGAACCAATAACGTCCAAATTGTCAACATGATACTGCTTTGTAGAGTAAAATTCAAGAATGCTCGGAAGAATATTTCTATGAAAAGATCTTTGGATGAAGCGCAAATATCAAGGATATTCCACTAATTTCATGGAGTATAAAGTCAAAACTTTAACCAACCGTGTATAATAAGGAATGGAATAACAAAAGAAATCACCGAGCATGCGATGTAGATCGCATACGCAGTTATTCCAATAGACTAATAATTAATCGGAACCCGGTCCCATGTAAAACGCATGCATGGGATATTCCAATGTAATAATAAAGGCGGAATCGAATCAGTCCTGTAAAACGCATGCATGTGATATTCCAATGTAATACTAAAAAGCGGAATCAGTGTCTCGCATAAAACGCATGCATGAGATATTCCAATGTAATAATAAAGATTTTAATCGGTCCTAAAACGTAAAACGCATGCATGTGAGGATATTCCAATGTAATAATAACGAATGGAATAATAGAAGAATTTCACCAAGTATAGGGTAGCAGCGTATCTGAAGTTATTCCAATGAATAATAAATAATGGAATAATGAAGTTCTCTTCATGAATACAAAAGAAATAATACCCACTACGTTAAAAAAATCGGATATAAGAGTATTCCAATTTAGGTAGGCGAGGATATTCTTGAAGAAAACTTGCATTACGCCAAAAGCTTATTAAAACTCTAAAGAAATACGCCAAGAGATTATAGAAGAAATTTCTCTAAATATCTAGTGTGATTTCAATTCTAGAAAAGATCTATTTATAGAAAATAGAAGAGTATTGTTTAGAAAATAATACTGACGCAGTAATTTTATAAATCACGGATGTCTGTTGCCATAATCAGTGCTTGAATTCAAAACCATTATTGAGAAAAACAAAAAAATATAATATATAAATGTATATATATAACACATGTTATTAACAAAACCACCCATAATTCATCCACTTATCACTATCATCAGAACACTTTCCCACCACCACTATTAATTCAACTTACACACACTCTTACACACACACACACACACACATTTCTTACTTTTCTACCAACATGTCCACACCACACACATTCACATCCACACACATCATTCTCACCATTTTCCACTCACACACACAACATATACATATATATATACACACATCACATACATATATATATAGAATCCCTCCCCTTTACGTATACTCCCTCCCACCCCTATTTCTAAAATCAGTTTTCAATACATATGGGCCCCACATGTGGGCCCCACCTTTATTATATAAAATAATTTTCTACCGATTATTTTAAAAAATGGGTAAATGGAGGTTCATAAAATAAGCAACATTTACAACAAATACTTCATAAAAAAAAATCCCCTCAATATTTTTAACAACATATATCATCATTATTATAATTCACAATATTAATCGACCGTGTCGTTCTCGGAAAAAGAGGGGTTTCAATAAGGATTTCTCTCTACCGGCGCCGATTAGGTGACCAAAACCTCTCCTTGATAGAACTTCTAGACATCGTTAATATTGTAAATAATAATATTAATAACTTTGTCGTTTCAATTATTGATTTAATAATATATAAAATATAAAAATAATTGAATCAAATAACGTGAGATATTATGCAAAGAATTATCGTAGCAATAATTGAACAAAATGAGTGACTTCTCACGTAAGCATCAATAATCAATACCGTACTATCTACTTTGTGTAACTCACGGCGATATTCTTTGTTTTTTAACACCGGTGTTTCAACAGTTAATGGTAAAACATCCGCCGTTATTTTTATAAAGTATTTTTGTCGTTTTCTCAATCCGACAATATTTTCGTTGTGGGATCCACCAATGATTGTGCCGTTGTACGAATATTCCCTGTTAAAACGAATATTCCTCGACCAATCGAATATTATATAACAACTTGCGTACTTTGCAAAATTTATAAATATTACCCACAACTATAACATTATATCAAATTCATTCCATAATATTCAAAAATGATATTTATAGAAAATTCATCTTTATTTATAAAAGTTGGGGTCTTACAAACTCTATATTTTAATCTCTATATAAGATTTTACTCTCTAAAGTGAGGGAGTCAAAAGACAATTTTTTATATATGCAAAATGACATTTCACACCCTCATTTAAGTGGACAACTCATCAATCATACAAATCTTGACATTATTATCACATGACTTTTTTACTACATCATTTTTAAATTATAAAATTAATATTAACTTATTTTTTAAAAATTAATTTCAAACGTATTCAAATTTAAAATTTATATAAATTTATTTAATTTAAGTCCATATAATTATAAATATTATAAAAGTACTATTAATTATAAAATTTATTATTTTCAAATTTTGAATTAAATGAATCATATTAATTTTAAATTTAAAATATCACAAATTAACTTTTTAAAAGTTAATATTGATCTTATGTACATTCATAAATACTGAACCATCTAATACTCACTCTATAAATTACTTAAAATTTAAAATAAAATAAAATTTATTTTACAAAAGGAATATAATTGATAAATTATACTCTTTTTATAAATTATGAGATTATTATTAATTTTTATAAGTTAATTTGATGTATTATCAAACTTAATAATTTTGCTAAAAATACTAAATTTTATAAGTAATAGTATTTTTTTTCTAAATAAGTTACAATATCTATTGATTAAATTTATATTAAATTTAAATTTAAAAATATCACATACTTACTTTAAAAAAGATTAATAAATTAATAGCAATTTTATAATTAAAAATAAGAGGTTGTAGTATATTACATTTATCATAAACTTTAACGCATAAAACTAACGCAAATGTCAAATAGTTACAACGGTTTAAACATGTTTTGACTGTTAGAACTTTAAATTTTTAAATAAAATTTTAAAGTTCATTATTTAAGGAATCAATATAAGGAAACTGTTTGGTACATAGTGAAAAAATTGAATTGTATAATGACTCAATGACATTGCAGAGTATGGACGGAGATAAGGAAACTATTGTGAATGCTCTTAGGGAAGAGGGACAGAGGAGAGAGAGCATGAGTCATTTTTTTTAATTTTTTTGTCCTCCTTTTGTATGCTCTTCCAATATAAAAAGGGTATTATTTAATTAATTAAATTTTGGGCACTATTGTTAATTATTTAAAAGTTTAATGTTATTCGTGTTAAATTTTTTTTGGAAATTAAGTCTTTTTTAAAATTTTAAAATAAAAAAATTATATTTGGTAATCTTTGTATTAATATTTAATTTTAATAATTTAATATGTAATAATTATTTATAAGGATTTATACAGATTTAATACGTAAAAATAAGTATTTATACGAATTAGATACTTGATGAACTAAATTATGAATTTGGTGGTATCTGATCGAAAAATTAGGTATTCCGTCCAATTTTGGCCGGATTCTAAAATTAGGGACTAAATTGTATCAAATTAGACACTTGATGTAGTAAAGTATAAGCCCAAATTCTTTGGGGGCCTAATCATAAATATGATGGTATTTCATGTAGTAAACTGTATTTAGCCCTATTTTCGGGCACCTTTCATCTAATTTTGTCAATACATATTTAATATAAAAAATATTATACTATATATTTAACAACACAATAATACTTATCTTTGGTACCTCGTTAAAAGTAATAATTATAGTATATATTAAGAGAAAAAAACATAATGAAGATGGGATCATTAATCCCTATATTTAAAAGTACGATAATATTTAATTAACGTTTGATTGAGTGAATTAATTTGATTGGTCGAATTGACTCAAATGAGTTGACAATTGGTTATGTTACTCATTAAATTGAGTTTGAGAAAGGTTAACGATGAGGTATAGATGTTTGTTTTGAGAAAATTTTCAGTTCTTCATCTTTTATAAACGAACACGAGTTGCTATACCGAATCCTCTGTTGGCCAATCGGAGACCGAGTGATAAGGCCATCGCAACTCTTCGTTTCCCCAAATTACATATCACTTTTTTTGTTTCTTTCTCACATAAATATTTTAATGTGACTTTCTTTCTTTCTTATGGACTTTTCTTCTCCCAAATTAATCAATATAAATTATTTGATACTAAATTAAAGAAGGTAAAATATTTTAAAATTAAAAGATTGATTTACGAGCTTCCAACTCAGTTTAAATATAATATGAAAAGGTCCACTAATTGTTTAAGTCATGAACATTATAACAAATAATGTGACGCCCCCAAAATTGGTCCAAACCACAACCCATTCTGAGTCGCCAAATACATGGTACAGAAATAACTACAACTTTATTAATACAGCATAAAAACTGTGAGTTTAAATACAAATATTGTCATCTAGACAATATCCACACTCAAATAAGTTCTCATTATAATTATTGATATATTATTTTATAAAAATAGTGAGGACTACTAAAACGACTTTCTAGAACCTTCATTCCATACCCTGACTAGTACTCGCTACATTCTCGCCTCCTGAGAAGAAAAATGGAACAAAAAGAAAAAGGGTGAGCTCAACTAGCCAAGTAAAGAATATTATGACTAAGACAATGTACAACAAATTATCGTTAGTCCTCAACAGGGAAAAATCTGATAGAATACAATAGACAACAAGTTTTAGATCAACAACTGCAGCGAAAACAATAATTCATTAGAAGAGTTAAGTAGAGAATGAAATCTACTATTATCTATGAATTTAAATGTCCATCATCGATATTTTATCCCCGTAACATCAATCAATATACATCTTGAATCAAATAGTCATCTTTTTGCACTGAGCCAAAAGATATTAATCGATCGGCCATGTTCATCTCAACACTGCTCATCTTTGCAAGACGGCCAAAGATATTCATCATAAAATCATTCATCTTGCACTACAAGCCAAAGATATTCAGTAATATCATCATTTAGGACTGAGGATGATGAAAAATATATTTTAAAGAAAACGAACCCAGTGAGACAAAAGAACAAATATTAAAGATTCGTACTTCGATTTTTCTATGTTCAAAAATAATCCATAAAAAAACTATTGTGGAGCAGAATTCAAAAATGAAGATCAAAACATAGTTCCAATAAAAGATAGAAACCATAACAGACAATCTTGGACACAGAAAAGAAAATTAAATTTTTTTGTGAATAATTAGGTCGATTTGTGAATAAAGGTCGATTATCGTGAATAAGAATCTCGACACTAAAAGGTAGAAATTCCACAAGAAAAAATTATCATGCTTCGTGAATAAGACTCATAAATAAGAACTCCCTGAATAGTAATTCATGAATAAGAACTCGTGAATAGTAACCCGACATAAAAAGACCGAAATTTCACAAGAAAAATCTTACTAATATTTCTAATAATGATATTGAAAGAAATAATATCATTTATAAAAAAAATAACATCCCTTACCTCGAAAGAATAGTACTTCTTGCTAGAATACTGGGTATAGTACTTAAGAAAACTTGCACCGTATAGCAACACTCAAAGTATTAAAATACTCACAAGAATACGCTCAATATATCGAGAGAGAAAGAGAGAGAAG